>OZ018388.1:53011393-53084464 GCA_963969525.1 Ontholestes murinus
TGTCTGTCGAAGTATTAGCTAGGGAAGTAGTTGTTTCAAATTAATTTGTTTTGTAGGCTTAGTAAGACTCATTGTTGTAGATTCACGAAATGTTTTCGTATTTTTAAATTATTATATACATCATCTCCAAGAACATTTCATAACTGTATCAATATCAATATCAAATAAAAATTTGTTCAAGGTTAATAAGTAGAAATCTATATTTGTATTTTTTAATTCATGTGTATAATCGTAGAAAAGGTATAGTGTACAATTCGCATACAATGACCATTGCCCACTCGTACGAATTTCATACTCGTAGGCAATGGGTATCATTGTATGCTCATTATACAATATACTATCTCACACAATTTCAGTTAAACAACGTCAAGTGTAATTCCACTATCCAAATTCATTCGAAAAAAAAATCGAAACACCTATTTCCAGTCATTTATCTCTCAACAAGGTGAGCCTTAAGAATACACCTATCCCCGCTTCTTTATAACATTTTTGTTCATGATATATATAATCCTAAACCTCTTTATCGAAATCCTTGTGATTATCCATTGTTGAGTGCGGATGGCGCTAATAGACCATGCACCAACCATAAACAAAGCCCTTGCCTCGCTGGAGGGGCTGATCGATTCTATAAAAACGTGGTTTGCGAAGTGGAGAATATCCATAAACCCCAACAAATTCCAGCTATCCAACCCATTTCACCGTCCTTAGGATTCCCAACATAAAATTAATATAAATAATCACACAATTTTACCTTCCTAATCCAGCAATGGTATAACATTTGATACAAAACAACTTTACTATCCTATTCCAGAATCCTCGCCCCGCCGTCATAAAAAAAACCTGCAGCTCTCTGAACGAGGAGTCTTTCGTATCTAATCGAATAATCTCTTATCTTATATCAAATAATCCCTGTTAAAGAACGTTCTATCCTGAAAATCTCACGTATCTTTTTTATAATTTTAGTTATCAGGATAATGATTTCTATAGAGACCCAACATTCTTGTACCATTACTACCGTTTTTAAATTCTTGCACAATTTTTTATAAGTAGGCACTGAATATTGTTTACTATTTGTATATTCAGCAAAAAATCTCCTTTCGGATAAATAAAAAAAAGTATACAAAGAAATTTAAAAAAAATATTGTATATATGTATTATATAAAATGGGATTCAACAAAAAATTACCATTCAATCCATGTTGATGTCTTTTATAAATGATTTAATTTTATATTTTATTTATTCATATCAGATAAAAAATAACCGTGATGCAGCACCAAAGAGACATAGTGCAATAATTAAACAATATATGGCACCTTTATTGTAATATCTTAATCGATGGTTAACCCAGAGAATTAAATTCTCCATAGTAAAACTCGATTCCATGTCTACAGCGTAGGGCAGGATGAGATCCAAAATAGATCGAAATCGGCCCTTGGCTGTTGTTGACAGGGAACAATATTTAACTATAATAGGCTTTAATTTTATTTATTTTATTTTACTAGTTATTTGTTCCTTCATTTACAAGCACTAATTTAATGGTACAGCATTTTTTTAAAAACTTTTTTTATGTCAATTGCATGGGTTCAGTTTTTTTTGCGTCTTCATATGGAAGTTGATTTTGATTGTTCTTCTTGATAAACAAATATTAAAAAGAAATTAGCACTTCCTGTTTTGAAAAATAAATACCTATAAGTGTTAAAATTTTCCTACCACATTGACTATTTTTTGCATCGGCAACATTTCTAAAAGTCGTTGCGCTCAGTTGCTATGCTCAGCTATTAAATTGAAATATATAATAAAAATCTAAATTTCGAATAAAATTTAATCCTAATATTAATCCTTGGATATGTTTCCACAGACATTCTGCATTTGTTTTGGCCGTTTCCTTAAGAAAAAATAGCATAATATAATATTAAATATCCCAAAGTTCTATAGTAACTTCAATATGCTGCTAGTTATTTTTATAGTACGTAGTACAATAAAAAGTATTATCTTAATGTGTTTTAATTGATTGTAGTATTACCAACTTTTACAGGTAAATAGCGATTTGAACTCAACCGGTACACGGTATTTTTAAAGTTTAAATTTAAACTTATTTGTAGAAATTAAATAAGATGCAGTTAGATTTCGTTAATTAAAAATAATATAAAACTGTTTAAAAAAGGCTTACGATGCTGAAAACCTTCTTCGTTTGTGCCTCTGCGGATAAAAAAGTTATTTTTTCTTATTTAATAAGTTCTGTATTTCTTACTGACGGAATCTCTAATTTCACCTGCAGATTAATCAGTGTAACTCTTTAAATTTAAATAAAGTCTTTGTGATATCAGATAGGAAAACACTGAAATGATGCAATGAACTCTGTCCGCAGTTAGTGTAGACGTAATGTAAGTTTTTGTTGTAGCAGAATTACGGAAGCAAATAAAGTTTTCGTTTTAATTACTTTTTGACGGATAATTAATTAATTTCGTGTTTTTGTATAAAATTTTCCACAATATTGAGTGATGAAATAATATGATGTAATCATAGAAGATATTGCTGAAGTGCTGTTAAAATTGAAATCTTTCGAGAAATCGGTCTATTTATAGTAGCTATAACTATTTATTGAATTGGATCGATAAGTGGAAATAAATTATTTAGCGAGAAAATTCACTGTTTTTCTTTACAAAATGAGGGAAAATATTGTTTAGTTGTGATTTTTTTGAAAATTTTAAATTTAAATTAATTTTTAGATCCTTTGATTTGTAGCATTTTTTATTAAAAAAATTATGCCTGTTTAAGTAGTAATGAACTATTATTTGTTTCCTATTTAAACCAATACTAGAATTATATTTAAGAGTTTGTTAAATAATAAGTACAGGTCAGATAATCAACATTCTCCCCATATTGATGCTCTATACGTAATATATACCTATATGGGATTTCGGATTAAAACAATTTTGATTTATAGTGAATAACTTTATTACCTGTACAGGAAATAAAATCGAAATGGCAAGTTGGTGAAAGCACTTAATGCACGAGAAATTAAAATACATATACATATTTATGTTTTCACTCAAGACTCTTTTGTGTGTTTCACATTCATTAATTAAATATAACATATGTGTTGCATTTTGTCCAAAATATTAAATACAGCTATTACTGTTATCGTGTGGCGTCTATTATTTCCGTGTTTTATTGATATCGCGTGACTCCTGGCAATTTCCTTCCTTTCCTCGTTGTGCACACACCACTAATATCATCATTACGATCATTACTATTTCAAAATGTCGTAAATTATTAAAAGCGACTTTTACCTTTCTCTGACAACTGTTGATTCTATTGTGATTTCGTAATAACATGGTAATGTTAAGATCCGTTCATTTATTAAACCCTGCCGAATATCATCATTAAAAGCAGATCCTTACATTATCCTAAAAGGCTTCGCTCTGTAAATTAAAGTGCCTATGCCTAGTCGCTGATTGACCTCAGATAATTAGTCTATAAAATTAATGAGACTAAAAAAGGGCAAAGTACACAACTGGTGATGTAAGATAACGAATTTTGAATAGACTGGAAAGGGCGTTACCATGTACATTCCGTGATAAATTAGATGAAAGGTGAATTCATAGAAATTTGATCGATGTGACAAGATCATCACTCTTGCTGACAGAGAATGCAATATTATTATTTAATTTAAGCGATCGTTGTTGAACCATATTGGCGCATTTTTTCAGCTGCTCAATTTAGAGCCGTAACATCATCCAACCTTCGATGTACTTCTCAAAGTGGTGTCATCAACATACAGTATCAAGTGTCTATCCTCTAGAATACTCAGCAGATATTAATATAAATTAGGAAAAATAATAATCCCAGGATTGAATCATATACTCTAAAAGGGTATGTTAAAATATTACCCTTTGACAAAACATTTTGTGATCGGCTAGATAGATAAGAAGCATATTGTTAAATACAGTTTCCTTGTCAGTACAGCAAGGGAAACGCAAGCATACGCCTCAGTCTTACAAACGCGTCTCTTTTCAAAACAATCTAAGGTGTGCTCTACAAAATCATTTACAGCTTTTATAATTGAACTTTCTTTACCAAACCCACATCGTTCCTTACAGAAAATGTTAAAGCCTTAGAACAACTGCGTAAACTGTAGCTGTAGAATAATAAAATAATATAATAAACAATTATAATAGTGATAATATTTCCATAATAATAAAGATTCCCCTCGTCTCATAATGAATAAAACTGAAGTTTAAAAATACAAATGTATTAAAATCCTTTACGTTGTAGAAAATTAAGTAATAAATAGAAAAAAAAAACATTTCGTAAATCTACAAATGAGTCTTATAAGGACTACAAAAAGAAATCACTTATTGAAACAAATTCTCTGGCTAATACCTTGATAGATATTGAATGATACAATAGTAATTTGCCTGTTACAAATAGCAAAGCTATCAATGTTTTGAAAGAATAAGTTGTTTATCGACAAGTTTGCACCCAACAACGAAAATTTCATCTTATTTACTTCGGCTCAGTGTTGATCGATTTGCAGTATCCACATGTCGGGTTAATTTTTTTTAAACGTGTTTTTTTTTTGTTACAGAGTTAACTTATACATAATTCATTTATACAAATAAATAATATTACAAATCTTTTCTGCAGTGGCCTATGGTTTCCATCCCTCTGTCCTCGCCTCGTTCATGGGTCCAAACCCGATCGCGAGCTTTCGGTATTGAAGGATACCTAATTGTGTTTCTTGGATTAGTTTCCTTATTCGATTTTGTTGTTTATCAGGTTGTTTTTTATTTTGAGTTTAAACGGAACTAATTTCAGTGTTTTTATATGTGTGGATAAGTTCTTGTATTTGTGTATTATATCTGTAGTCAGGTGTTGCGTGTATTTTCTGGTGTTACTTGCTTTGCTGGATCGAGAAGTTCAATAAAGCTGAATACCAAGTTGTTATAGCCTATAATTGCTGCTGGTGCTTCGTAAGTCTAGTATTCTATTCACGTTTCTTCGTTCTCTGTTAGTGATTTTGTAGTGGGCATTTCTTCCAATTCCCAGAACTTTGCTGTCATTGTTGGTAGATATTAAGCAAGTCATTTTTTCTTGTGATTTGTTGTTGCCTCCAGACACAATCCATCCTAACTAAGTGTTCTGGAGTAAGAATCCGTTCTTCTTCTTCATTCTCTCTAGCAGAATTTGACTGTAATATCTTGTACCAAGTAAAATATCATTCCGTACAGGGCAATTTAATGTATGTGGGTTACTGGATGTGGCCCGGTGAGTTTTGGTAAAAAAATATATAGCTGAGCTCTTAGCTTAAATTTGCTTTCAACTATTGAAGAGATTACTGCTTCGATCCTTGACGTAGATATATGTTGTTCATTGTTACCAATTCCAAACATTGTGTTAGGAACCTTTACTGGAGGTAATTTTAATTCTTGCGCTACATGTTCCGTAATGAATAATTATTTTGAACCTTGATCAAGGAGCATTCTGGCTATAAGTGTTGTTCCATGATTTGTCGTTACTTAGTTAAGGGCTGTTGGTAGTAAACCTTCACTTTTCGGACCTTTTCCCGTATGAAAAATTATTTATCCTACTTTGTTGCGGTTATCTCTGTTAATCGGGATGGAAATTTTGATAATAATAATAATAAAGTTTATTGCGTGTTATAACAAAAAAGTATACACTAGTCAGTACATAGTAAATGCAATGGTATAGTATAGTATTGAGATGTTGCGCAAAAAATAACTATAAATATTTCCAAATATTGTTATTGCATGGACCGAATGAGATAATATAAATAAATGACGTATTGGTAAAATTGTAAATATAAAAATAATTGTTACTGATACACAAAACTATCTAACAAATATAAAAATTTGAAAATAAATATTATTATAGTAAGAACAATTTAAAATATATATATAGATATATACATACACAACACATACATACATATTCATACATTATTCTGCTGCAAAAGTGATAACAAAAAATATGCCATCATTACTTGAAATGTATTTCAACCTCTAAGAATTCTTCCAATGAATAAAATGCTTTCTCAATTAGGATTTTTTTTACTTTATTTTAAAATTTATTAGAGGTAAGTCTTTGATGCTTTCTGGTAATTTATAAAAAAAATTAATTGCATAATATTGAGTACCAGTCTGTGTCCTATTTAGTCTCAATTGGTTTAAACAGATATCATTTTTTCCACGGGTATTGTAGGAATGATTTAATACGCTGTAGTTTGTCAAGTTTTTTTTTGAAAACAAACACATTCTAACATATACATTGATGGAACTCTAAGTATTCCTAAATATCGGAAGGCTTCTTTACAATCAGTTTGGTAACCAATGTGTGCTATTATTCTTAATGCGCGTCTTTGTAGAGCGAAGACTCTATTTCGACAGGTTGAGTGGCCCCATACCAATATGCCATAATGAATAAGTGTTTCCACAAGTGAAAAATACTCAATTTTTGCTACACCATCATTACAATGGTGCGAAACACTGCGTAGGCAGAATATATTTCTTGATATTTTTGAGCATAGAGATTCGGTGTGGAGTTCGAAATTTAACCGACTATCTACATGAACTCCCAAGAAACATACACAGGGTTCATTCGATCTTTTGATAGAGAATTGCATTTGTTTTGTTTTTGAATCATTTAGAACAAGTCTATTTGGTTCACAGCACTCAGATACTTTTTTAACTTGTACCCTGTTTATTTCCTCCACGCTTACAGAATGGGGAACACTATTTATAACTGTAGTATCATCTGCATAAATAATTACTCTAGCTGGTAGGTCATTAATGTAGATAATAAATAGCACAGGTTCTAATATAGACCCTTGAGGTACCCCTGCATTCACAGGGAGAACATCTGATCTGTTGCCATTGAAAAATACCATCTGCTTTCTATTTTCCAAATATGAACTAATCATTTTGATACTAGTCGTATCAAAATTATATTTTTTTAAAGTACTTATTAGTATATTATGCGGGACACTGTCGAATGGCCTACTTAAGTCGAGGAATGATGCCATACACGATTTCTTATTTTCAAAACTATCACATATAATATCACAGAGCTGCACTAGAGCATCAATAGTAGACCTGCTCGATCGGAAACCAAATTGGTTTGAGCTTAATAGTTGATGTTTCTCAAGATATGCAACTATTTGTATTTTTAAAACTGTTTCAAAAATCTTTGATATTAGCGGTAGTAGAGAGATTGGCTTATAATTTTTTTAATCATTTATGTCCCCCTTTTTGTAAACTGGGATTACTTTAGCTATTTGTAAAGCATCAGGGAATAGCCCCACCTCCAAACAATCGTTAATAAGTTTTTTAATTCGATGTAGTAAATGGTGTTGTACACATTTTAATATGTCAACTGCAAGACCGTAAATATCTGACCCTTTTTTAGGTTTCAATTTATTTATAATTTCGCTAATTTTGACTTCTGAAACTTTTTTAAGACTGAATGGAAGCGGAGGCATCGATGATACTTCAAAATCCAAGATATATTTACTATCATTTACATCAGGTAAAGGGGTAGCATTATTCACAAAAAAATTATTTACTTCATGCAATTTTTATTTTGTTCTTTGGGAGGTCTATGTTTATTTAAGATATTCCATGTGGCTTTTGATTTGTTATTACTGTTTAAGATATATCTATCATTTGCAAGTTTTTGTTTATTTTGAATTACCAATTTATATTCTGCATTGTACTTATTGATAGCATTTTTTTTTGTTTTATTCCTGGATGGAATAAACTTTTGTAATCCTCTAATCATAATACTTTACACATATTATATAGTTAAGTATCAAACCAATTTATATTTGCATCACTGCTTTTCGATTTTCTTTGTTTGATTGGAAATGACTTATTTGCAGCACTTTCCAACACTGTTAATAGATTATCCCATTTATAGTGTAAATTAGTTTTATCATTTAGAAACATCCAATCTATGAGCTGAATTGATTATTCGGGTGTTTTAAGCACTTCTTGCATAATAATCTTAATGATTTCTATGACATATTCCACATTTCTTGCTATTGCTTACTGCGTTGGATGTGTTTTGACACGTCCTATTTTGTTCAGGATAAGAAATGTTTCTCTAAGAAGACCAGCATTACATCCAAATCCTTCATGTGGGGTGTTTTAGTGTACTAGTCGAATAGTTTATTAGTTTCGCTGTCCCAAATTCTCACTATTATTTCGCCCACTGCTGGGCCCCATGGTCATTTTCAAACTAGATTTAATTTTGTAATGGTTGAAACCGGTCACTAATAATAATAAAAACCGCGTGTGATAACAACAAAGTGAATTTCATTTATCGTCCTAATTTTCAAAATTGTATTAAAAAGTAATGGCTTCAAGCACTATCAAGTCATAACCTACATTGAAATGTGGTATTGTTTTTACTGGCAGAGGTTAAAAGGTTGTCTTTTTTTGCAAGAGTTTATGATAGGAATTGGAAATGGTTACCATTCTTTATCAATACGGTTAAGCTATTCCAGAATTTGAGGTGTGCTTATTGTTTTAGCTTTTAATCCCTGCAGTGATATCTCGAAGTCTTTTATTCTGAGTGCTAATCACATATGCGCAGTATTGGAGGGATAAATGTGTAATAATTTAAAATAAAAAGTCATTCAAAATATAAATAAAAAAGTATTTACCAATGAACTTTATATAGTTGAAAATAACACAAACTCTATTTGTACTTATAAACGTTAAAGAATTAAGATTATTTAGCTATATTCGAAATGCAAAAAATCAGAGGTTTTAATCGCCTTCATTTATTTAAAAAAAAGTGTCATAATTTATTTTTCATATTTTTCTCCCTATATTTATTAATTGTTTCAATTTCTTAAAGTACATTCACAATATTTTTTAAGATTATTTATTTTTGTCAAAATTAAAATTAGTGGTAATAGTACCACGTGAAATGTTTTTATTTATTTTATTTGTTTCATTGGTATTAACATGGAAAAAATGTTGGTAATACCTATTGTTTAAATTATTCATCTTAAGACCTTTATCATATATTTCCAAATATAATAACCTACAAATATAGAGTAAATGTGCAAATTTTATTAATTTTAAAATTTAGAAAATATTGCAAATTCTTGTGTTAATTCCTCATTGTTCACTCTTAAATGTTTAATTCCAATTCAATTTCTACTTTATTTGAAATAAAAATTATAACTTATAATATGAAGGTGCAGAAATTCAAAAGGCCGTAATAATTTGAATTTTCATTTTTTATAAATTACTAATAATTTCAGCTCATGTAAATACCAAACTAAACATATTATATAGGGTGTCTGGTTAATGTGGGGAAATAGCTGAACCACAGTTTCCTAGGATTAAAATTTGATAATAAAACAAATCTTTTTTCTGTTGGTTTATTTCTTGAGTTACGTGAAGAGATTAAATAATACTACGAAGAAAGTGACATCTAGCTTGTATTAAAACAATTTTTGTTTAGAAGTTTACGGTTTAGCCGGAATTAGTCTTCGAAGTTTGATAAAAAACACTTAGAACTTTTCATCAATATTTTATTTTGATCCAGATGTACATTTCGGACACAAAGTGTCCATTATCAATGGTTTGATACAAATACGAAAAAACAAATTTAATAGTTATATGTATATGTACAACAAAAAGGGGGCATTAGGGCGTGTCGCTAGGGGCAGGTATAAGATTATTTTCTTTTTCTAAAATGCATGTCCTTATTTTGGATGGTATACTTTTTTGTGGTGCTTTTCTGTAGTTTTCACAGTCTTTTTCTTTATTTATTTGTATTTATCACATTTCAATGTGCATGTCATGTGAATATATCGTTTATCATGGTAGATCAGAAGGATTCTATGTGATTGTAGTTTTTAAATACTCAAAAATTTAAGTACCTTTATTAAACTTCAGATTTTATTTTTGGATATATCTGTAAAGTAATTGAAAGGAATTATATATATTTTGCTAGTTTGTATTTGACTTCCTTTGGGAAATTTAATATTGTGCATAAAGAGTGCTATTAAGTGCACACACAGTTATTAAACTTTATAATTTAGGTTTGTGTTACTATATATGATTAGATGTTTTTTGAAAGATAATATAATTGATTGAAGGTAGAACTAAATATCTTAGAAATAAGGAAGAGAAAGTTAAATTTGATATTACGTTTAAATCAGACAGTTGACAAATTTTAATAAGAGCTCTATAAGTATCCAATTGTTTTTCTTTACCATTAATATTATATTTAAAAAAACTACTAATAATGTAACATTAGGTATCATTATCAGATAACATTTTTCATTTTAAAGCTTGATTTAATGCAGTGGCAACACAGTCCGTTTTATTATTGGTAATCGCGCAAGAATTGACAACAAACAGTTGTTTGTTTTCAAGAGTTTTATAGACGTTTGTGGCGACTTAGTAAATACACGCCAGTCGTTTGCCATTGGTGCGCAATATGGACGTGAATTAGGGGAAACGTTGCGAAAGTGCCGCCGCACTAAATTCCAGAGTATTACGACCATTCTCTGTCGCCATTAAACGCGACTGTATAATGGTTATACACCGTTGAGTCAAACTTTATCGTGTGTACATTGAACTCAAAATTACAACCGTTATTACTATAAAATAAAGGTAAGAAATTGTATTATTATTTAATGTAATTGTGTGTTGTGAGATAATGGTTATAATGGTAATATCAAAATGTTTTATAAAACTTGTTAAAATAATATCTAGAACTCTGAATGTTCAATATATAACATTCAAACAATATTCACGATATTTTCAAAATTTGTATCCTAAAAATGTATGCCATTTTTTAAATATTCCAATCAAAAAATAAAAGCTTGCAGGGTATTGATCAGCTCGACCAACGCCGCCCATTGACGTTGTGTAATTGCAACAATTTTTACTTTTTGGGCATCTTGCTTCTCTCCTCTTCTCCCAAATTTGTTTTTTTTTGTGACAAATCCAACCGAATCACTAGTGCTGAATAACGTGACGATTATCTTGTCCTGCTAAGACAATAACATGATCATTTCTCTATTACATGCAATAGATCTGATTTGGAGAAATTTTGTTTTTTTGTTAAATCTTGTAATACCTTTCTATTGATTTTTTTGCCCGTTAAATGACATTTTATTTTTAACAATTTATTAGTCAGTTGAATACCAGTATATTACCTATCTGTAAACATATAATAGCCTTCTATATTAGGGATGTTGATTAACAATTTTTGATATAAATGTAGAGGAATACCGGTGCTGATGGGTAGTTCCGTTTTTATGAGGTTTCCAGATGTAATACTTCCGTAATAAGGAAGGATATTGTACACATATCCAGTTTTAGAATCTGGCAAAACATGCCCCATTTTGTATGGAAAATTTGCTTAACGAAAATTATATTTATATTTCGCTTGATTTTATTTCAAACAAGAGGTATTAGTTTTAAGCTCAAGAAATATATCAAGAGTGGCAACACTAACAGACACTAATGTGGTGTTCGAGCTATCAAGATTCTGAACACAATCAGAGGATCCAATAATAAAGTTTAAAATATGATTTGAGTATATTGAGCATAATTGTTGTAACCTAAAAAAGCATTAAATGCTTTTAGTTTATGTGATCTTAGTCCATCCTTGTAATTAGAAATATTAAAATCAGCTACAATAATAACATTTCTGTCCGCAAATTGAAGTTCAATACGTTCAAATAATATCGTGTAATATTCGACTGAGGTTGAAGGTTTAATGTACACACAGATTAATATGGCGCTGGTACCATTTATAATTACTTCTATAGCTTTTAATTCAACAGGTTCTAATCCAGACATATCAAATGAAATTTCCTGAGATACAGCATTATTGTCTACTGCAATTAGGACACCGCCGCCCCTGCCTAAACTTCGATCAGATCTATAAACAATGTAGTTGGATGCATATAACTCGGAATTTTGAACTTCATTCTGTAGCCACGTTTCAGTTAAACGGTAGGTTAAAATAGGGTTCTCTCTTAAACTGCGACCTAAAAGATCTATTGTTCTGCCCTTAACCAATCACCCACATCCTCCATGAACCTGGTAACTTTCTTGGGGGCAATATTGCTCACTTCTTCGTAGGATAATCGGTCCCTACCGAAGTGTGAAAGACGCTTGTGAACAATCGCGACACAAGTGCATAATAGTATGTGCTCGGTCGTTTCATCTGCCGAATCACATAATCTGCAGTTTCTACTTTCCTCTTTTCCCATTTTCCACCAATGATATCGGAGGACACAATGCCCTGTCATGAGTCCGGTGAAAGTTCTTAGCTCGTTCCTTGTGAGTTCAAGCGCCTTGTGGCTGTGATCGAGTATGGTGAGTCGTTTTGATTGACGTAGACCTGGTACATTGTTCCAATGCTTGCGTCTTCTGTTCTCTTCCCATTTTTGCACCATCTCTCCTCTGTGCGCTATGGGGAGTCCTAAACTGTCCGTGAGCCGTGATTATAGGCTCGAACGGCCTTTAATGCGGCTTGGCTGTCTGAGCAGATGTATATATGCGCGCCACTTAGGTGCCTATCCAGGCATTCTCTGGCGCACATATCAATTGCAATCGCTTCCGCTTGCAAAATCGTCGTACCCAGAGCCATGAATGGTCCTATGGTTTTGGTTAGGGCCATAAATGCCTATTCCAGTACCTCTGGTATTATTGGCACCATCCGTGTACCAGGCTGATCCTGCTGGGTAGAATTCAGTTTTTTTCTTTTCTCTTTGATTTTGTTAACAATTTTAGGAATGTTATCAAAATACCTAAAGAAAACATCTTCATCTCTTGCTTGTCGTTCTTTCAGCTTCTTAACTACTGCGTTATGTTCATCCAGTTGCTAAGGTATAATACGTAAATCTTCTCCAAAATCGATTTTTCATTACTAAATTGAGTATATCAACATTTAAAAAATTCTAAAAACCAGACGGGGACGAACTCCTTTTTTCCCTACTCAAACACATTTTTTCATTACAATTCATCTATCAATTATATTCAATATATCACCAATTTTTGAGAAATCATTATTAGAACTATTGTCGGTATTTATCTCAGGGAGATTATACAATATTAAATTCTTTTCAGGTGATTTCTATCATGTAACTGTTGATTGAAGTATGATCCTTAGCATTATCACGTGAAAGTTTAGATTCAAGGGTATCAACAACTGGATTAATTTCATCCAGTTCTGAACAAAGAGCCAAATGATTAGATTTAATTTTAGCAAAATCGACCAACAATGCTTTTAAATCGACGTTATCAATACCTAATGTGTCGCATTTCTTAGTTAAAATTTTTACAGACTTTTGTGGTTCTTTGACGCATTTAGTTAGTTCAATGAGAAAATTATCATTCTCATTTTCACAAGTATGATTAAGAGGACAACTAAGAAATAGATACAAATAAAAAATAAAGTGATAAGGAGCTAGACAGGGATAAAAATTCTTCACACTAGTGGGGCCTGTCGCGGTGACTTATTAAATAAACACGTGGGGGGGCACGGATGATCAAGGTGAAACGGGGAACAGCTGGATTAGGAAATGTATAAATTTAGATAATATTATGAAAAGGAACTTAACTTAATATTCGGCACTGAAACATATGTTAGTAAACCAACAATTAATTAATAGAAATAAACTGATAAAATATAATAAATTCAATACAGCAAACACACCGGTACAATTTATATTGTTGAATTCGTGTTTTTACGTCTGATTTTCGAGGATCTATTGTCTTTGTATACAGTATCCAAAATATTTTGTTAAATCATCGCCTAGTGTATATATATATTTAAAAAAATGGTACTCTAGAATTACTCTTACTTGACCAGTACTCCTGCATATTTATCAAAGGCACCATGCCCATATTCAGGATGACACCCAAAAAGCCGCACAATTCTTCCTTGTATGTACCATATAAAATTCTTACTAAACCTTTTATCCTTCAATTTGCTTTAGCATAGCTGTTAAAAATAACATTACTTTCGAATGTTACCACAATAGTGCTCTTTATGACTCTGATAAACTTATAATAAGGTCAATTTATCTCGAATAAAAACCACAAAAATCCTCAAAGTAACTACATTAAGTGACTTGGAATTTTTGAGATGTTATACTATGTTTACCGTTCAATGTGTGAACAGCATCGATTATCCGCGTCGTTGAAATAACGCAGACAGCTGTGGTTGGTTCTATTTAAAATTTCGCTATTTTTAAAAGTCAATGTCATTCTTTAAGATCGTCAACGGTTGGGACTTACGCTCATTTTCATATAGACCTATCATACCACAAAAATAGCATTTTTGCTATGATATCTTTGATAGTAAATATAAAATTGTTAAAATTACATAAAATTATTTTGCTGAAGGAATTTTTATATTGAAAGAAGGGTCTAAAGCATTTTGGCTGGTTATATAAACAAAAAACATTAGGAAACAGTTTAAAAAATTCAGAATAATATAATTATTTGAAATATTCATTTACAATTACTTATTTCTAATTGTTAATTGGAAACCAAACAAGGGGGCCGCCAACAAATATAAAGACAGATTTACTCAGTATGTTCGAAGTTCTCTATCATTTCTAAGAATATTTTTCTAAAACACTCCTTAATAAGATCGAATTTGTTGATAATTTAATTTCTAATGGCAATAAAAACATTGATTGAAATGCCATTGCCCAGGAACCACATGTATTGCATGTGTTTCGTTGAAGTATCGTCCAAAATATCATATGTGGTTTGGCAAGCAGCGCAGTTTAAACAGTTTGGTGGCTCAAGAAGCATCTACTTTGTAGGATACAATATTCATTCATATGCCATATTTTGAACATTTCTTTTAATCTTTTTAATCCTTACGTAAAAGGCGTCTGTTTTTCCCTGAACAGTGAAATGGTATAATTCGTTCGTGGCCTTCAGTTGCGAAGGCTAAAATGTACTTATCGCATATTTTCATTTTTTAGTTTTGTAATTATATCGAATGTATGCGTATGTGAGAAGATTTTATCTCCCATTATAAGGTACTTAGATAATACACAATCAGTTGTTTTGTTTTACATGGATACTACAAGGTTAGTAAATATGAATAATAGTTTCGTCAAAAAAGTAACTGTTATAGTTTTTGAAATCTTTTATTAATTAATAAAATTGCGAAAAGTTTGTTTTGATAAATGTAGTTTAGGTTCTTATTATGCATAAGTTATATTTAAAAACGTTTATAAAATGTAACATATTTATAAAAAAAAATCTAAACAATTAAAAATAATTTTTTTTTCTTGATTAAGCATCCACTTTTAGTTGTATGTTTAGTGTAAGAAAATTTTGTTTCATTAAGTGAGTGATTTAAATAAAATGTATTATTGAATTGGTACTCTTATTATTGAAATATGATAATTACTTCACATTTAGATAAATTTGGATTTTCCTTCCACAAACGTAATTAAAAAAAAACCTGTTTTATCTGACCAAGTAAAATGTTGGCGACGCATTTTTTATATATCGCAGTCGCGAGTTATCGACTTGATAACGTAACAAAATTCCGATTTAGATAACCATAAACCACGTAAATATTTACTGGACAGCTCGCCTCAGGCTAGAGTGAAAAACAGCGATCAAAATTCATTCAAAATTATGATAGGAGAAAGTACTTCAATATAAAAGATTTTACTTTATTAATTGTTTTTGTTTACGTGCATATTTTTTTATGGCAATAATCTTACTTATATTTGTATTATTCTGTTCTGAAACTCCACGCCATTTCACTAACCTCTATTTATTAAAACATAAATTGTATTGTTGCCATCATAGTACTTTCATATAGTGCTTATTTAAATATTGTTTATTATCAGTTGTTAAATACGTTTTTCACAATTTAATACTGACAAATATATATTTAAATATTAATTTTTAATTTTAATTCATTTATTAACCCTTACACGTGGGGGTCCTGAGGAACCCCATCCTTTCTTAAAAGTACTTTTTAATTATTTATATTGCCATTGCTGTGACATTTAATTTTTTTATTAAAAAATATGCATTTTTTTACGTGGAATGATCTTTTTATATATTTGACTATAGTTTTTTGCAAGAATATTTTTGAAATAAGCCCTTGTACTGTATTTAATTTTTTTGAAATCTAGTATAAAATACACCATTACCTACAATTTCAAGTTTTCAAATAACTAAATGCATTTTAAGAATTTTCCTAACTTACTTTCTCAATCCTCGAAGGAAAAGAGTTAACTCTCTAGTATTGCTGATTTTTCTAGTCCATAATGTACCAATTAACACTTTTGTACACTTTTGTAGTCCTGTATAGAGGATAGAAACATTTTTTAAGCAATTTTTTAACTTGGGGTACTGGAAGACCCCAAGTGCAGGTATGTTACAAAATTGAAGTGGTGCAGCTAAGGGTTAAAGCATTTATTAGTTTTTGAAGACAGAGTCAACTATATATATTCTGTAATACATACAATATAAAATTTGCAGACAGGAAAGCCAATGTAAATTTTATTGACATTTTTTTGACATAGACTTATGCCATTTAGTCACGACATAGTTTGTATTTCTGTATTTTTAATAAAACCATGATAGCTACACTAACAACCGTACTAATAGTCACAGATTAATTCTCAGATTGTAGAATCCTAGATTCATTGTCAGATTTAGTAACTTTTTTAGTAACATTTGAATATCACTGGTTTTACGTTGGTGTCACGGAACAGCTGACGTGATTGTCAGTAAAGAAAAACGTGAAATGTTTGTTCCAAAAGTTAGTTTGTGTGATAAGGGACAAGTAATAAGCATTGTTTTTATTTAATCAGGATTACAGTAAGTACAGTCGATAATTATTTTCAATGAAAATTGTAGAATTATTTTCATTTTAATGTTTTTGCAAACAAACTTTCCACATGCTCCTCAACTGACAATCACGGGTTATATTGACAATACCATCAGCTGTTCTGTGATACCAACATAAAACTAGTGATATTTAAATGTAACTAAAAAAATACGCCAATTAATGTAGGATTCTACAATCGGAGAATTAATCTCGGTCTATTAGTACGGCTGTAAGAGTTCCCAATGACAATTTTCAAATGACGTTATTTAAACATACGATTATTTAGAAAGGATGCATAATTAACGTACTAATATGTTATATTTGTCTTTATCATACATACTTTAAAAAAGAATATTAACAAATATTGTCAGAAAAAATTACATACATACATATAAAAAAATACAAATTTTATCAATATGCTGAAGGGCGGAATTCATTTGCATCAAATTTTCTTCCATTCAAACCCATACTTTCCTCCGCTGTTCCAAACTATTCAGGATTGGATACTTATTTTGTTTGGCATTTAGATGCCCTATTTTTCCATTGATTTCGGGATGTGTTTAATAAACTTCAAACTGACATTGACATTGTAAATTCAACAAAAGACTTTTACTTTTTGCAAATATTCCTTACATAATTTTCATTCATCTTTTATAATTTTTTATTGTAGTTATTATTTCTCGAAAATGAACCATTTTTATCTAATAATTATTAATATGAATATGCATTTTTTTTTTTGAAGAACTGAAACTCTTTTTGCACCGGAAGTGGGTGTTGGTTGTTAGCCGTTATTCGTTTCATTAAAAAACAATAAAATACTACAACATTTTTCAAATAAAAAATAAATAACCTTTGTTTATTAAATTAAAACAGCCATGAACCAGTTTCGAGACATTTTAGGGTATTGCAGCGCTGCGTAGTTGAAGAATGTTGATTTTCCAATATGCAATTCACAATAATGCATTCAAATCCATCCATTGAAGAATATTTTTAATTGAAGTTTTTATTTACCAATTACCAATTGTGTGGGTGTCTCTACGAGCAAATCATTTCTAGCTCAAGCGACGGATTTTGCACAGCATTTCATTGTTACAATTTGTTGGTTTGCAAAAACAAACAAAAGTGGACATTAATCTTCTACTAATTATAATTTTCTTCACTTTACCGAGAAAGTTTTTTTCGTACTTTCGCTCTTTTGGTTTCAAAATTGATTTAATTGCATTATTCTTGATTAATTAAGCTAATTGGCGATAGCTTTCCGTTGCGTTTGCTAATTGGACAATTAATTAATCGCTTGAGTACGGTTTGAATTTTTCGCTATGTATATAAGTATGTTAATAACATAAAGAAGATAAATATTATTCTTTCATCGAACGCTAAAAGATTAATTTAGTCACTACATAAAGTGGCATTATTACACTGTTGCCTTATAATTATGCAAGAAGTCACAATTATCAGTTAAAACAAATCACATTACTGATATTTCAATCAACTAACATTTTTTGTACTCTTGTCGGTTTTTAAACGCGTCGCTGAATTTTTTACAGCCCGACAATCTACATATACTCTGTTCATTGGATCTTTCGTCGTACGTCACAAATTATCGCTTCGAGAAACGACGCAAAAACATTCAGTCTGATAAAGTAAACCATATGCGTTAGAAAAAGAACGCACTGTAAAACTTTCGTCGTTTTTTCAAGCGATAGTTTGTGACGTACGACGAAAGATCCAACGAACAGACTATATATTTAGTGTTTTAATTAGGATTTTATATAAAAACTCTCCCAAACATTTTTTGGGTTTTAAAATTATCAGTTTTAATCAAAACTGTTATGCTTCGTCATAAAATTACAGAAAATGGTAAGCAGTGCACCACTGAAAAATTGCTAATTGAATTTTCACAATATTGTAAGGAGCGTTATTTAAAAAAAGATAATATGAATATACTGTACTTAGGTAAAATAAGATCGACATCTTAACTATACGGAGGGCTTAGAGATTAATAAGGCCTTAATACCCGAAAATCAAACAATGTTCTAGATATTTTGCTTTTGCGTTAAATATTACAAAACTTCCGTCCGTAATAAGTAATCTACCTGTACTTTAAGATGTAAATAAAACATTCGCCTTTCTACTTAATATGAAGTGAACCGAATATTGCATTAATGAATTAAATTATGGAATTGCTTCGCCATTTTAATTTACTCTGAGGAAGGGCGGATTCGCGGGAATCGATTTCCTTGTCCGCAATTCTCCCTCGGTGTGTGTGTGTGTGTATTTACATAAACATGACTGGCACGTAAAGGCGAGAGAGCATTTTTGGCGAATCAAAAGAGACCTCCAGCGAAGGCCAAGGATCCGTAGTTGTTGGTGTGCCATTGCCGAAAAGTCGTGCGTGCCCGTTTCCAGTAGCGGAGCATGTGTTTTCGGTTTGGCTCTGTGTTCCCTCGGATCCATCGAATATTCAAATTAGTTACGTGACCAATCCGGTAGGAAATTTCCACTGCCAATTTACATTCATCCGTAGAGTAACCCACAACCAACACTAGTATTTCCGCACACAAAACTAAATTTGCAAAACGACGGAAAATTTATTTTTTATTTACTCATACTAATATATATTACCCCCTTTATTGGAAATTACGAAAACTTAAAGTTCACAAGTAATTCAACATTTTACGAAATTCATTAAGCAACAAGCACTTTAATATAATTAATAAACATGACGGTGGCGACCCTTGCTACGTAGTAGCAATTTATTATGAAATACATATACATAACTTTAAAGTATATTACAAACAATTATCACAGGACTATTTCGACCTGTGTAGTTGCTAATATAATGTCATATTGTGCTATTGCTCAACAGAATATTATATATAATGTCTTCACTACAATGGATGTAATTAAAGTTGTGCAAGCTAATATAACCTTTGAATTTTGTATATTTAAAAAAAAAAATTAAAAAAGCACACATTCAAAACGAAATGTTTAGTTTTGAACAACCAGAAACTCGGGAAATTTAATAACAAAGAGTAATAGATGTGCTAACGGACACAAGCTACTTAGAGTTTGTAACTCTATTAGAACAAGGTGTTTAAGTACTGTTTATTTACTTTTTACTTCAATGATTTTGTTATCGTTTCGTTAGATTACTGTATTACTTAGAAATATTTTCACTTCCAATTATCATAATAACGAATGATCCGTTTGAGATGAAACTTTAAACTTAAGGTTCTATTATTAAAAATTTGAATTGAAAAGCTTTTGGTGAACATTCATAAACCGGAAGTGGCAAAACAGCAACTTTATTTAATATAAAAGAAGCGATGGCATGACTTTGTGAGGAAACAGAAATCTCTGGGTATTTGATTTCTGTTTCCTCACAAAGCCATTCCATAAAGTTTTAACTGACGCATCATTTTGCATTTCTGCGAGTTCTTATTGTTACTGCATATTTGATAAACGAGTATCAGACAAATCCACTAACATTGACTGCATCATCCATGTTGGAAAATCAATTTGTTTTAAATCAGAAAATATATCTTTTAAATAAGCCGATAGAATTTTTAGATGATCGACAATAACAAGTATATCGGTATCATTGACTTCACATTTTTGGAGTCAATGAAACTGTTCAAAGTTTTTGTTAATATATTTCTGACATAACTCAATAAGGGTAATTGTAAATGAAATCAAATATCTTCGCGTTTACATCGACAACAGTTTTATTTATTCCTTGAAGTTGCTTATTTAATATATTTAGTTTTTTAAATATATCGGCTAAATAACACACAAATACCTTACAATCGACTGCTAACAAATACTTCATTTCAGGTTTGTCGCTTTAAAATCATTAAGAGTATTAAACAGTTCCATAAATCTTTTCAACCAGTTCCATTTAGAAAGCCATCTTACTTCGGCGGGAAGTAACAAAATGCAGACCATGTGAGGCATTTTGTTCTTCATAAAATAGCTTGTAGTGACGCACGCATTGGCATTAGCTTTAATAGCATTGATATACTTTATTACTGAATCCAGAAATTATTCTTGAGCATTGTGTTATTCATAAAAAACTTGGTAGCTAAATACATATCGCCTGTTCTAAATGCAGTACTTTATTTAGAACAGGCGATATGTTTTTAGCTAGTTTTTTATGAATAACACAATGCACAAGAATCATTTCTGGATTCTCATATTTCATAAATAGCCATTTTTCTTGCCCATCTGTAGCATAAGATTTTCATTGGTATATTATTGACATCTAAGTAGATTTTAGCTTACTATATATATCTTTGGAGGTAGTGGTGCTTTCTAATCTTAACAAAACAACATTTCTTCAGCAAAATGGCCATTATAGATATATCTTACGTACGTTATCAATATTGTCTCTCAAAGTTCATTCATCCATTTGCACTGAGAATGTTCTTGTTTTCAGCGTTTCAGCAAATTGTTTTTCAATATCTTTACTCATTTCTTCTGCTAACGGTATTGTTACTGAGTGCATAGTTTTTACATCTTTGTCATTTTTTTCAAGAACCGTTTTAAGAAATGCTGATATTGGCGGTTTTATTAAATTATCTCCAATAATGACTTTTTCCAGATTTTTCGACGAATAAAGAAATTTGACAACTAGCCTCAAGAATACGATTATGAGTTGAAGTATGAGCAATAAATAGAGAAATCTAACATTGCATTTAAATGGTCTGGAGCAAAAGGGTTAAACTCGCGTCGAGTCCATTTTCGAA
Organism: Ontholestes murinus; assembly: GCA_963969525.1. Lineage (NCBI taxonomy): Eukaryota > Metazoa > Arthropoda > Insecta > Coleoptera > Staphylinidae > Ontholestes > Ontholestes murinus. Next base: position 53,033,023 of record OZ018388.1, read on the forward strand.
TTGCCCCCCTTAAAAATTAAATTGCCCCCCCTGTGGGGCGTGGGCCCCACTTTTGAAACACCGCCATAGAATATTCTCCGTTCAACGTAGAGCCCTAAGGCTGATTGCTGGAGTAAAATATACAGAAGATTGTAAAAATTATTTTATTGAATATAAAATCTTTACTGTACCTTCTATATACAGGGTTATTCACGATATACGGCACGGAATATTGTGGCCAAAATACGTGACTTTCAAAAAGTTTCACTTTGGGGGTATATGGGGGTTTACTACGGCTACTCTTTAAAATTAATTTCATAATCTACAGGGTGTCCCAAAAACCCTAAAAGTATCAAAGTTGCATTTTTTAAATGGAACACCATGTATTTTATTGCATTTTTGGATTCTTCGATCAAAATAAGTGTGTGTTTTAATAAGGTTTTTATTACTTAAACCTTAAGGTTTTTGAAATAATTTGAATTTTGTAAAAATGTAACCTAATTCTCGTGTTTCAATTACATAAAAAGTAATTGAGTTATGTATACCAAATTTACACTGAAATGTAACAATAGATCATATTTTATTTTCAATGTATAATATACTTGCCATCTTATGCAGGGTGTAAAAAAATTGGAATTAAATAAATGAGAACTTTAAGTGGCTATAACTTCATTTATTTAAATGGAACACCATATTTTTTAAATTGTCAGCAAATGCACTCTTTAATTACCTATCGAATGGTATTTATATCGTAAGTCTTAAGTCTTCTTGTTTTTATAGAAAACGTCAAAATATTGTTTATTGCACCGTTTTAGTACTTTTTAAATAAAAAATTTAATACATCTAGTTTCCTATGGTATTTAGAAATGTCAGATAATAATTTAGTCTGTCACTTTAGTTTAAAAAGCCTGTCATTTGTTAAAGTTGTATTTTTTGGGTTTTTGTGTTAGATCGTTAGTAATCGTTATTGTTTGAACATTGTTGTTGCATTCTTAATAAAAAATGAAGATTTACTAAAAAAAAAGAGGGTATTGGCATGATTTTTATGCTTGGAGAATGTTATCAAAATTGTTTATTGGCTTCTCGAGTTTATACTCAAAGGTTTCCCGAAAGCCAGCCGTTTTTGAGAGACTATTAAACCAGTTTAAAGAAAGTGAAAGTGTCAGTTATAAAAAAAAAACAGTATAACTGTCACTGAGTAAATTTTCATTTTTTACTAAGAAATACAACGATCGTCAAACAATAACGATTATTAACGATTTAACACAAAAACGCAAAATAACACAACTATAACAAAACACAGGCTAAAGTAACAGACTAAATTACTATCCGACATTTCTAAATATCATAGGAAACTAGATACATTTAAATTTTTATTTAAAAAGTACTAAAATGGTGTAATAAACAATATTTTGGGGTTTTTGTAAAAACGAAAAGACTTAAGACTTAATATAAAAATACCATTCGATATGTAATTAAATAGTGCATTTGCTGGCAAATTAAGAAATATGGTGTTACATTTAAATAAATGAAGTTATAGCCACTTAAAGTTCTCATTTGTTTAATTCCAATTTTTTTACACCCTGCATAAGTTGACAAATTTATTATACTTGGAAAATAAAATATGATCTATTGTTACATTGCAGTGTAAATTTGGTATACATAACTCAATTACTTTTTAAGTATTTAAAACATGAAAATTAGGTTAGATTTTTACAAAATTCAAATTATTTCAAAAACCTTAAAGTTTAGGTATTAAAAACTTTATTATAACTCACACTTATTTTGATCGAAGAATCAAAAAATGCAATAAAATACAGGGTTTTCCTTTTAAAAAATTACAACATTGATACTTTTAGGGTTTTTGGGACACCCTGTATATTATGAAATTAATTTTAAAAAGTAGCCCTAGTAGACTCCCATATATCCCCAAAGTGAAACTTTTTGAAAGTCACGTATTTTGACCACAATATTCCGTGCCGTATAGCGTGAATAACCCTGTATATATTGGAATGCCTCATTCATATATAAAAAAAACATACACTTATATCCAGACCATAACCATCATGATCACAATACAAGACACAAACATGATATACGTCAAAATCGAATACGTCTTAAAACTGTGCATGCTGGAACAAACTATTACAGCATAAAATTCTTTAATAAATTGCCACCTTATATAACCTGTATGCTTTTAAAACAATTTAAACAAACGATTAAGAACTATCTCCTTTCGAAAGCTTTAAATTTTTATATTTATAATTCTAGATTTTAAGTTTTAATTTTAGTTCCATACAACTACATACCTGTGAGTTTTAAATTGTGAGTGATAGGTTTTAAGTTTTTATATTTTTAATTCTAGATTCTAGGTTTTAATTTTAGTTCCATACAACTACATACCTATAGGTTTTAAAGCGAAGATATTTGGTTTCATTATATTACCCTTATTGAGTTATGTCAGAAATATATTAACAAAAACTTTGAATAGTTTCATTGGCCCCAAAAATGTGAACTCAATGATACCGATATACTTGTTATTGTCGATCATCTAAAAATTCTATCGGCTGATTTAAAAGATAGATTTTCTGATTTAAAACAAATTGATTTTCCAACATGGATGATGCAGCCAATGTTAGAGGATTTGTCTGATATCAAATATGCAGTAACAAGAAGAACTCGAAGAAATGCAAAATCATGCGCCAGTTAAAACTTTATTTAATATAAAAGAAGCGATGGCATGACTTTGTGAGAAAACAGAAATCTTTGGGTATTTGATTTCTGTCTCCTCACAAAGCCATGCCATCGCTCTTTTTATATTAAATAAAGTTTTAACTGGCGCATCAACTAAATGTGCAAGAAAACTATGGTTACCGTTTCCATCTTCATATTTAGCTGAATGTGGATTTAGTGCTGTAAATGATTTACAGCACTAAAAACTGGCAAAAACAAATCGTCTGGTTATAACACAACGGGAATACTTGAGACTGAAGCTAATCAAATTGGAACCTAATATAAAATCTCTGTGCAGCAAGCATCAAGCGCAAGGATCTCACTAAATTAAAATAATAAATTAATATAGAAAACTTTTTATTATAATTATTTCGAATTTGAATTTCACTTTTTCATTATATGTTTTGAGAATGTATTTACATTCACATAGGGGGGCATAAGAATTTTAGACAGGCTTAGGTGGGGGCGTGGCACAAAAAAGGTTGGAAAACCCTGTTCTATGGCGTGATGCAAAGTGTCCCCATATTATTATTCCATACCTAATATGTGACTCACATAGTACAAAGTATGCCACCGTTAATGTATTTGGTGAACTCGTGTAGTATGACATACTACGTAAACAAATATATTTTTTGATAGTTGTTTTGCTAAATTTTCCCCGTAGACGTCCCATTTAAGTTTGTTTAAGCTTGACAGTAGTGTCTGATGTATTTTCTATTTTATTTAGTGTAAATAAGATTTGCTTGGATTTTGTGTCGTTCAGGATTGACTGTTTGTTTTGCACCAAGTTGAAACTTGGTTAAGGGTACTTCTTCAACCATCAATAACGCCCTCGCGTGTGTCCGCCACGTAGTGGTATCATCTGCAAATAAGATTATGTTAGAGTTAACATAATCAGGCATATCGTTTATATATATTATAAACATCACTGGTCCTAGAATCGATCCCCGAGGAACCATCTGTTTGATGTTTTGTTATCATATTTGACTGATTGCACCCTATTTGTCAAATATGAAGATAAGAGATTTGGACTATTTGAACAGAAACCGTATTTGCTTAATTTGTTACATAATGATTCGTGTGGTATGCAGTCAAAAGCTTTTGCCATGTCAAGGAATGACCCTGCACAATACAATTTTTCTTCAAAGCAATTTGACACGATTTCTACGAACGACAAAATTGCATCAGTTGTTGATCTTTGAGACCTAAAACCATATTGATGAGCACTAAAGAGTTGATTACAAAAACCGGAAGTGGATGTTTACTCGAGGCCATTTTTTGTTTTTTTTTTTCGATATTTTTCTAAATTTGAAAAATATTACATAACTTTTCAAACAAAAGTTAAGGAGAATGGGAAACTGAACAAGTTTGATTAAAATATGTTTTTCATAAAGTTCTTAACTAAAAAAAAAAAATAATTTTGACATTTTTTGCCTATTGCTAATAAATTATAAGAGTTACAAGAAATTTATATACAAGTAGTTGTAGATATTCCAAAATTGAGAAAATTGTTAAGAATAGCCTTTTTTGTAACCCTCTTAGTTTTCGAGAAAAATAAAGGGAAATTACTATGATGATCACATTACTATTTTTATTTTGCTTGTAATTAAACATTTTTCAGATATGTTATAGAACGTCCAAAATCCAATAGTGCCACCAAACTAATAATCTGGAAACAAATGCGAATTGGTTCTGTTTACACAAAAAAATTGTCTTAATGTAAAGGATTAATATCAGCCGTCTTAGTCATTGAAGAAAATTAAAATTGGTAAATTTTGGTTTTTTCAAAATATCTTAAAATTGAAAAAGGTTAAGGTGAATTTGAAATGTGGTTTGTTATGAGCACTGATTTCTGCAAAACATTCCCCATTTAACCGTTGCTCTATGTCTTCTAATAACAGAGATGCCAATGGTGAGCATCGAAATTGGGACACACTGTATATTATGAGGACCATACAAAAACGAATTCTTGGATCTTACATACAAATAGTATAGTTTTTTAAGATTACTTTAAGGAATCAATATACATTTTCTCTATGTGATAATTGGACATTAATTTACTGCCTGGAAAAGTTTACAGGATAAGTATAGCAGACATTAATGTTACAGAACTATTCACCGAACTTTATTGTTAGAGGTTGTAATTTGCAAACTGAGGAAGAGCCAATTAATTATGTCGAGATATATGTCGGTGAAGCGGTCATCCGGGTCTGGAAATTTAGCGATAGGATGTTCTATATATTTTAGTAGTGAATTTTAACTTCTTGGTACTTTAAGCAAGATTTGATAATTTGAGTAATCTCGTTCTTCATTCGTGACCTCATGTAGTGAGAATATACAAGGATATGCATTGTTTGGACGGAAGGATGTGTGAGCCAGTAAAGAGACTGTAAAATGTTGAGTCGCAGGACTGAAGGAATTTAAGCAAGGGATGTGTTTATGTAAATTGTTGTATTCCAGTTTGAGTGCTGTAGTGCTATTGTTTAAAATTAATTTTAATTGTATAACTTCAGATTATAACTTTGTGAGTTTAGGTATTTCAATTCGCGATACAGTATCAGCCACACTATGACTTTTCTAGGAATGAACTGAATATCAGTGGTGAATTGTATGATGATTGTGATATGTCTGTGCTTTTATCCTGAGAATTTTATAGTAATGATCAAAGGTTTGTGATTTGTAAATATAATAAATTTGCGAACTTCAAGTAGCAGCAGTGATTCAACTTTATAAACGGCTAACAATTTACAGCCGAATGTGCTGAATTTGCACTGTAGGTGTATAGGATTTGGAAAAGAAAGTGAGCGGTCGCAAAACGCCAGAATTCTCTACTACTGCCAGCAGCGGAGTTAGACGCGTTTACCATAATGCAATTTCGCAACAGGGTCTGGTAACTGTGTAATGTTTAAAGCGCAGATTATGACCAGGCCAACAGATAGGGTTGTTGCTACTACACTTGAGCATAATTTAATGAAAAAGTAATACCGAGGCCATAATACTTTGCAACATTTGAGCGGTGTTTTTCAAACCGAAATGAAAGAGAAAAATAAATAAAGACGGGTGTCGTGAATGCCATCTTTGGAATATTATTAGGATACATTGGAATTTGGTGGTACGCCTCACCACATCAATTTTTATAGAAAACGTGCAACCATAATAATTGTGTGTGAAATCATTTGTTGAGCCCACGGTAATCGTTGCATAGGCGCCAAGAGCCATCTGATTAAGCTACCAGGTGTGGCGGTGTTGCCCATTGGCAAAAAAGGGTCATCCGAAACCGAGCTGTAGCAATTTGTTGAACTTTGTCTTCAGCAATTTGCTAAGGTTGTAAACGCCGAGGTTTAGTAAAAACAGGTGGCCCAGAAGTTTTAATGTGGTGGTTCCCGTCGTGCTTGAATTTTGAGTGGATAATAAATTTAGTTCGCTTTTTTCCAATTTCCCGATTCCACATGAGATATTTCTAGGATCGAGTAGTTAACTTGTTAAAGTACGAAATTTCACGTAAATGTTACAGCCGGTATAAACTGTTAATTTGAAAAACCAGTAATGTACCGCCGAAGCGAGTACATTTTTTGAAAAACAAAATGTTGGTATTAAATCACTGTAAACAACTGTTAACAATAAATTTGATTAGTAATGGGTGTCGGCAAAAAGTTGATTCACTGCCAAAATACTAACCTGGGCTACCATATCTACTAAAAGCTTTGTCCCAAAATTAGTATTGCGTTTGAAAAATAATCGTTCTGGAGAGATAGCGGAGGCATGAGCCGAAATTAACCTCTTTGATTCCCACTGGCACGGTGGAGTGCTCTTTTGTGACTTGCTGTGATAATAACGATGGCACGACAAAGTTTTTGTTGCGGATCATTATCTAGTTGCTTGCGATTTGTGATGTTAATCGACTGTTACTAGAAAAAAATGTTTTTAGATTGTCTCGACAAAGTAAATGTTAACGAATTTGAATTTTGGGTCTGTTCTAAAATTGGGTATTGCAGTTCTGAAATGTTAGTGTATACTGTACTTGGATTATCCATTATAATTATCGGTGTGTGCGGAACGTTGATGTTATTAATGGTGATGGGTCCTGAAATTTCTAAGATTTGATCTGCTATTTTGGCTTGGTTTGCTAAAGATATGATTTTTGCACATTATCAAATTGTTACAATTTCCGCAAAAATTGCGATGGAGTTTGATCACCGTACACTTTTGTTTCGGCAATGGTGGTCTGTTTGACTATCTCCCCTTTGAGATTTTTATAAGAAAAGACTGCATAAAACAGGAAAAGATGGCAAATTTCATTTTACATGGCCAATCATAGTATCTAATTACTCTTTTGTGAAGTTCAGACGAAAATGGAAAAAGTAAATCGACTAGTAGAAAAGTTGGAAGAATGAGAATTGCATAATTCCTCAAAATATGAAAGGAGCTAGTAACTGTCACCTGTCAACATCTACAGTTCGATTCGCGGTGTGCCCTATAGATCTGCGATTGTGTTGATTGATCAATGTTATAGACTTCTATTGTCAAATAATGTTGTTCAAATTTACTCCAGAAATGTTTGACATAACAACAAAGAATGTCCTTCTTATTTAAGGAGTTCATTTCATTTAATTTGAGATTTTGTTCCAAGGCAACCGAAAAAACATTATTTACAATAGGTCTAAGTGTAAATTTGTTGATCAGCTACTGCATAGTTGATCAATCCACGTTGGCCTTGTTTTGGGTATATTTACTAATATATATATATATATATATATATATATATATATATATTCATATGCTAAAAACTGCTGAATATCATTTTTGGTTAAGGATTGTTGTCTCTTGGTTTTGGTATAAACAGCATATAAATTCGATCCTTCTACAAGTTTTGTGGACAACTCACGTGAGAAAATGTAATTAAATGGCCATTCTAAAGCTAAATTTTTTTTAGAAGCAACAATATAAATTTAAGGGTTAGGGTATTTTATTATTTAGTTAGGGAAGGGTAGAGCGAGTTATTTTCTATACAATTTTTTTTTATATTCTGAATGATTGGCGAAGTTGTTTTGTCTTTGTGACAGTTTTATTGATTAATACCACCTGCACTAGGTTGGTTATATCTTCAATCTTTATTTTGGAAAGTTCATTGATGTACTCCAGCAATATGAAAAGATAAATCATTCTATACCTTTGTTATTATGTAATCTCGAGCCTCAGTAATAAAAACAAATGTTGGATTTTTTAACAATTCTGTTAAGTATTATGTTATAGATTATATATATATATATATATATATATATATATATATATATATATATATATATATATATATATATATATCTTTTGCTTATTTCTACAGAATACTTCTATAGAAAATATTTTTATTATATTTCTGCTTACCTACGAATATTGTCACTGCATTCCAACACAACAGCCCTATTAATATTGCAAACCGGTTTTAGACTTGGCCAATAGTTTTTGAAATCATGCCATTTAATTGTTAACAAATTAGTCTTTAGAAAATAGAAACGCTTTTGTAAAAAAAATTAATCAAGCGTGCGTAGTGTACAATAACAAATATTTATGCGTCAATATGAGACGTGGATATAATAGTATTTACATATTATAGTAACAAAATAAAAACATTACATAAAATTATTACTTTCAAAGTTGAATTGGGTAATTATTATTTTATACACTTATCCTAATACGTTTCGAAATAAATAAGCATAAGAAATGTTATAAGGTTTGAAGCCACTTGCAACTTTCATCGTTTCAGGTAGAAAAATTCGTGAAGGCGGAAAAAATTCCGAACGCCTCGAAAAATTGCGGAATGTCTAAACGATGGAACTTGGAAATTGTTGCCTAAATTTTCAATGGTGAGTTATTATTATTTAAATCATAAAATGATCGATAGTACTATAATATATATTTACATGTATACTGGTTGTTTATATATATAAATATAACGATGATTAATTCAAGTGGTAAATCAAACACTCTTTTTATTTGATAATAAAATACTTTTAATAAATCTAGAATATTACAATATAATAATAATTGTAACGAGTCTTAGTTTGCCTAACAGTAAAGTAAAATTAAATAAATAAATACGTCCTATATAAATGTATTATCACTTAACTAAAGAAAAACTTGCCTTAGGTATTGAAATACTTCTTCTTTAACAACAATTTATCGTTAACTACGTTTTTATATCATTTCTAGTGGACCAGTTAACAAATGTTTTTAAAAAGTTTATTTTTATATTAATTTCCTAATAGTAAAAGGTATTTACTATACAACATAAATTATACTAAATTATGTAAAATGCAGCACTATGAAATCTGCAAAGATTAAATGTAACACGTGTGGGCTATAATTTCTCTCCGAGGTTCCTCGGTCTGTGCGTAAGTTTTGTTTTCCAGTGAATTTCTAATATTTTATTTGGTGCCAATTACTATTCTCTACGATGAACCGACGATATTAGTTTCAATACTCAATTAGCTTTACGTTTTAAACTTCTATTATTTCTTTTTTCTTAACTGTGTTTTATCCTACTACATATTTCCTAGCATACATTCATAATCCTAGGCAATTTTTATAAGGATATTACCATAACATTAATAATTATGGTAATATCGTAATAGATGGTTAACCTGGAGAGTTAAATACTCCAAAGTAAATCTCGATTCCCTGTCTACAACTGCTCTACTCTGATAAGATCCATAATAACTTTAACTTTGTTTTACCACATAAAATGTGGTAAAACAAAGTTAAAGTGTTTTAATTATCTTATTAAAATGTACCACCAAGTTAACGCCGACAACATTCAAGAAGATCCATAATAGATCGAAACCGCTCCGTACTTAATGTTCATGAAGTTCAGTCCTCTGATTCTAAATGCAGACACACAATAATAGAGGAAAGTTTTGACAATTCCATTGGTTCAACTTAAAATATAAATGGCAATGTATATATTTCTGTCAGATAAATTTAAAAAAAAATACGTTGAGAAATTTTTTACTATGCATTAAATCTAAAACAAATAAATGGTTATTCAGGTCAACGAGGTCGTCAAGGAAATTGCCCGATTAATGTTGACTGTGAATTTCCAAAGCTTCCAATAAATCCATTTTTCTCTCTTGTTCGGTGTAATAAATGACTGAAATGGCATCTGTGCTGAAATATTATTTGATTCTAATAAATTATGTAATTGATTTTTGTGTTTTTACTTTTTGAATTTATTATTTTAAAATAGATTATTATTTTGTATGTTGTTTTTCTGTTGTTGTACTGAATGCAAAAGTACATAAATGCTTCCTTTGCAAATGTTTTGATTGAAATGTATTTTTTTAAATTCTAAATACCTTTTACCTTTCGGTGTCGGTGCAATGTATTTACTAATTTTAATTCTGAATGGCCATTATTAATAGTGATTTCTTTTATTATGTCTATTTTTTATAGTTTTCTTTATTTTAATATATATTTTTTAAGAAGTTACATTAAAAGTGTTTATCAAGTAAGCAAAGGAAATAAAAGGAGAACTTTAAACGGAACATATTTTCATAAACAACTAATCGTTTTTTAAATGTCTGTATACTACAATCCATCTTTCTTTCTATTTTTTTCCTCATAAATACTTGTTTTCTTTTATAAAGTTTACATTGTATGTTTACGAAAAGTATAGTATTTTTAAATAATTAATTAATTACCCAAAAATAATGAGATTAATACAGAGAACAGAACGGAATCTACGCAAATAAGATAATTACCGTTGGTTATTTTAATGCAGTATGAATATAAACTATAGATAGTTCATTATACTAAACAGAAACAGGAACAATAACAGTTTGCGACGGAAAATAGCAACGTGGCCACGATAAGAGGAAACAAACGTTGTTAGCAACCTATATACCAGAAAGATAAACGTTATCGTGGAATAAATATTACATTCGCGTTTCTAGGAACGAGGACGGCGATCATTGAATCACAGACACAAAGACTCGATTGTCTTATAAATGCAGAATGCTGCGGAAGAACAAAAGAATCGAATGTCTTTTTGGATTAATTAATTATGAATTATTAATATATTTAAAATTGAATTCAATCAATTAATTAACAAGTAAATTATGAATTTTAAATTATTAAAAACAGTGACTAATAAAAACATAATGGAAGAATAAGCAATTATTATTGTTTCTTTATTTTCATTATTACTCCTTTATCAATTAACCGCTGTGGACCGTATTCGACCCAATCTAGTCTCAACGGGAAAATACAAATAAATATAGAGATGCGACAAGTTAACATATCAATTCTCCGATAGATGTACGTCTATGCGTTACAAATTGCCCAATTATGTGAATTTACTCTGACAATCTTTTCTGCCTGGAATTTTATTTCTCGTACAGAAAAATAATTCACAGAAATTTTCTACACAAACACTTCTATGTATTTTCAAAAATCTTTTAATGGTCATAAGGCTGAAGCCATTTTATAAAATATATTTCATGTAAGTCCAATTTATAGTCTAAAATTGTTTTTAATTAGGTGCAACACATCCGCCATTCATATACAATAGTACTAAAGTTAAAGGTTAGTTTAAAAAAAAATGTTGTCTTGTTAAAACGTGCCAATCAGAGTTTAAGCATCTGTATTTTAGTTTCGTATTAATTATTCACTAAATACTGATTTTTGCTTAATCTTATGTTTTATTCGTGTTTCATATTGACATTACATAGGTATAGCTTGTAACTACAATCTCTGTTACATCTAAAATACCAACAGTTATAATATTATCTACTTTCTTAGCTTAAATTTCTAAAGAGTATAAATGGACGTGTTTATCTCACCGGTTTACTCTATTTAAGCCTTGATATGGAAACTGCCCAAGCCATGAAAATGCGATAACGCCTCTATCTCCTCATATGATAACAGTGTTTGTATGTGTTGCAAGTACATTCACGACATATTTTAAATGTATTTGTGTGTGGTAAGATGGCGGAGTGATGAGTCTTGTAAACTTGACACACGACTTTTTATAGTGTATTCATCGCTCTTTTGCCGAGCAATAAAAAATCAAAGACAGCCCGCTGTCTTTGGCGGCATCGCCGCCGCGTCGTAAAAACACTCGATGCGAGTAGATCGGCACACGCCGTGTGCACCCTTCCTCCTCATGGCATAGTCTATCCTTTTCCTATATATTCGACATTATATTTTTCGTGGCTTGGTTTAAAATTCATTTTATCAGCAACTGTGTTAGTGCATATTTCGTCGGTGGGCGCTGTATCTCAAAAACGAATAATCCTCTTGAGTTGAAACTTTAAACTTAAGGTTTTATTGTTAAAAACTGGAACTGAAAAGCTTTTGGTAAACATTCATAAACCGGAAGTGGATGTTTACTCGAGGCGTTTTTTAGTTTTTTTGTTATATTTTTCTAAATATAATTTTTTTTAAAAAACGTTTCAAACAAAAGTTAAAGGGAATAAAAAACTAAATAAGTTTTATTACAACATATTTTTCATAAAATTCTTAAATTTCGAGAAAAAAATAAAAATTGAAATTTTTCACATTTTTTACCAATTGCTAATAAACTATTAAAGTTACGTAAAATTTATATGACAAATACTTGTAGAGAATTAAAAAAGGAACAAATTATTAAGATTAACATTTTTCCGTAAACCTCATAGTTTTCGAGTAAAATATAGGGAAAGTACTATGATGGCCACATCACCATTTTCTTATTGTTTGTTATTGTGTCTACTTTACTTACAAGATTATATTCTTAAGGATTTTATTTGTTTATTACTTTCCCTATATACTATATATAGGGGAAGTATTGTTTTCGTGCGTGAAAATGTTTGTGGGCCCTGTATCTCAAAATAATCCGATTGAGATGAAACTTTAAACTTAAGGTTTTATCGTTAAAAACTGGAACTGACTTTTTGTTTTCTTCAAATATTTTTTTTAATATGAAAAATATTACAAATATTTTTTAAACAAAAGTTAAAGGGAATGAGAAACAGAACAAGTTCTGTTAAAAAATATTTTCAAAAGGCTATCGACCAGAGGTCTTTCTGCCTTGTCTTGTCCAGTCATATGGCGTCAGTCGTTAGTGAGTAGATGCATGAAATGATGAAATGAAATAAAATCTTGTAAATTTTTACAGCAGTTCTGGTATTAATACCATTGTTTTTGTAAGTTAAACTTCTAAAGCATTTTGCCCTAGAAGTAATTTTGCTTTTTATTATGGCTGTATGTTTTTTAAAATTAATTTTTCGATCTATGGTTATGCCCAAGTACTTAATGGAAACTGAGGGAGGCTTTGTGAGGTGAATTATTGCTGTGATGATAAGGGATTAGGAGCTGTGATTTGTGAGGATTGATTTTAATGCGCCATTTTGCAAACCATCGTTGAAGGGAGTCAATAAGCTCTTGGAGGGATTGGAGGGCTTTTGGTAGTGTGGGAGCATAAAACTCTTAATTTTCGAGAATTAAAAATAAAAATTGAAAATTTTGACATTTTTTGCTAATTGCTACTAAACTATTGAAGCTACATGAAATTTATATAATGGGATGGCCACATCACCATTTCATACATAGATTTTGCAACTATACTTCAACTTTGTAGAATTTAATTTAAATGAAACCTCGCTTATGTTGTTACCGGCGTTCAGTTTACCTGAACGTGGTAACAAATGCGTAATTATATTTTAATCCATTTTACGAGCTACCCATTGCTCCTAATAATAATTTGCATAAATTCCGCATTATTGAAATAATCCAAACGAGATAATTTTCCAAAATGTGCAGCTGCCAGTGCGGAACAATAGGTCGGGCCCTTTTTCGGCGAAGAGGATCATTACCTGTTCCCGGAATTGCGAGGCCTACGTGACCGAAACAAAGCCGCGTCACCGAAGACCACCATATAAAACCAGGCTTCGGCCATCGCTCTTTACCAGTCGTCTGCCATCAGCAGCGGTGGCCAGCCTGGTCGGTTCTGCCGATTCAAGCCTCTTGCTCTTATATATATTGTATATTTTTCTATGTCTATTTTCTGTCTATTCTGTTGTAATATATTTTCTTCTTCTCCGGCCCCATGTTTTAATTTACACACTTTCTCTTGTTCTTTACTCTGTTTCACAGCTAGCCGGTGCCCATACGTTGACGTGGCGTGGAAGCTCAAGCAAGTATCACCGAAGGGAAACTGTTTAATCGAAGCCTGCGGCTGTTAATCGATGGTGAGCCTCACCAGGGACCCCTGTGCCGCCTCCAGCGCGTGTTGGTTCCAGAAAGTACCGCCGGTGCTACTTCCTTGCCAGTCCGTCACGAGGACGTCTTCCGCGCCCACCGTTAACAATGTTTTATAGATTTGAGAGTGGGATGGAGGCCACCCCACATCTATTTAATAATTTTAACAATAACAGCGTCAAAATGCTTTGAAGTCTCTACTCTTCTAATCCACTAATTTCTGAAAAAAAATGTCTGTGTTTGTGTGTGTGTCTGCGTATCTGTCTGTCGGTGGGAGCTGTATCTCAAAAACGAATGATCCTATTGAGATGAAACATTAAACTTAAGTATTTATCGTTAAAAACTAGAACTGAAGAGCTTTTGGTGAACTTTTCTTCGCTTGAAGAAGCCACAGTGTGTCGAAACAATTCATGCGTTTTAAAAAAGCAATAATAAAGTGTTTTGAAAATTTAAGTGTTTTTACTTCATCAACCAAACAAGTGAATATGAATTTTCATCTGTTACTATATTCAAAAATTAAATCATGTTTATATAAATAATCAGATATTTCTGATTTTTTACTGGACGTAGTCGGTGCCTTATCAATTTGTCGACTATGATATGATGCATTGTCCATAACTATTACGGAGTTTTTGGCCAAATTCGGTATCAATTTATTTTCGAACCAGTTTTCAAATAAAACCGCAGTCATATCGTCATGATAATCGAAGTGGCATTAAGAGATCTCTATATTTAATGAAATGCTCACTTAACCCGTGGTGAAACATATTTGAAATCAAAAACACTTGGTTTGTTTCACAGAATATTTCTTATTATTCTCCGACTAGTTTCGATAATATGTCATTACTCTTTGATAATGACATATTGTCGAAACTAGTCGGAGAAAAATAATAAATATTCTGTGAAACAAACCAAGTGTTTTTAATTTCTAATCAAGATTAAGAGATCTCCTTTACCGATAGAAGTAACCAATCGTTTTCTACTAACCTTTATAAAAAGACATTTTTCGTCACCGAATACTCAAACGCAATTTTGAGTTCCGTCACTAGTGACGTTAACTTTCGTCACTAGAGACGATAGTGACCTACAAATTCTCACCTCGGTCTAGTTGTCTGCTGTCACTATATCGCGTCATTATTAAAGATCAGTTTGTGAGTGTGTGCTGTGGTAACTTCATCATAATTTCTGATTCATAAAGTGATTTAGATCTTCCCAATACTCCACCAGAAATAGTAAATTAAGCTGAGAAAACTTATGCAGGTTTATTACCAGAAAAATAGAAAAAGAGGTATGAAAAAAAAAATGCAAAATTTATGGAATGGAAGACTGATAATCAAAATTGTCGGAAAATTTGAAACCATCGACCTTTTGGTCCATATATTCTATGTTACGAACAACATTATCAATAAAAGAAGATATCAACATGAGTATACCGCGTGACCCGTTTCAAGACGCATCATAGGGGATTCCCATGTAAAATTTTCAATTGCAGTTTGTATCTCTATTATTTAAATTATCAGAATAAAATTAGAATAATACCTTTACTAGAGTTATTGTGGAGGTTTTATTTTTGTTTCATCTTTAGTTTAATTCGAAATATAGCTTAAAAAGTGTAAACAAATATTCGATAATAAAATCCTCAATATAGTAGTTGCTGTGAAAAGTCAGTGTTTGTCATCTAAATTGATTCAGCCACAACCAAAAAATTAAATTCAAAATGAGTGCTTACACCAAGAAAGAAAAGTCAGTTCCTTAATATAAATTATAGAAGCGAGTTCAAAGGCACAAATTCATTATTCTTGTTAAAACGAGTTAACTTAAAGGTACAATTAACGTAAACAGAATAAGACCCTTTTTTACTATTTCTTATTTATTTCACAAAATTTAGAACTTGAATCAGGATCAACTGCTAGCAGTTCTTGATAAATGGCTTCTATAAGTTTGGTATGATGTCCAGAAAGTAAGGACGAATTTTTATTTGGTGCCATTTTGTCATATGACGTTTGCCAGTCGTGCTTGTTTCATGTTTGTTATTTGCTATCCTTCCACAAAGAATACACCAATTAAAGAAGGAAATTCAAAGGGTTATTAACGGCATCTTTCGTTTTTGCGCCCACCGACAGACAATTTTTTTTTTCTAGAAATTAGTGTAATGGGTTCAGGAGACCCCAAAACGGATATTTCCGCAAAGAAATTTCCAAAAAATTACGAGAACAATACTTCCCCCATATATATACATATACTGCGTATATAGGGAAAGTAAAAATAGTCGTCACAAGCAAAAAATAATGGTAATGTGGCCATCATAGTACTTTCCCTATATTTTACTCGAAAGCTATAAGGTTTACACAAAAAGGCTATTCTTAGTAATTTGTTCACTTTTGAATACTCTACAATTATTTGTTATGTAAATTTCATGTAGCTTCAATAGTTTAGTAGCAATTAGCAAAAAATGTCAAAATTTTCAATTTTTATTTTTTTTCTCGAAAATTAAGTTTTATGAAAAATATAAATAAAACACTTTGTAACTTTGTTTGTATAACACTATTTATTTGCTGTTTACTATAGTTTCGGCATCTCAACGTGCCATTATCAAAACATACAATCATTGTATCATTGTATCATTGTATGTTACAAAGTGTTTTATTTATACTCAAACATGTATAACGAAGTAAAAGCCGCAAAAATTAATAATTTTATGAAAAATATTTTTTAACAAAACTTGTTCTGTTTCTCATTCCCTTTAACTTTTGTTTAAAAAAATTTGTAATATTTTTCATATTAAAAAAAATATTTGAAGAAAACAAAAAACGGCCTCGAGTAAACATCCACTTCCGGTTTTTGAATATTCACCAAAAGCTTTTCAGTTCCAGTTTTTAACGATAAAACCTTAAGTTTAAAGTTTCATCTCAATCGGATTATTCTGAGATACAGCGCCCACAAACATTTTCACGCACGAAAACAATACTTCCCCTATATATAGTATATAGGGAAAGTAATAAACAAATAAAATCCTTAAGAATATAATCTTGTAAGTAAAGTAGACACAATAACAAACAATAAGAAAATGGTGATGTGGCCATCATAGTACTTTCCCTATATTTTACTCGAAAACTATGAGGTTTACGGAAAAATGTTAATCTTAATAATTTGTTCCTTTTTTAATTCTCTACAATTATTTGTCATATAAATTTTACGTAACTTTAATGGTTTATTAGCAATTGGTAAAAAATGTGAAAAATTTCAATTTTTATTTTTTTTCTCGAAATTTAAGAATTTTATGAAAAATATGTTGTAATAAAACTTATTTAGTTTTTTATTCCCTTTAACTTTTGTTTGAAACGTTTTTTAAAAAAAATTATATTTAGAAAAATATAACAAAAAAACTAAAAAACGCCTCGAGTAAACATCCACTTCCGGTTTATGAATGTTTACCAAAAGCTTTTCAGTTCCAGTTTTTAACAATAAAACCTTAAGTTTAAAGTTTCAACTCAAGAGGATTATTCGTTTTTGAGATACAGCGCCCACCGACGAAATATGCACTAACACAGTTGCTGATAAAATGAATTTTAAACCAAGCCACGAAAAATATAATGTCGAATATATAGGAAAAGGATAGACTATGCCATGAGGAGGAAGGGTGCACACGGCGTGTGCCGATCTACTCGCATCGAGTGTTTTTACGACGCGGCGGCGATGCCGCCAAAGACAGCGGGCTGTCTTTGATTTTTTATTGCTCGGCAAAAGAGCGATGAATACACTATAAATTTAAACATTTTTATTTAAACAATATTAGATTTTCGTTTGTAATAACAATAATTTCGTTTGTAATTCGACTATACAGTGTGGAAACTTTAACTGGAATAAAATTCATAACTTAAATAATATTCAAGGTATAAATTTAGTTTTCATTTTAATCGCGTGGGCTTTTAAAATATTCAAGAAAAAAATAGTGTGGTGTATTCCTTGCGAAGACATCTTTCAAACGAGGTGTCACTTGACACACCTTTCCATTTGAAAAATAAGGTCAGAGGTGGGTGGGCACTTCCGGGAACAGATAAACAAACTGCATATACATAGAAATGAGGGCAAGAAAAAATAATTCGGGATTTTTTGCAAAAATTGCTTATATCGATGCTATGAATTTTATTCCAGTTAAAGATTCCACCCTGTATAAAAAATATATAATTTTTTAAATCGGCTTTTACTCGACTAAGTTTAAATTTACTTTAGAAGTCTCGTTTGGAATCATTTGTACTTTATTGTAGTTGAACCCCTTTATTAAATATATATTATTTAAACAATTTCATATAAGTGAACTTTTTAATCAACTACAAACGATTCTAAATTAGACTTTGGAATTCCTTGTTTATTTGTTTTAATATTCGTATTTAACAAACTGTTTGACTACAAATGACTTTTTTACTACAATCAACTACAGAGTGTCTTAATGAGATTGTGAAAGCAGATTAGAGAATAGTCAAGATATAAAAAGTACACTTATATGAATTTGTTGAAATAATCGTATTTAACAAGAGCTTCAATTACAAAGGATTTTTTTCGCCAAAAAGGGCGATATTTTTTATATCGTCGAACTAAATTACTATTATTACAAACAACTACAAACGAAGATTTTAAAAAGTCAGGTGCCAAGCTCACATTGCTGGTGTGATGAGGTTTCAGGAAAAAGTGGCGTCGCGTGTATTTATTTATTGTTAACTTTGAATTACACAAGCACACATACATAATTCTAGCGGGTTCAGAGTTGCACAACGAATACAATGTGTATATGTAATACATTCAATAAATCACGCATCCGTTGTAATCCAATGCATAAGGGTCGAAAGGCCGCACCAATAAACAATTCATCAATTTATCAATTATTTATTAAATATTTTCGTGTATATTAGATCGGTTTGGTCGTTTAATAGGACGTTTTCCTGATTAGATTTATTTTTATGGATCTCCAGAGATTCCAGGCAGTCTAGTCTTAAACCTTTGTCGGCGAAAATGCAATATCTCCATCGGATTTGCATCTGGAATGAGGTTATTTTCAAGCATGTGGTTCATGTACGTTGAGTTCTGTTTTTACTTTCCCTATATACGAAGTATATATAGAGGAAGTATTGTTTTCGTGATGTTTTTTGAAATTTTTTTTTGCGGAACAATCAGGTGAAATATAGGGAAAGTACTATGATGGCCACATCACCATTTTTTTTGGTTGACGTACGAGTTGAGGTATTCTTTAAGTCGAATGTCAAAATTAGTTTATAAACCTCTGATTTTTTCATTCTGTCCATTTTTTGAATATAAAATTGTTGTAATTTATTATCTATTTTCAAAACTACTTTCACATTATGTTTTTGTAGGAGTTTTTTGATTCGATTGCTGACTACCATATTCCATATTATGGTGACTATTTTCTAGACTTCTATATATGTAGTTTGCTTTGATTGTTGTTTATCTTTTTTGTTTATTACTATGTCAATTATTTTAATCGAATAATCATTATGTTTTGCTAGTTATTTTATAGTTTTGGTTTCATTTTCTAGTTCCAGCGGGGATAAGGGTAGTGACCGAGCTCTATGGAGGATTGAATTAAAAGCGGCATGTTTGTTTTGGATAGGATGTTGGAAGTCTGCTGGGATTAGGGCATCAGTGAACTATGGTTTTCTGTAAATGTCGAAATATAGTTTTTTTTTGTTGTTGCTAATGGTGAGATCTAAGAAATTGATTGTTTTGTTCTATTTCTACTGTATACTCTCTTTTTGAATATAAGGAATTTAGAAAATTAAAAAAAAGTTAATCTGTCTATTAGTGCAATCGAAATAATGTCATATAGTAAGTGAATATTTTGTACAATTGTAAGGGAAAATATAGTAAATAAACGAACAAAAATTCTCTACGATTCAAGAAACTTAATAACCACGGTGGGCTATACACTCTCTTAAGGCGCCTAGGTTCGCTTCTAATTAGGTGATTGATGCCCTCCTGTGGTCTTCCATTCCAAGCAATTTCTAACGTATTTTGAAGTGCTTCTAGGATGCTGCAAGTTAAGGAGTCTTTGGCCCGTGATATCCCAAACATGCTCGAGGATAAATCCGGGGACCTCGGTGGCCAGACCAACAAATTGATTTCAGAGCGTTTATTGCGGCTCTTGCAATGTCTGGGCGAGCATTATCCTGCTGAAAATGAAAATGAGGTGAGGTACCAGAATTTCTTCGATATAACGCTGAGCGGTCATGTTACCTCTAACGAATATTAGAGGTGACCTAGAGACATTAGAAATGGCAACCCATACTATATTTCTTATTTCACCATATTTGTCACTAAACAATTTCGCTAAACAATATATCTTTCCAAAATTAAACACAATAATCACTTTGTTTTGTATAACCGTTATTTATTTATTTATATGGTGACCAATGTTTCAATACATCAGCGTATTATTTTCAAACCGAAAGTAAACTATTGCATTCCAATCAGTCTTCCATGCTCTTCATACCACTGGTTTGCAATGAACCTGGTGGTGGAGAAACGATCTCTTAAAGCCAACAGCCTCAAACGCCGATCTGCACCATCTGTGATTCTTCAACGTGGTCCTATACCTCTAGCTCTTCGTGTTCGACCCTCTTAATCCCATACCCGAAAACATGTTACCATAGTATCTAAATTTCTGTGCACCTTGTTTCTTCTCGGAAAAAAAGTCCAGCCTCTATAAGTCCAACTATCCGCCCTCTATCAAACTCAGAAAGTTGATGAAAATTTGCGCGTCTTTGCACCCTAGGCATTGTAAAATATAACAACAAAAACTTAAAACCGCACTCAGTAAAATTAAAATTGTCACTGCGGCAAAAATGTTAAATTTCATCTTGTGCACCAATAAATAAACACATAGAATAATACACGAAAACTTTATCTGATACAGCTGAATTTTTAATAGTTTTTTTTGTCACCAAGATAAGCCTAAATATAAAATTTAATCAAATTAAAATGATTTATATTGGTTGTTCTATATAACTTAGTATATATATACCAAAATTTTATATGAATCTAAGATTGTTTTGGTGAGGTTTTTCATTAAAATTTCTGCTAGAAGGGGGCATAGTGGTGATCCTATTGCCTTCTATTTATTTATACGAATTTATTATTATATGAGAAGTAATTGTACTTTATAGTTAGCTCTGAGGTCATTATAATAGATCTATAATAATGGGCTTTATATGTTTGTGGATTAAAGTTATTAATTGTAATGTTTGTGTGAGGGGGACGTTTGAAATCATAATAATGCATATATTATTAGGTCAAATGAGATCAGTTTATAATGGTTATGCATATGGAAGTTGAAAAGTTTTTGAGCTTTTGGATCTGCAAATCCAGTTAATGTTCTGATTATTCTATTCTAAGTTTAATAGCTATTTTATGTATTGTATTTAAATTTCTTCCAGTAAATTTATATTTGTAATCCAATGGAAATTTTACCATTTGAAGACGCGAAGTTGTTGACGCCTAGTAAGTAATTATTAAATAATAGATCATTTTTCGGGGAAACTGCAGGTAAACTAAGATAAAATTTTTAAATAATTATGCGTTTATATGCGGCATGTCATCTGTAAATTATCAATGAAATCTATTACCCATTGAAATTATAAGGTATTGCCACATTTCCCCTTTAGTCATAATTCTGGAATCTGCATCTGGAATAAGCATCAAAACAATGTGATTGACGTTTCTTCTCCGCAGTTGTTTTACTTTACGTGGTGTTTTGGTCTTTGTTTCGAATAATAATTTTAACGAAAACAGGCATGTGTATATAATTATAAAAAAATTCTAAATGTAGAAAATTTCAGAGAGTGTTTCAATCGGAAAAAAATATCTTCCATTCGAAAATATATCAAGGACAGTATATGTTTTTCTTCGCCAAATGTACATATGTCATTCTATCGAAAGTTAAGTGTCAATTGAATTAATATTTATTTTTATCATTTCTTGTATAAAATATAGTAAACATGTAGTAAAATAGATTCATTGTAGTTCTGGTTTATTTACTCATTGTGCAGGCAATATTTTTATTATTAGCAGTAAAAATGTTGAGAAATCTAACAGAATTGAATACAATAGCCGTCAAATCTGCATACGAAAAGAGTGACGCGGAGAATAGATCACAACTTTCGTACATTGCATTATTTTAATTACCATCCATTCATCGTGCATTCATCCATCCATCAATCCCTATGGATTACAAGACTGATACATGTAAATGAAAGAAAGGAATAACCAGCGGTTATCCATTTCATTAGCACAACCTGATATTTTTGAGATCATTAAATATCGTCATCAAAATTAATTACTTGTTTAATAATAATTATTTAAAGTATTTAATAGTTAATTAAAGGTGCTAAGTCTAAAAACAAAACACGTACATAGTTGGGATGTCAGAAATGGAAATTGTATGCAATTATGTTGTGGTTAAATGATTTTCTAGTAACACTAACCTTACCTAAGCCAAGGCTATTTGTCTGCGACTCGAACGATTTTTCAATGTGAGTATATATATACATATAAATTGAAAAGATGAGTGTTAAAGGTCAACCGACATATAAATGGTTTTATTTGTCGTAATTCATGTATACTTTTAGTAGAGCTACTTGTCTAAATGAATAATAAGCAGCATAATATTTAAATATCATCTTTTAATACTTGCTCGTTGTTAATTTCCATCAATATAGATCTACTTACATATTGAAATATTGCAACAATAAATATTGCACACAAAAAAGTGAATTTTCACCTAAAATCATAAAACGATATGTTTGCTGTATTGCAACAACACCAAACTTAGGTTATGATTCATGTTGAGTTAATCGAGTTTTCCAAGCTAGGAACTAAAAATCTGGAATATCCAAAATTAACTGTTTTGAATTCACTCAAGAATCGTATTTTTTATTCTTAACAAATTCATGAAAATTTCTCCGCATTGTTGTTTTAATAATCGCAATCGAATAACTAACGTAATTATTTTATTATTAAAATAATTAGAATATTGTGAATGTAATTTTTTATATGGAATTTTTACAGTCACAATTAACAGGAGGTGTTGCAATTTTTAAATTGTATATTTCATTAAAAAAAAAACAAATGTTAACCTAAAAATTATTCAATTTACTGAAAATATTTTTTTTTTGCAAATTCTTAAAAATGTTGAAAAAACTACAAATAGTTAGGAGCAAGTTTTGGAATGTTAAGTTTATTGTGGAAAAACAATGAAAATTTCTTGGTAAAAATTCGTGCGCAGGTGTTTACTTTAAACCGTTTTTTTTTTAATTTTAGAATTTCCTTTAAAAAACGAGTTTTATGAAATTATTTAAATAAACGTTATATGCAATTTTAAAAAAGTGTAAATTGAGCAACTATTATTTAAATAAAATTTAATAAAAATTGAAATTTAATTTTTATAAAAATAGAGATCTTATTATTGATATATACCTATATACAATTTTTTGTTTCACCAGAAACATTACGAAGCGCATAGAATATAAAAATACTATTTTTACACACAAATCATTTATACTACTTAGTTAATTGATCATAAAGACATACTGATTACATAATCTTTGTTAATTAATAATAGTAAGTCATGTAGCAAGGTCAAGATCCACCGAAAACTAGATCAATGTCTCAAGGTGTTCACCGTAGATCGTTCAGTTCATGTGGAAAGATCTTTAGTAATATGAAACACAATTATAGATTAAGTAATTTAATAATTGGCCTGCGATTATTTAAGCTATCTTTTAAATACGAGGGCCATCCGGACAATAGAAGCCGCTTGGAAATATAAAAAAAAAACAGTATATATTAACAAATATAAACGTTTTATTTATAAGCTACTTCTCAACATTCAACATAGTCACCTCGCAAATTTAAGCATTTATCGTAACGTGTGACGAGTTTTTGTATCCCAGTATCATATTCCTCCGCCGACAGTATATAATTAGGAAAGGAATTGTACCTAGCACTGACCCCTGCATCACCCCGTTTTTAATGATTGTTATCGACGATTCGATATTATTCAAGTCAACAAACTCTTCTATTTTGAAAGTAAGATCTAAAGAAAGCTATTGTGTTGCTACTGATTTTGTATGATTATTTTTTTTTAATAATATGGAATGTGATGTGCAATCAAACGCTTTAGTTAGGCTGCACAGCAAAATTCCTACATATGTATTTACCTAAACCAATATTATCGCAAACATAATTTATTAAATTTGTAACCGCCGCAATAATAAGTACTTTTATTTGCCCTAAAACCTTATTGAGATTCGCTGAAAAAATTATTATTTTCAAAATGATTTATTAATTTTTGGAAGTTTTACATTTTATCCTTAATAATAATTATTTCTCATTTAAAAATAAATTTTATAAACAAACAGAAGGTTTGAGCGATGGGCTTACCGTTAAACCACTTGTTAGCGGAAATTTTCATTTGTAATTTAACAAATATAATTTAAATTCTCCGTTAGGTAAAAAACATATTAAAATTTGGCATCGATATGCTAATGATGTTTTAGCTTTGTTTTGGTGGAACTTATATTCAACTAACCCATATCTTAGATTTTATTAACATTAATTTTACTGTTGAATTAGGAACTAATAATATGAATAAATATTTAAATTTATCCATTATAAAACTAACACCAACATCTCGTTTGATATCTATAGAAAACCATCATACACCGATTCTGTTATCCCAAATCATTCTAGACATCCCCATAAATATAAAATGGATGCGTTCAATTCTTAAATACATCAAGCATTGAATTTGCCTTTATCAGCTTAAGCCATAAAGAAATACATTTCTTTAATAAAAACAGTAGCAACAAATAATGGTTATTATAGCAGCATTATTAATAATTTACTTAAGAAACGCGAAATGCGCAAGGTTAGAAAATTTTTGTTATGTCTTTGACATATTTTGGGAAATGCAGTTTTGAAATTTTGAATATTCTAAAAAAGCATAATATTAAGGTAGCATTTAGACACTTAGTTTAAAAATTAGTCAAATGAATAAATCGGCAATATATAAGTTAAGTTGTAAATATTGTCAATGGGTGTACATAGGACAGGATCTTAACGTAATTTTAACATTAGGCTTAAAAACATTTGCGATCTTTTCAGCTAAGACAAACAGATAAATCAACTTTTGCTAAACATTTTATCGATGAGTCACATTCTTTTGGTGAAGATGTACGCTCGATATTGCACTTTGCCGAAAAGGGACAAAAGTTGATCTGTTGGAATCACTCGAAATTCACAAGGTCCTTGCCAATCCAGAATTTCCACTATTAAAAGAGCAGATTGACCTTATTTACACTCCTCTATTCTCGGCTGTTTGTTAATCTTAGTATTATTTATTTATCCAACATACTATAAAAGTAATTTTATGTATTTTTTTAATCACTAATGTTTTGAAAATGACTTGTCGAATAATACATCCAGTTATACAGACAAACTATTAAGTGTTTTTATTTTATTTTTATTTATATTTTTTTTTTAGCACGAATTTCAATTATTTTAGCCACAATTGGTATAATACCAATCGGGCGATAATTATCTTCTTTGGTTGGGTCACCTTTTCACTGAGAAATTTTCAAGACATCCGGAAAAGTATGTGAGACTGTTGCTCTACTAATCAGTTTTGGATATATGTTTATGTTGATAATGTACTATAATATACGACTGTTCATACCGTAAGCATCAGTAGTATGACTTCGTTTCGTGTTGGGAACTATTGTTCTGATATCATTATAGGAAACTTCATTTAAAACAAATTCATAGCATTCCGCTGAGTTATTGGACAGAAAGCTCTGAAAGTTTGTTGTAATTTGAACTTGAAAGTGTCTAAAGTTTTTTTTTACGATTTCGACAAAGTGATTTTTTCGGGACTAATGGTGCATTTATTTGAGGTCGATTCTTACGATTTTAGTTTATCACGGTTCACATGGTTTTAGATTTATTTTAGGAGCGATCTATATAGTTTTTATTTGCCTTAAGCTTACATCTTGCATTCTCACGTTTATAAATATTTTTCATATTTGCTAGTGTTATTGGTAGATTTAAATTTGGAAACTTTTTATTAAAATCGCTCATCATGTTAATGTTTTCACGCATTCTTTTTAAGTCGTTATTGAACCAGTTATTTTTGGACAGATTGGTATTAATGTATTTCCAGAATTAGCATTAGTAATAGTGAAAATAATTTTTTTAAAACTTAGATTGATGTTGATATCGTCTAGAATTTGCGAGTCAATTTCCTCTAGGAAGTTATAAAGTTTAAAGATACCAATTTCTGTTATATGCTTAATTCTTACAATTAAACAACAACATAAAATTTTTATAACTCTAGATTTTAACATAAAATTTGGAACTATAATCATCAAAACTGCCTTGATAATATAATTATAAATGATGTAATAGATAGATAGTCAGACCATTTAGGGCAATCAATTCATATAAATATGTATTAAGTATGTCATTAAATATCTACAAAAAACATTCTATGTTATTACTTGGCGGACGATATATACAAACAATTGAGATATTGTATAAATTGTTTGTTACTGCATATACTTCACCAATGTTAGGACAAGATATTTTTACTATATCCGGACAATTAAAAAAAAAGGTTATGGTGAGTTAAAATTAGACAATCAAGGTAGGATCTATTTCTACAAAAATAAGATGTTAAATTAAAACAATCGAGATTAAAACATTTCCATTAATTGAAATTCGGCCAGTGTTCACTTAAACATATAATTTGGAATTTGGCTTGTATTAAAAATAAAAATGTTTCAAACTCATTTATTTTGTTTCTTACGGAAATGGAATATATGTAAGGTCTCAGAATTATTTCCATTATTTATTTTCCGTTTTTTTTTGTTGGCGGTGAGGTATAAATCAATCAATTTTTCCTTTTCCTCTATTGATACAGTTGCCTTTAAAGATGAGTACTCCTCCGGATGTTTGGATGTTATTTGTAAACATTTAACAATTTTTAAACCATGATCCTTTAAATGGTTTATAATATTCTGCGAGCCTGTAGTTGAGGAAGTCAGAATATTTATCGCTCCTTTTATAGAGGAATCAAACTCGGCCAATCTGGGGAATTGAGTTTATTTTGGTTTTTTTTCTGGGGTATCGTTCCTAATCACTCCATCCACACATAACGCTTTATCGTCGGCCACATTCACTTGTTCGAGCGAAATCTTCTCGTGCGGGATTGATTTTACTTTACCACTATAGATATCATTGGATGTGTTAATAACAGATTTAATACTTTTATAATTTTTGTGATCCGATTTTCCTTTTAGTAGCTCAATTATGAACTCCATGTCACGAATTCTTTTTTCATAGGTGCTTAGAAGTGTTCCTACTAATTTTAATTCTTTTCGACTACTCTCTTCTTTAATGACACATATTCTGCTCTCGTAATTATTTTTGAGGTTATCTTCGCTGCACTTAGTAGATGTAGGGCTAAACTTACTGTTTAAGTGGTTTCTGATTCACTTTTTTGAGCTTAATTAACCCAATTTTTAAAGTGACTGCACTGATGTCAGCCATTTTCAACCTTAGAATTAATTAGAATGCAGAGACATCGTAGTGTTAGCCGCTAGCTCAGCAAAGCTATGACTCCTATTGCTAAGGAACTATAAGAGTTACATGAAATTTATATAACATGTCATTGTAAAGGATCCAAAATTGAGCAAATTGTTAAATAGCCTTTTTGCGTAAATCTCATAGTTTTCGAGAAAAATATAGGGAAAGTACTATGATGGCCACATCACCATTTTTTTACATAATTTTACTCCAAATGAGTCTTAAATCTAAGTAAATTCCCAAAAAAATATCACACTCCATAATAACATCCCTTTTTATAGAAAACATTATATTTACTGATTTATCGGCATTCACAGTAAGTTGGTAAACCATTCAATTGCATTAGATACTGCTTCATTATTAATGCTCGGTTGAATAATTGACCTGTCAGATGAACGACTTGTTAGTGTTATAATGAGCGAATAAAAATAATAGTTATTAAAACATAGTAGATCATTGATGTGAATTAAAAACAATAATGGGTATTTTTATATTATTCGCATTTTTTCCTAATTGCTTTACGTTGTGACAATCTAACGGATTTTCATGGAAAGTTGAATTTAAATTGCAAGCATATATCTATTCAGTTTGTCCTTTCAAGAAGAGAAAATAATTTATATCGTCGATATTGTTTTATGGGTCTAATTATTTTATTAACAGAACAAGGTTCTAATTTATGCAAATTTAATTCAACATTAATTCCAACATTATCTGAGAGTCCAGTATCCTGTGGATTAAATATAATGTTAGATGAAATCATGTTGGTGAATACATTATCGAGACAATAGCCAGTATGAATTTTACTGTACGCAGGGTAATGTCTATTTAATATCATTTGTATGAATTTGGCATTCACATCGCCTCCGATAATGTTTTGTTATTTATATTTTCCTAGTATGTCGCTCATAGAACACATAAAGGTTTTACAGGGAAAGTATGGTGGCCACTCTTGCAATATAAAAATTAATTCAATTTCTGTAAACATCACAATTTTTTAACGATGTATGATTTAGTTTTTATCTAATTTATTAAATGAACTCCTCTTATTTTTAACATTTTTACGCACAGCGTTTTTATTAAATATAATATAATTATAAATTCATATGTTTGCATATTGTCCAGTTTATACGTAAGGGTTTTCATATGTTATTGAATTATCTGTAGTTTAGTTTAATAATTCAGGTATGTTTGATATTAGGACAATTTTTATTAAACCAACACTGTATATATAGTCTGCAAATAATATATTTAATTTACGAGGGTAGTTTTGCTGCAGATACTTTACTCGGCCAATATGTATTTTAATTAAATTTGTATCCAGTACAATGCCCAAAGACCGTTAAATTGAAATATTTGAAATATTCATCGAATTTATTTGTCTTTAAATCTACAGTGAAAAGCTTTTGAGGTTTTATTTTTATGTTATATCAAATTCAGAATATTCTATTTTATTAATTGAATTTATATTATAATGCAGGTCCTTAATGATTTTTATTTTCATAATTCAAATGGACGTATATTTATTAGTGCAACCAAGTTATATTAATTTCTATTTATAAAACTCACCAAAAATATTAAATTTCCAACGTTATGAAATATGATCAATAAAATACCCATGCATACTTCGTTTATGGTATATGTATTTAAAAATTCTTAACCAAAAAACGTTGAATATTAATCTGTATAAATTATCAACTGAAATATTTGATTTACTAAATTAAAATATGCAGAAATAATACAGTTTTGCTCTTTGATATAAACCATATGTGCAGTTGACTTGTCACGGTTATTATTATCTAAACTAAAGTTCCGATAAGATTGTGCAAATTTGCAATTTTTAACTAAAATTAAAATATGTGTGTCAATTTAATTACGCCCCTACGTCGGTATGGTTATATGTGTATTTGAGATTGTGTATGTGCCCGTAATCAAATGTAGCGCTACGTAATTCAATTCACCTCATTGTAAAGTTCATACTGATAAATAAATTATACGATTCCATCGTATAAATGTTGCTCACTTATTTCATTAAAAATAATAATGGTTCATTCAGTGGTCGCGTGTGGAATACATATATAAACGCAGACATGCACTTACTGCTGTGCCCTCATCAATTAAACTTTCATCCAACTTCGGCATGGAACATAACCCACTGCCCTTGCTACCTAGGTATTAATTTGCAGCTCTAATTATATCACCCACTCTCTTCTCTACGTTAACTCACTACACGTATTAACTCATAATATGTTATGTACATCATCCCTCTCAAAAACCGTGTGGTTCACTAGGAAAGATTAATATTTAAGTATATCATTATTTTTTACAACTATTTGTTATATACAGTATTGGTTGATATTGATATGTACATTATGGCACGAATAGGAGTGGTTAATTTGAAATAACTCTCAGCATTTTAATGTGTAAATTAAAATAAATATTAATTTACCGCTGCAGTATTGTTGGAATTAAAATTTGTAAGAGGAGTAGTTGTTTTAACTATATATTATCTGTTCTGTCTTACATAAATTTCAAATAATTCTGACGCCTAAAATTTGACAGATGGCTTGAGTTTATCAGTGGGATGGGGCGCAAGAAAATCTTATGATATTAATATGCTTAATTTATCATATATGTGAGACGACACGACATGCCATCTACATCAATATCGTTTAATTTGGGTTAAAAGAAATTAGTTACCTTTTGCTATTGTTAATGGTGGCCATCGACATCATTTTCAAGTACAATTGTTGCCTGCAATTCACGCCAAATAGTAACTTACTTTTTTTATATAGGCATTATCATATTGAGCACCCTCTTGTTCAGGTTCTTGCACAGTGTCACGAGTGGTGATATTTCCAGCGAAGCAGATGTTCTGATTTTTGGAAATTTTTGAAAATTGACTTTGATAAATGACTTTGTCGTAAAATAAGCCCAGTACTTACTAATTTTGTACAAACGAACACTCCCAATAGTGTTTTACTGTTTGCTGTTCAATCGTTTAACTTGTTCCTACTAATATTAGCTTGACCGGTTTTGAAAACCCGTTGCATTTAACATAGGACGTAAATAAAATAAGAAGTAAAAAGACAATAAAACCATACCACATATTTTCCAGCTCTTTCTGTCAAGAATTAAAACTTAAGGTTTTGGTTTAGTATCTAGCTGTTTTTAAGATACAGAGCCCACGGAAAAACGTATATATGCAAATATACTGACTTCCATAAAAATTGCAACATCCAGAATTTGTTGAACGATTTTATTAGAATTTTTATAAAACGTCTATTTTCATGAAACAAAGTAATGATTAAATTTTGAAAACAAAAGAACAGAAAGTTAAAAGTTGTTTTTAATAATATGTGGCATGCTATCAATCAAGTGATCTATAGCTGCATGTAGTATAGCATCCCATGACAAGAAGATAAACCTCCACCAGTTAAGAAGGTTCCTCCAGAGTTTCCAGTGTACAATAAAGGCAGAAGAAACGGACTTTACTACAATACAGAACTTCGAGTAATCGATCCTTGCACATATTATGTGATATAGTGAAAAAGAACCAAGATTTCTAAATCAAATATTTAAAACTTATAAAAGAATTAAAATAAAAGATTCTTGAATACGTATCTGGAGGGTGTAGTAAATTACCTACCGATCGCATCCCTTACATATTTAATGGGCGACAAATCAGGCAACCGAGCAGGCCATGGGAGAACGGCAATGCTAGCTTCTTCTAAAAATGTGCTGTCGCCCATGCCGTATGAGAGCGCTCTTTCGTTGCCTGCGTAGATGGTGAAGTGGTGTAAGAGGAAGGCAAAAAAATGGACGAAATGAATGCAGCTCTTAACATATACACGTTGTCCCCTGAAATTTTGAATACGAGCATTTTAATGCATTACTCGTTGCTTAGTTACCATGCTCGTCACATATTTTAATGGATTGATCAACGGGAAATAATCAGTAATTTCTAATTTGTAATAAAATAGGGAATCAAAATGAAATATATTTACACGTTATTTTAATATTACTATTTTTACGGACACAATGCTGACGTAACGAATAACAAGTAAATGCAATGTTCATCTTATTAAATGTTCGAAAACATCTCCTTGTTGAGCCAAAAAATCATAAAATTCCTGTTAACATCATAGCTTCAAAATGTCAAATTGACATGCACTTTACAACAACAACCATAGCATCGAGATATAATACAAATTACATTACTCATATTCAAAATTTCAGGGGACAACGTGTATAATATGACATACTTTCGGGGTAGAGATAATATGTAGAAGGATTGTTTAAGATTTTTTTCTGAGGAATAGAAGGCATTTCGATGGGAATAACTAACGTAATGTCATACATGAGTTAATTGGGAGCTTATTGTATTTGATTAGGAGATGCTCGATTGCCACCTTGAATTTTACAGATATTTGGATTATCGGAGAAAAAAGGAAGTAGTAAAGTAGGTAATGCATTTAAGGAAGCTGGAAGGAAGTTAAAGTTGATGTGGTGATTTTAGGGAATTAGGAGTTGTGATTTGAAGGGTCTGATTTTGGCCTGCCATTTTGACGACTAGTGTTGAGTTTTTGCTTTCAGCTTTCAAAAGTGTAGGAGCGTGGGCATTGCACGTGATATTGAGAGGGAATGAAGTATGGATGACCGATGTTACAAATATTAAGACAGAAAATGTTAACTAGAAAATTCTTCTTCCGAAGTAAAAGATGAAGTGTACATTTCCTTTAAGGGATCCATTTGAGCAATATGATCAAATGAATATTTAAGGAGCGACAATTGTATAATAGATTTTTATGCCAAACAAAGCCGAAAGCTTAATGAGCATCGGGATCATAGGAGAGGAATAGATAAGATTCAAGGCATGTTGTTTGAAAATTTGATGAGTGCAAGAATATTTTAGCTCTGAAGGATAAAACCAATTTAGCATTTAGGAATGCGGAAAGGATAATTTTTAAGCATTATTATTATATTATTAAGACACTAACTGCTATCTATTTTTAAAATTTTTGAAGACTTGTAGTTGTTTTCTAAGATATATAAAGTAGTTCTTATTATAATGATTTCTAGTTTGAAAATTAAAATTGTCGAAACTATAGTACTATAATACATTGGTCGGACATACTCTACTATAATGCAAAGTATACTGGCATGGACTCGTACTTTCCAGTAAACCGTCAATTAATTTAGGAAATATATGCGACAGGTTAATATTTGGTGACTTGTGGTAGGTCAAGCGTACGATAGATTAATGCAAAAACTGTGATACATTTGGCAGAAAAAAAGCATCAATATCAATTAACAATTATAATACGTTAGCCGATGCCGGGACTTTCATTTCTATGCTTTCTAATTTATTATATTATTGTTTCTTTAAATGTTGTGTTTTTCGAATCCGAAATTTTAACGTAACATGTTTACAAATCCCCTAAATCCAGTTCTTACATTTTTTAAATGTGCCTGTGCAAAACATTAAACTTTTGCATTTATTCTTTGCGCGATGAGCTTTTGGGCAAACTTCGTGCACCAGAAGTAGGCGATACTCGAGACTATTTTTGTTTCATCATAAAAAATCTTGCACTTATGTATAAACTTAATAGTTTTTTCCAATTTTTTTTAATAGACTTAGTAATTTCTATTTTTATTGATAAATAGATAGATAAACAAAACCAATTTCTTATATTTTCTTTTTATACTAATAAAATAGATTTTAATCAGTATTCATCTTTTTTATTAATTTTCTACTGTCATCTAAAAATATACATTTAACGTTTTTAACGCCACATGGTGTCTATAAGTTAATTACTTTCCCTGTACAAATTATGATGCTTTGGGCAGGAGGTCTAGTTCCTGTGGTCCCTAGGTATAATTATAATAATTTTTAGGAAAAAAAAGGCTGTGTGCATGTGCGATGCATCTCAAAAGTTGCTAAAGGTTTTAAACTGAAACTTTAGACTTAAGCTTTTATTCTTTGTTGGGAGAGCTGGTTAAAATTAAAAACACATCAGTTCGAAATTATACCGTAAAAATATTCCCCATCTTATTACAATAGTAATTTACATGCATATATCGATCAGTATTCGTAGTTAATAGATTTCTGCGCCTTAATTAATGCGACATGTTATTGTGTTTCGTCTGTAAAAATAACCGACAAACAAAAATATCCCAACGTCATAGCACTCCCGTGATCCTCTGACCTCATTTTCACTAGCGGCAGGAAAATGATAATCGATAAAGGTAGTTTTGTTAAAAAGAAATTGCTAAGAAGAAATGCAGGAAATTCGAAATAGTTTCTATGTAATGCCGATATCAAAGAAGATACCATATCCATCCTATCTATAAAATATTGAATATTCTACACATCAAATTTGTGAGATTTATATTTATCAAAAAAGTATGTATTTTTAAAAATAAATCCTAAATACCTGAATATATTAACGCTTTCAATTATTTCGCCCCCTTCATTCAAATACTTTTTCTCTTCCCTTTTGCTTTGCCAAATAAATAATAATGAACAGTGTCACTTAATTATTCTGCTATGTGTATTTGCACGTTTCAAAGTATCTCATATTTTTAGTATTATCAATCGTTCATTTTTTTTAAATCGATTAAAATTCATAGCATCATTGCTAAACTTGCGTTCTCCCGTATTGTCTACGATTAACATATTAATATAAAATTGTGTCCCAGAATTTGCTTCTAAGAGAAGTGTAAAATAGCCCGAAATATTATTGGGGCAGCCCATATTTAAGATTATTTAGTCAGGTAAATAAAATGTATTTATCTAAATATTGAATTATGGTTTCTAGTATTACTTTAAATTTAATATAATTTCTAATATAACTCAGAATCCTTACGCGTAATGTATATATAGTTTTTATTATTGAATATTGCTCTTAAATCAATAATAATAATAATAATCTTTATTTGGACAAAACATTATACATAATAACAATAACAATAAATATGAAAACAAATAAATGGTGTTAGTCCGTCTGGGCTATAGACCTGCGGTCTTTCAGCCCTCTCTTAAATTATTTAACTAAAAATAATATTTATTGCCAGTTTACGCAAGGATTCAATTTAAATTATTAGGACATTTGTTTGTTATTGGAATGAGTAATGAATTTTTATATGTTTTAATTTTATAAATTACTTTAAATTTAATTTATTTATTATATTCCCAGTTTGATTCTCGCTGACAAACATTCAAGATTATTGCACATACAAATTTATGTCCTTTATCTTCCTGTTATTTCCGTTTATAAAATAATTGTATTGGATGTTCAAATTACAAAATAATCTCCTCTTAGATTACAATCTAACACATTGAAGAATTATTTCCACGTCCTTTTACATTTCCAGTTAAAATTTATGTCAAATTTAAGTTTAATTAAAATTTAAAAACACAGTGATAGAATCGAAAACTAAAAACTCTTTATCTATAATGTTAATTTAAATTAAATATCTAATACTTAATAAACAACGCATTTAACAATAAAGCAAAATATTATATGTGTGTTATCATAAATACATATTTTTGTCTGAATTTTTTTATTATTTTAACCTTTGACCGATGCCAATATAAATCAAGGCAATATGTGATCTTTGTGTGGCATCTATTTAATATAGCAAATTTGACAAATTCAAGCTCTAATCTCTCAAATTTTAATATGTAAATGCTGTTAAAAGTATCATCTGTAAAATCAGATAAATTTGCAGATTGATTATTATATTATATATTTACTTTTGCTAGATAATTATAATGAAATTATCGTAAATTCAATTCTTTTATTCATATTTTCTCATACCATATTCTCTCATACCATATTCTCTTAAAACGGTTTAACGTATATTTATTTGTAGAAATAAATACATTCAAAATAGTGTTTGATAGATTTGCTATTTTGTAAGATGCAAGTAACTTTTGTATATTTCAATATGTGTCGAGGTATTAGCCAGTGTAGTTGTTTCAATAAGTGATTTGTTTGGTAGTCTTAATAAGACTCATTGTTGTAGGTTTAGGAAATGTTTTCGAATTTTTAAATTAAAATTAATATTAGTTATAGTAGAGAAAACAAACTATGCCGCTTCTTCAAACTTTTTCTGTCGCAACCAGAAATTCGCTCTTACCTTTTTCACAAATAGTAAGAAAAAAATTGACGCTATCAATTTTAATTCATAAATATAAACATCTATATTCGAGACTATACTACATAGGTAATGATCTTCTTCATCTTCTTGACTATAAATCTTAATTCATAACGCGAATGATTGAGAGGGTTGCTGCATGAAATCTATACTCCTCAATTGCTATTTCTTTCTTCAATTTAGTACAGCTGGAAATTGCACTTTCACACCTTTTTATAACGTTATAGGTTCTTACTTTACGGTTTTGCAGAGAGTATCGGTGAGGAGGGTAAACCTCCGGAGTGAAAGAAGTAAATGTTTTGATTTAGGGAGCTCGTATCGATGAAGAGGCCAAATTTCTATTAACCGATGATGTTTGTAATGCTGATTATTATTTAGGACAGTGGCAGATTGATATAATGAAAAGCGACCTGTGTGGAGGCTTGGTATACGTTTACAATTGCCAAAAAGATCAGAGACGGCGACGAAGGAGGTTTTCCGGGCGTGACTGGAAATAAGCAAAAACGGCTTCAAAGGCTAAACTGGTCGGCACCCTGAAATTCTCGAACGTCTTCCCCGACGTGGTAATCAGATTGCAACAGCAACATAAAGGCGAGCACACGCAACCGTTTCTACAACCTATTTTGATCGCCAAAAAGATAGACGACTACAAGAGCCTGAAGAAATTCAAAATTTCAGCGGAAAGGAAACGGTGCGTGTTAAAAGAAATACTAAGCAAGACCAGCGTGAAGGTATCTAGTGTGGCAGTAACGCTGAGAGAGTGGTGGCGCGATGTGGGGCTTTGCCCCAGGGCCTCTCGTGGTCCGGTAGGCCCGCGCACTTGCCCTAAACACCGAAGTCGAAGGCCCCGACCCATGGGACATACCCTCAGCATGTGTAAGCTACAACAATGCCGTCATAAGAAAAGTAAGTTTATATTCGAAGTTTCTATAATTCTTCCTAAATGTTAAGGCAAACACATAGAATACAAAAAAAGTATATGCAAAATCTGTATGCTATTTAATGTTTCCAAAGTTTTAAAAATGTTAACAGGAAACAAATAATACAAGTTTTCGAAGATTTAAGGCTAACCTGTGGAGGATAAGGATGAAGTTATTTTCAAAATTTGGGTTTACATTAAGCAAAAATAACAATCGGCAAAATACAAGAAAACTGGGAACAATAAATACTTCGTGTAGGGTCTACCAGATTTTCTAGATTTTAAAAACCCTAGTTCAGGTTTCTATTTTCTAGATTATATATGTATCGTTACAAATGACCATCAAAAAATTGGAGATGTTGGCCAACCATTTAAATGATTTTGAATAATTTGCCTATATTCATGTATCCGAATAAATGTTTTTAATTTTACTTTCAGAGTTGATAGAAAAATTGACTATATAACACAGTAAACAAATTGTTTAATGACCAATTAGCGTTAATTGTTTAAGTTAACTTTAGAGTGGAGTGACCATTTTTTTACTATAATTTAGTAAAGATATTTGTATTTTTCTGGAATCCTATATTTTATTATCCTTTACAATTATTTATTACATAAATTTCATGTAATTTTTATACTTTTTGTAATATAAAAAATAAAAATGAATTCACACAAATCTAGTACATTGAATGTTATCAAGAGCTATTATTGAGCAACTAAAGTTGTTATAGTAAAATTACATTATGATTTTAATTTAATTTAAAATGTAGCTCATTTTATTTTATTTTGTATATACAGTTTTACGATTATCAAATACACTTTATTTTATATGTTAAATATCTGTATGAAGTTTTTAGCACTTGTTAATGTTTATACACACAAATTTGTAATCGCATTAAAAAAGAAATATATAGGTTACCTCGATACCCTCTAACCTCTAATTAACCCTCTAATTCATTATATTCCCCCGAGATTTAGGAAGTATTAATTTAGGTACAGGAAATTTGAAGACATTGTTTATATTGTAATTATTGGATAGTTTAACAGTGGCTGCATTCAAACTGTGTATATTTAAACATAAACAATAACATATATGAGAACATCAGCAATAACACCATTATAGTTTTTAGAAAATAACAGATATATAGTGCTAAAAAAAATAAATAAAATGCAGGGTTATTCAGTAACCTCAATTCTATCCTCTAATTTAAAAAAATAACACGGCTTATACAAATATTATTTATAGTACAATTTATATAATCATTGTGTTATTGTAATATTAAGTGAAGCATTAGTTATTATTTTAAGTATGTAGAGGTGATATGCGTCCTCTAACTCACTCTTCAATTAAATTTACAAAGATGATTGGTTTAATATGTAATATCCTACTTAAAGCAACCAGTTTCCTCATGTTAAAATAAAAATGTTCGAGAATTAAAATCTTGCAAATATTTCTAAACAAAGTCAATTCTGAAAATAATAATTTTATAATGAACATTTCTGTGTGTTATTTTGTCAAAATGAATTATAAAAATTAATGGCATTAATGCACATTTTTATATAATTAGTAAGTTTCTACCCTTAAATGGATGTTATTGCCACAATGTAATGAGATTATTTGGTATAAGGTTTTAAAATATTTAATATTTAAAATTATAATATTGTAATTGTAATGTTTTTTTTTACAGAAAAAAAACGCTAATTGTAAGAATTAAAAAATGGTGATGTGGCCATCATAGTACTTTCCCTATATTTTACTCAAAAACTATGAGGTTTACGCAAAAAGGCTATTCTTAATAATTTGTTCAGTTTTGAATTCTTTGCAATTATTTGTAATACAAGTTTCATGTAACTATAATAGTTTATTAGCAATTGATAAAAAATGTCAAAATTTTCAATTTTGTTTTTCTCGAAAGCTAAGAATTTTATGAAAAAAATGTTGTAATAAAAGTCGTTTATTTTGTAATTCTCTCTAACTATTGTTTGAAAAGTTTTGTAATATTTTTCATATTTAGAAAAATATCGACAAAAAAACACATTTTCATTCATTTTCATGCACGAAAACAACTTGAACTTTAACTAAAAGTTATGATTTAATTTATTTTCGGGCCACACCAACAATAATGCAGTTGTAGTTTTCAGGAATCTAAAACAGTGTCAGTGGTTGAAGTAAAATTATATATATAGGGTGGGTGGGTGGCCTCTATCCTACCTTTCAATTCATACATCATAGCAAAAGTTTTTTTAAATTTGTAGTAACGTACAAAACTTTACAGACGTATAAATTTTCAACAATCAAATTTCGACGAATTCTTAATTTCTAATTACCTTAGAGTATTTAATTTCGGAAATAACCTAAATAAACTCTGGTTTATGGTGTAGTGATTGGAGGGTGTGATAGAGGCCATCCACACACCCTACATATACATTTGAACATCAACTAAAACTCTGAATTAATTTTTGGGCCAAACCAACATTGACACTATTGTAGTTTTCAAGAATTTAAAACAGTGTCAATGGTTGATGTAAAATTATATATGTTGGGTGGGAGGGTGGCCATTATCCCACCCTCCAATCCATGCAACATCATACAGATTTTTTTTGAATTTATCATTACGTTCAAAGCTTTGCAGACGTTCAAATTTTCAACATTCAAATTTCAACGATTAATGTTTCTTAATTTCTAATTACGTTAGAGTAATAATTTCAGAAATAACTTAAAACAAATTCTCATTTATGGTGTCGTGATTAGAGGGTGGGATGGTGGCCAGCCACCCACTCTACATATATAATAAAATTTTAATCACTGACACTGTTTTAGTTTCCAGCATTACAAGACAAAATATTGTTTATGATGTTGACTAACTTAAGCAGTGTTTAGATTATTTATAAAGTTATATATAATGTGGGTGGTAACTATCCCACCCTGCAATTACATTATCTAAATTACTGTTGTATTAATGTTATTAATAACATCAATTAAATGAATGTTTTATAACTTTTTGAAAGTTGAAACACTGTCAGTAATTGCTCTCTAATTGTATATGCAGGGTGGTTGGGTGGCCACTATCCCACCGTCCAATTTTCTTTAAGTTCACTCGAATCTAATCTTATAATCGTGTGAATATTGCTTCTATTTATTTTTAAAAATTTTAAACTATGTTATAAGGTTGGAGGGTGTGATGGTGGCCACCCACCCACATACATATACATTTAAACTTCAACTAAAAACTCTGATTTATATTTTGTTTGTCACACCAACAATAATACTGTTGTAGTTTTCAGAACTTTAAAACAGTGTCTTTGGTTGAAGTAAAATTATATATGTAAGGTGGGTGGCCACTATCGTACCCTCTAATTTTCTTTAAGTTCACCCTAATCAACAATTATAAATTTGACTAAAATATAAAATAATTCCAACCTTAATAATCGCGCAAATATTCTTTTTACTTATTTATAAAACTTGTTGTCTATGTTATAAAAATTGGAGGGTTTGATAGTGGACACCCACCCACCCTACATATACATTTGAACCTCAATTAGAAACTCTGATTTAATTTTTTGGTAACACCAACATCTATACTCGTCAATTTTCAGGAAACTAAATCAGTGTCAGTGGTTAAAGTAAAACTGTATATGTAGTGGGTCAGTGGCCACTATCCCACTCTCCAATTCTTTTAAATTTCTTTCCAATTAAAAATTTTAAATTTAACTAAAATATAAAATTATTATAATAAATATTGTATTTATCGATTAAAAACAATGTTTATGTTATAAAATTGGAGGGTCTGATAGTGGACACCCACCCACCCTACATATTTATTTAAAACTGCAACATGAAACTCTGATTTAATTTTTATTTTGGCCAGACTAATAGTAATACAGTTGTAGTTTTCAAGAAACTAAATCCGTGACACTGGTTGAAATTTCATTGTATATGTAGGGTGGGTGGGTGGCCCTATTCCACCTTCCAATCCATGCAAGATTGCAAAGGTTTGTTTAAATTTATCTAATTACGTTGAAGTAATTAATTTCGGAAATAATTTAAAGAAACTCTGGTTTATAGTGTGGGATAGTGGCCACCCACCTACCCTACATATACAATGAAACTACAATTACTGACATTGTTTTAGTTTCGAGCAAAATACTATGTTAATGGTGTTAATAAACTTAAGCTGTGTTTAAAATTATTTGTGCAGGATGGGTGGCGACTAAGCGACCCTGCAATTGCATTATCTAAATTACTGTTTTAATTTATTAATGACTAAAGAATAAACGGTGAAAATTTGTAGAAATATTAAGCAAAAGTGCTAGAAAATACTTGGAAATCTTTAACAATTTGGAAGAGAAGAGATATCCGAAAATTCACTAGAAATCTAAATGAAAATTTGAAATGAAATTGCTTAAAATATCGCAATAAATTAAAGCAGAGTTTTTGGAAAAATCAAGAAATCTCTAGAAAGTTTTTACAATTTGGAAGAGATGAGAAATTTCTGGAGAACAAAAAATTAAAAATTTCTGTTTGAAGAAACTTCTAGGAAATAGGGATTAAATTTGAGAGAAATATTGAAAAAGAGATAAATGGCTTTAAAATGCTAAATAAATTCTTAGAGACAGTTTTCGAAATTTGGAAGAGAAATTCTGGAGAAATTCTAAAAATCCAGAATAAACATTGTTAGAAAAAATTGTTCTAAAAAATTCTATGAATCCAGGAATTATTGTTGAAGAATTCTAAAAACCCAGAAAAAAAACTTGTAAGAGAATTGGCTAGAAAATTCTTAGCAAAAAGAATATATATCTAGGAATTTGTAGAAATATTGAAAGTAATAGTTAGAAAATTCTAGATATCTTGGGAAAAATTCTAACAATCTGGAAGAGGACAGAAATTAAAAGAAAATTTTTGATAAATTCAAATTCCTAACAATTTCATTTTTAGAAAAATCAAAATTTTTTTATAAATTTTTAGAAATATTGAAAAAGAAAATGGTTGGAATTTCTAGAAATCATACCAAAAATTCTAAAAATTTTAAAGTTTGGAATAAAAATTGCTTTAAAATGCTAAACAAAATTAGAGACAACAAATGCTACAAACCCAGAAAAAAATAGCGTCCTTAAAATAATAATCTTGCAATTTTTAATTTTAAATTCTGAAGAATTCTATAAAAAAATGCTGAGAAATTCTTAACCAAATAAAGAGAAATTTCTGGAAATGTCTTCGCAATTTACTTAACATTTGTAAAAATGTTGAAACAAATTGCTGAAAAATGTTTAAAATCTAGAAGAATTTTTGATAGAAAACAGAAATTCGAAAGAAGAATTGCTACAAATTGTTAAAAGAAATTTTAGAAATAGCTGAAAAAATTGTCAAAAGCAGAAAAAAAATTGTTGAAAAATTTAAAACCAGCGATATAAATATTCAAAACTTGTTAGATTAATATTTTTTTAAATTCTAGAAAAATTTAAAAAAACTTCTAAAAAAATTGCTTGAAATATGGAAGAAAGTTCTTGGAAATACATTTGTCTGATTTGATTGTTTTTTAAGCAGCAAAATTATCAACGATTGTTATTTAAAGTTATCATGTATATGCAGGGTGGGTGGGTGGCCTCTATCCCACCCTCCAATCAGTAAATCATAAGCGAGGGTTTTAATTAAAAGTTGTAAAATGTAAAGATACATAAGACATGGTAGTGCTTTCCTTACATTTTTCTCGAAAACTATGAGATTTATATTTTTAATTTTTAAATTTTTTTGCAAATTAAGGACTTTAATAACATATTTTAATAAAACTTGTTCAATTTTTTAATTACTTTTAAATTTTATTTGAAAAGTTATGTAATATTTTTCAAATTTCGAGTAAACATCAACTTTTGGTTTATGAATGTTCATTAAAAGCTTTTCAGTTCCAGGTTTTAACAAAAAAACCTTATGTTTAAAGTTTCACCTCAAAAGGATCATTCGTTTTTGAGATACAGCACCCACGAGAATGTCTGCCATTCACGAAAACAATACTTTCCCTATATATTCAAATAGTGATCTGGCCATCATAGAACTATGAGGTTTGCGCAAAAAATTTACTCTTAATAATTTGTTTAATTTTGAATTCTCTACATTTATTTGTTAAATAAATTTCATGTTACTCAAATAGTTTATTAGCAATTAGCAAAAAATGTCATATTTTTAATTTTTTTTTTCGAAAATTAGGAATTATATGAAAAAAATGTTTTAATAAAACTTTTTCACTTTCTCATTCCCTTTAACTTTTGTTTGAAAAGTTTTTTTAAATTTTTCATATTTATAAAAATAAAACGAAAAAACAAAAAAAACGCCTCGAGTAAACCTCCACTTCCGGTCTATGAATGTTTACCAAAAGCTTTTCAGTTCCAGTTTTTAACGATAAAAGCTTATGCTTAAAGTTTCATCTCAATCGGATCATTCGTTTTTGAGATACAGCGCCCACAGACATTTTAACGCACGAAAACAATACTTCCCCTATATATACTATATAGGTAAAGTAACAAATACAAAAAATACATATTATTATTAACCTTTCTTGATAAAGCCGCACTGTTTTTGAGAAAAACACATTTGATTATAGTGGCCACATCATTTTCTAATAATTAAATAAAACCAAGATTAAATAGAAAAAACACGAAAATATTTTCGTAAAATCTACAACAAATGAGTCTTATTAAGACTACAAGAACAAATCACTTTTGAAACAACTACTTCTCTAGCTAATACTTCGACAGACATTGAATAATACAAAAGTAATTTGCGTGTTACAAAATAGCAAGGCTATCAAAGCAACACTAGTTTGAACGTATTTCTTTCTGTAAAATATTATTATTTTCGTGTTTTTTCTATTTATTAGTGAATTTTCTACAACGTAAAGGACTTATATATTTTAAAACCAAGATTTTTAGTTAGAAACAAAACCTAACAATGTGGTTTCATAAAATGACGAAGGCGCCGGGAATATATACCATCCAATTTATATTAATTCACTAATACTGTTATAAAAATATAATCAATCGCATAAAATAAATTAAAAAATAAAGCAATATCAAGGATTTTTAAAGCAACAGTTTTGTAGGTAAGGAATATTTCCTTTTTACTTTCCCTATATGATATATAGGGGAAGTATTGTGATTGTGATTTTTTTTTGCGGAAATATCCGTTTTGAGGTCCCCTGAACCCATTACACTAATTTCTGGAAATAATTTTTTTGTGTCTTTGTGTGTGTCTGTCTGTCTGTCTGTCTGTCGGTGGGCGCTGTATCTCAAAAACGAATAATCTGATTGAGATGAAACTTTAAACTTAAGGTTTTATCATCAAAAACTGGAACTGAAAAGCTTTTGGTAAACATTCATAGACCGGAAGTGAATGTTTACTCGAGACGTTTTTTGTTTTTTGGTGATATTTTTCTAAATATGAAAAATTTTAAAAAAACGATTCAAACAAAAGCGAATAAAAAACAAGTTTTATTTAAACGTATTTTTCATAAAAATTTTAACTTTTGAGAAAAAAAAATAAAAAATGAAAATTTAGATATTTTTTGCCAATTGCTAATTAACTGTTTGAGTTACATGAAATTTATATAACAAATAATTGTAGAGAATTAAAAAATGAATAAATTATTAAGAATAGCCTTTTTGCGTAAATCTCATAGTTTTCGAGAAAAATATAGAGAAAGTACTATGATGGCCACATCACCATTTTTTATTTTTTATCAGTGACATTTTCTTATATTTATATTTGATATACTCTTTTCTTGTTCACATAAGAAGATGGGGGCTCAT
The DNA here is from genome assembly GCA_963969525.1 of Ontholestes murinus. Classification (NCBI taxonomy): domain Eukaryota; kingdom Metazoa; phylum Arthropoda; class Insecta; order Coleoptera; family Staphylinidae; genus Ontholestes; species Ontholestes murinus. Next base: position 53,077,499 of record OZ018388.1, read on the forward strand.
TTTAAGGTCATAAAATAAATTCGCATCTTCTTATGTATGGTTTATATCATGTATTTCTTTGAAAATATTTAAAAACATTAATTTACGTTGCCCTCAGCTACTATATTGGAAACTATTCCAATATCCTTTCGGCAAACATGTAGTAGTTGAAAAAGGCACTGCGAACATCCTCTCTAACTCTGCACTTTCTTTTCATTTTTTTTAATATGCATAATATTTTGTTGCAATATTAATGTTTTGTATTAATTTTGAATCAAATAAGAAAAAAGCAAAATATTAATAACATTTACTTTCTAATTAACGATTATTGTAGTATATGTATTTTCCCGAATAAATTGTGATGATTCTTACAATAATGCCAAAATTTTAAATATTGACAATATCACTTTTAACAAGCGGAGTTTAGAAATTATCCAAATATTAAGAACGCCAGCTCAAATGTTTCCTACCAGATATAGGGAAAATTAAAATTAAGTTAGAATTTACATAATAAGTAATAAATAATAATAATTATCATAATATATCTATAAAAATTATAAAAATATAAAGTATTAAACAAATTATCAAAGTATACAAAAACACTTTATTTGAGTATAGTAATAAAACTAATTAATTAATAATAGGTAAATAAATAAATAAATAATTAAATAAATCAAATGAAAACAAAGTATACTAGATAATATATTATTTACAAGTAGAAGTAAAATGTCTCAGATAAAATATCATGTGGCTATTGTTTCGACAATGTTAAACTTTACTGATTAATTAATTGTTAATACACGCCGGTGGTGGCGCATTCGGTTGCGGCCGAAGTAGCGTTAGCGAGAGTGCAGCAACGTTAGTTCGGGTCATCGGTTAGATGGGTGACCGGTACCATTCACGATTGTTATACACAAATAACACGGCGGAAGTACCATGTGGTCGATAGCCAAACACAACTACTACTACTAATTATTAATAAAATGCTTATATTTCGTCAACTTCGACTAAGTGATTAAAGCTTCGGTAGCCCGAGATAGAGAGAAAATGCACCGTAGCTCGTAAACATTTTTCATTTAACCCGCCCGTTGGGAACTGTAAGAGCGATCAATCATGTTGTATTTTCCAATTACCTTTCCCACTACTTATATCTTAACGTCCATCAATAAATTTACCATTAATCCTAATAACTACCTATCACAACATTGCACATGTACCTACCGACTTTTATTTATCATTTATTTTTAATTTGTTTATACAATGCGTTAACATTAAATGTAAATGTAGTGGAATAAAATTCATAACTTTGATATAGGCGATTTTTGCAAAAAAACACCAGAAACACGTTGCGTATTGTTTTTTCTTGCCCTCATTCCTATGTACATATATGCCGTTTGTTCATCAGTTCCAGGAAGTGCCCAGCCACCTCTGGCCATTTTTTCAAATGGAAAGGTATGTCAAGTGACACCTCGTTTGAAACATATTCACAAGGAATAAAACACACTATTTATTTTTTGAATATTTTTAAAGCAGACGTGATAAATAAAGAAAACCAATTTTACGTTAAACACGTTTCGGCGTAGAGTTGTATGTTTTTGACATGTGTTTTGATAATTATAGTCACCAAAGCAGTCACATACGTTCGTCAAGTTGCCAAAGTAGTTTCTAAAATGCTATATTTAACCGAAAATCTCCGTATCGAGATTCTGATGATGTTCGGTTATAGTAACAGAAGACGAAGTCAACTTGAGGTTACTCCTTTATTTCAAGCATCCGGATATACTACTAGCCAAGGTACCAGAAGCAAAATTAAGACACAATACAACAATTTGGGTCATGTCAGGGTTGTGCCCAGACAGCGAAATCCTACTGTTGAAGCAGATACCAGGCTAAACGTATTATAAACTCTTAAAAAAAAAATCCGGTGACTCCAGCCAGGCAACTGGCCCGTGACAATGAGATTAGTCATACTACTATCCTGAAAATTATCAGATCAGCCAAGCTGCATCTTTACAAGGCACTCCAAGGATTAACGAGCTAATGAACTCGATCGACAATAATTTCATTAGCCTCGATTCTTTTTTCCGACGAAAGTACTTTTACCTTAGGTGGTGACGTTAATCGTCAAAATTGTCGTTATTGGGCTGACCAAAACCCTCGAATCCAACGAGGGTTATGGAAACTCATACTCAGTTTAATAATAGATGATCAAATTGTAGGACCAGTACTCTTCGATGGTAATCGTGATGGAGCAACGTTTCTTTAAGACAACCTTGAGCCAGCGTTAGCCACTTTATTTCCAAATCCATTAGATCTGGATTTACCTGAAGAACGAGTATGGTATCAACAGGACGGAGCTCTGAGTTTTTCCCAATAGATGGATTGGACGAAGAAGTCACATTGAATGGCCGGCGAGATCCCCGGATCTTAGTCACCTTGTTTTTTTTTTTTTGGGGGTATTTCAAGAGTAAGATCTCTGTAATAAAACCGAACGATAATGAGGACCTCGAGTAACGTATTAGGCATGAAATACGGCAAGTTACACCAGGAATTTTAAAAAACACTGGAGATGCATGTTATCATGGATATGCACTTTGCCAAGAATAAAACGGTGTTCATTTTAAACATTTGTTCGTATAGTATAGTATTCAAGTTATATAATTGTTTTTTTTTTATCACGTGGGTTTAAAAATATACAAGAAATAAATAGTGTGTTGTATTCTTTGCTAAGAGATCTTTCAAACAAGGTGTCACTTGACATACATTTACATTTTTCTCGTTAAGTTTAACGTGGGAATTATTACTTCTTTTGAAAATTTCCACAAATACTAGATATCAAATATTATTAAGAGATAAATTTTTTATTTTTATTTAAATGGCATATGCATTGGAACAATGTACCAGGTCTACGTCAATCAAAACAACACAAGGAACGAGCTAAGAACTTTCACCGGACTCATAACAGGGCACTGTGCCCTTCGATACCATTTGTGGAAAATGGGAAAGGAGGAAAATGGAAACTGCAGATTATGTGATTCGGCATATGAAACGACCGAGCACATACTATGCACATGTGTCGCAATTGCTAACAAGAGACTTTCACATTTCGGTAGAGACCGACTATCCCACGAAGAGGTGAGCAACACCTCATTAGTACCCTATATTAACCTATAAGCTATAACCTATGGCCAAAATAACTGAAATAATGAGTTATAATATGCTAAATATTATTAATGAATTTTATTTACAGAAAAAAAGGAAATAAATTTACATGTGTTTAACAATATGACAATGATACAATAATTTTTTTTTTTCCTGTCAAACTGCTATCGACCCGCAGTCTTTCAGCCTTAATGAATTTTATTTAAATCGAATAAAGCATTTAATTTTTAATACAAAAAATAATATTTTTTGAAAACTGATTCCGACTTAACCGTAATCTTTTGGATATAGATATTTTGCGTTTATTCGTCATATTTTGGCCCCAGGATTTGGCCAGTTCCCGACATTGACGGGGCACCCCCTGTATCGAGAGAAAGAGATAAAACCAAAATTAATTTAATTGCATTCTTATTATTTTTCTTATTATCGGTTTGAGCTTAATAGATTGTCTGATTTCTCCGTTGGAAAGTCTATGTCATATTGTCCTTCTTGCTATCCCTCTTAAGTATCTCATCCCCACTGAATTTATTTTGGTGTCATATTATTTTTGTATTCTCGTGTTTTCACTTGCGTACAGTATTGTCGGCACTAATATTGTATTATACATATATCCTTAATTTCGTTTTTGGACTAATTCCTTTCTTTTCTAATACGGCAGATAGTGCATAGTATTTTTGTTTGTATTTGCTCTATTTACCAATTATAGATCAAATTTTTCGTTATTTGTTGTAATGGTGTTCATATGTTGAAACTGATTCGAGCTCTGTTTACTAGTATTTTGTAATGATATGGTTGCCTTGTTTTCAGTTTATATCTATAATTTTACTTTTTTCTGTGTTAATTTACAGTATTAGTTCTTCTATCTATTCCACCCATATATCGACCAATTTTGGTATTATATTTTGTGTATCTACTATTAATATTATATCGTCAGCATACATTAGTACTTACTTAACTTAAATAAATACATACACATTTTTAGCGGAGTGCCAAAGGAGTCCAGAGCTAGTAGAGGAGTATCTATCTTAATCAGCAAAAAGTTCAAACAGAAAATAACTAACTGGACAGCACACAACGAAAACATCCTATCAGTCAATATGAACATACTGGGACATAAAATTAAAATTTTCAGTGTATACACACCATCAAACGACAGCCTAGTAAATGAAAAAGACGCATTCTTCACTACACTCGAACAACTAATTTCGGAAACGGGCCTAGGTAGGCAAATAATCATACTGGGAGATCTCAACAGCAGGACAGGGTCCCAGGAAAATAGCAACATAATCGGTCCATTTGGGGAAACCACCATTAACGACAATGGACAAAGATCTATCGACCTTTGCGAAGCATACGACCTGAAGATCACGAACGGTTTTTACAGGCACCGAGATATACATAAGTACACATGGGTCCAACACACTAGGAATCTTAGATCAATAATCGATTATCTCATTGTAAGACAAACTTTCAACCTAAACGTAAACGATGTAAGAGTAGACAGAGGTGTGACATGTGGATCCGATCACTATCTGCTAAAAGGAATAATACATTTCCCAGCAAACAAGGGTAACCAAAAAAATCCTAAAACTGTGAAAAATACAACTGAAACATCGAAACAAGAAGTGTACAACGTCGGAAGCTTATCTCAAGATAGTGTAAAATATCTATATAACAGACGGCTAGATCAGAAGCTGAAAAATGCTAAGCCGGACACGAACGAAGAGAGAAATATAACACAATGCATGAAGGAAGCTGCGGCAGAGGCAGTAGGGAAAAGAGAAAAACAAAGAAGTAATAAACAGTGGTGGACCAAAGAAATCGAAGCAAAAATACAAGACAAGAAAGATAAATATCTACGGTGGATCTCGACCAAAGAAAGCAGATACAGAGAGCTTTACGCACAATCAAAAAGAGATGTAAGAAACCTAATCAACTACAACAAAAATCTGCTATGGGACAATAAGTGCAGAGAAATAAATACATACATTGGAGGTAATAAGAGCAGCGAGGCCTGGAAATTCGTAAAAACACTCAAAACCAACGAGACTGGACATGCTTTAATCCAAATTAACCCAACGCAAAAATGGGTGAAATACTACAAAAATCTTCTTACAGAAGAAAAGACAGAATTCAAAAATATGTCTCCGGGGAGAGTAGGAGTAGACGGCGAACCGATAACAATAACGAACGAGAGAGTATGAAAGCAGCCAAGCAGCTTAAAAACAACAAAGCACCGGGACCAGGAGGACTGCAGGCCGAGCTTGTAAAAAATGGGACGGAACAGCTGTATACCAAACTAGCCACAATATTCACAAAATGGGTAAACGGAGAACCAATATCGGAAGAAGCTAAGGAGTCGCATATAACATCAATTTATAAGATGGGATCGAAAAAAGATTGTTCCAATTAGAGGGGCATAGCCGTTACTAGCACCCTTAGCAGACTCTACGGCAGAATACTAAGGGACCTGATAGAAGAGAAGCAACCCCACATATCTGAAGAACAGTCAGGTTTTCGGGCAGGAAGATCATGCAGCGACAACTTATTTACACTGAAACAAATTATAGAAAAGAAAATTAACACCTACGAAGAACTACATCTGCTGTTCGTGGATCTAGCCAAGGCGTACGATAGCGTACCACACAACAAATTATATGACGTTCTACACCAATCATCCATTAATTATAAATGCAATAAAACACCTATACGAAAACTCAACTTGCAGGATAAAGATAGGCGGAAAATTGTCGGAAAGCTTTCATATCAGCAAGGGACTTCGCCAAGGAAGCTGCCTATCTCCCACATTGTTCAACATTTACATTGAGCATGCAATAAAGCAATGGAAGAGGAAATGTAGAAATATGGGAATTCCCCTATCCGATGAAACGATGCTATAAACGTTGCAATTTGCGGACGACCAGGTCGTAATAGCGCAGGATAAGCAGGACCTGGAATACATGAGCCGTAAACTCATAGAAGAATACAAAAGATGGGGAATGACCATGAACATAGGGAAGACCAAGTATATGTGCATTGGCGGGAAAGCAAAAGACCTAGTCTTGGAGAACCATGGACATATTGCCCCGGGTTAGCGAGTATAAATATCTGGGCGCATGGTTTCATGAATCAGGAACGGATACCATGGATATAGGAAAACGATTAGCACAAGCAAAAAAGCTAATAAACGCGTTAAATGGACTGCTGTGGAGTAAAGATATCAACACAAAGAGAAAGTTAAATATATACAACACGATGATTAAGAGTAACCTACTATACGGATGCGAAACGTGGAGAACAACTAAGGTATGGGAAAATAATCTAAGAGCAGTGGAGATGGATGTTATAAGGAGATCACTACGGGTATCCAGATTGGATAAAATCAGGAACGATGCACTAAGGGAAAACATAGATCTCAAAGAAGACATAATCGAGGAAATCCAAACTCGCCAATTAATATGGTATGGACATGTCCAGCGCATGCAGCCAACAAGAATACCAAACCTAGCCCTAGAATGGAGACCTCTAGGGAAAAACAGAAGAGGCAGGCCGAAGAGAAAATGGGAGCAAGGAATTTCAAGAGCTATGAGCGAGAGAAACCTGGAGACTGGACAATGGGAAGATAGGAGAGGATGGAGGGCGGGTATCGGACAACGTCGCAGAACGTTTTAAAACCGAGAATATATATATATATATATATATATATATATAATATATATTTATATACATATATATATATATATATATATATATTTATATACATATATATATATATATATTATATATTATATATATATATATAATATATATATTTATATACATATA
>OZ018388.1:53084664-53127000 GCA_963969525.1 Ontholestes murinus
ATATATATATATATATATATATATATATATATATATATATATATATATATATATTTATATACATATATATATATATATATATATATATATATATATATATATATATACATTAGTACTTCAATTTTTACTGGTTGAAGACAGTGGTTTGTTTTTGTGTTCCTAATTACTTCATTCATAACAATTATGAACGACAGCGGGCTAAGACTATCTATCTCCTTGCTTGATACCTTTTCTCCTTTCGAATTCTTCCGATCTTTCTCCTGCTATTTGTACTCTTCCCTTTGCTGTCTTATAGACACTTCTACTACTATTTTATCACTTTTCTAGACATCTTCATTTTCTTCAAGCTTTTCCATATTATTTCCCTTGCAATTGAGTTAAATACAGCATTTAGGCCAATAAAAGACTAAATCGTAATATAAGTTATTCATCACTATCAATAATACTTTCGATTATATTCCTAATTATATATATTGCCATTCGTTTGCCTTCGTGGTCTGAAAGCTGCTTGTTTTTCTCTTAGTTCATTTTCTATAATTTGTTGTTGTTTTTTTCTATTATTTAGTGTATATTTTGAAGCACAGTGATGATAAATAGTGAACACCTTTCTTGGCACAATTAAATTATTTTGAGATTTCCTGCCTTTCCCATGCCTCTCTATATATTTCCCAAAACAATTTCTCCTCCGCCCACCTTACCAGTTTTTATGTTTGTTACTCCTTCCCATACTTCTTATCCACGTATGTATTCTAAATATATATATTTCCCTCTTCTTGGTATGTTTCATTGTTATTTTCCTTTGTTCATGTCTTGAATTTTTCCTGGTAGTACTCTTTCCATACTTTCGCTATTTGTTCCTAATTGCTGTAATTTCTATTCGCCTTCCTCCCTATATATTTCTTATTTTTGTAAATTCTCTGTTATTGTTTACATAGTTTTCCTACAGTTCTTTTCCAAACTCTTCCCATGTCTTTATATTTTTATTTCTTATTTTATATTTGAGGCATTAATGATTCTTGAAAATACTGGTTCTTACTCTATTACTATTATTATTCCTACGCCTTTCTTTGCTCTTTGCCGCTGATCCACCCCACCTTTGAATAGTAAAGGCTAGATTTTTCATTTAGTTTAATGTGTCCTCTTCCTGTCTTTTTGGTTTCACTTATTTCCATTATGTGCACCTTTATTGCCTCTATTTCTTCCGTTACTTCTATTCCTTTTCCTGTGAGGGATGTTATGTTCCATGTTGCTAAACCTAAGATTACCATTTTATTGTATTAATGCTCTTTTATCTTGAAATAAAACAACACAGTTGGGAGGGTTTCACATTTATTGTTGAACACTGCAAAATGTTTCGCCACACAGTGGCTTCATCAGGCAGATGAATACTGTATAATAATAATAATAATAATAATAATTTTCATTATCCCAACAGACAAATTAAATTACATCAAAAAAAATTTAAAAAGCAACACAAAATAAATATAAAACTACTGCTACAATTTTACAAATATTCAACAATAAATGTGAAATCCTCCCAACTGTGTTGTTTCATTTCAATTTATTATGGAGTGTCATCATGTATCTGCCTCGACAATTCAATAGCTCTTTTATCTTTTTTCTCTAGTGTTTTTGTCTTAAACCATCTTATTTATATTACTTAATTGCTTTTTGGCTTTCCCTTTACCTTTTTGCCGTCACTATCGTTATTACTATTTTCCATTTCTCCAATCTATATAGTGAAGTTTTTCCATCGCAATTTTTCTAATAAATCTTTTTTTAAATTATGATTAATCGTAAAAGAAGGAATTGCATACAAATTACAAAATTACCGGAGACATTTATTTAAATTTGCTATATCTATTACATACAGTGTTTAAAGGTATATATTTACTATACTAATACAATCTTAAGTCCCGATCTATTGTGCAATATTATTATTATTATTATTATTAACAACAACTGTTATTTATTTATACGATATGGCAATTTATGTTATGTTATGTAACGGGTGTCCAACAATTATTGCAGTCCCGGGTGGCGTTGGAATAAAAAACGTAGGTCGATACTTACATGTTGCAAATAAATGAACTGACATTTTTATTCTTGTATGATGTCGGCGTTCACTTGGTGGTGCATTTTGATAAGAAGTTTAAATAAAACACTTTATAACTTTGTTTTACCACTATATTTTGTATAACTGTGACTAGTTTCGATCATAAGCTGATCATTATCAAACATAAAGTACCTAAATTTATTACAAACGTTGCTTATATACTATCGAAAAGAGGAGAATACATTACGTCGGTCTGGTCATTAAGAATGGAAAAACCCGGATTAATTTTGGCTTTATGAATTTCGAGTGCTTCCAGTAAATCCATTTTACGACCTTTATCGGTAAAGTGGATTACTGAAAGTACATCCTTTCCGAAAATATGATTGTTTTCTAATAAATGGTTTGCAAAAGTTGAATTGTTATATTTTAAGCGATAAGCTCGTTCATGTTCTTTGAGACGCGTTTCAAAATTCCGACCAGACTTATTTAAACTTCTGACATTTTTATTGCACATTTAAGTTATGTTTGACAATTAAAATGTCAGTTCATTTATTTGCAACATGTAAGTATCGACCTACGTTTTTTATTCCAACGCCACCCGGGACTGCAATAATTGTTGGACACCCGTTACATATCATGCAATTTTTAACATGTAGTAAAAATAAAATTAAAATTTTAAACCAGAAAAAGTTATTTTTTTCTGATGTGAAGCTCGTGAAAGGTTTGTAGCTCTTTAGGATCGTTTTCACCAACAATGGAAATTCGATGTGGCGATGGTAGCATAATTGTCTGATTAAAATAAAAACTATATTTCTATTAAACTTCTCGAAAAAAATATAAACTTACTCTACTTGTAGACAACTTTTTTGTAAATAACTTGAATATTTGTTGTGTTTTATTTATTTTTATAACCAATAAAATAAAATCATATTATTCTACGAACTTCTTGAGAGATCGGGGCGTTTCCATTTTAGCTTGAGACGTGACGATTGCAATCAATACGTCGCTTATTTTTAGATGCTTAATCGAATTTCATATCTAGTATGTGTATTCGCAATGTACACACAACTCTTTCTCTTTACGTTTACTACAGTTTCCAATATGGTTGTTTATGGATGATAATGATTTTAACTGCTGCTGCTCTCGGAGCAGGACTCCTCCGAACAATTGGCCCGATCCCACCACCCTTATTGGAAACATCCATTCTACTACTAGCGCATAATACGTACTCTATATATTTTATTAAATCGCCACTGCACTTTAATTAATTTGTACAGGTTTCCAAGTTGTAATTTCACAAAAGATTTGATACATTTTAGGTAGCGAGAACGTTGCTGTAACGAACCTTGATTACTAAAAAAGGAACAAATATTAATAGCGCAATATTTTTTGTTTAAAATATTTATATACTTTTTTTTTCATCCAATATTCTTGAAAATTATAAGGACATGTGATGCTAGAAACACGTCTCGCTAAGGGTAAATATTTGTTTTATTATTTGTTTTTCTATCCATATAATCACTTAATATTTATTTTAATAAAAGTTTAAATTGTTATCTTAAAGAACGTTTAGAGATTCTGATGAGTTAGTGATGTTTGACCCAACTTCAAAACATGGACGCATGACACCTGTTCATTATGACAAATTCTATATATTTATAGCTTTTATATAAAGGCCTAATTTATTATATTAAAAGAAACACAATCCGGAAACTAAGTAAAGGAAAACAAATTTGTAAATGAAAACAATAATGCACGTATGCATTTTAAATTTTGAAAAATGCATGTACGACTCTGCCAATTTTCCGTTATTCATTACCAACTGGAAAATTTGTTTTGGATATGATGCAAGTAATGTGTGGTTTTGAATGCAAGTTTAATAAGACCTTCTCAAAACGGTATTACTGGATGAGAAACAAACAATTACTTGTACTAGTAAACGATGACAAATATTCGCATTTAAAATAATAAAAATAGGATATACGAAAACACCCTTCACGCCAAGGTGTAAACGGTTCTACCACAGATGATTAAATACAAAGGTTAGTTTTTAATAATATTATTTCCTCAAAAATTTGAAAATAAGGCCATACATAGATTTATCATTAAGGCTTAATAAATAGTACACATCCAATGGATACTGTAGCCGTAACTGACAAAGATCTTTTGAAAAATTATTTATGTTCACTAGTTTTAATGGACATTCAAAAAGGATATGATTAATGTTTCCATAATTCCCGCATTCACATAAAGGATCTGTCTTAATTTTAATATAATTTAAATGAGCGGGAGATGGGCAATGCGTTATTTTCAAAAGAAACATAGTTGCAGTAAATAGCTCAGGCCTACATTTTTAAATATATGCAATATTCTTTGTAAGAGAGCCATGAATTATACTGTAGTTCGTTCAATTGTGCACATTGGTTTCCAAAAAAATTTCCCACTCCTATATACTGTGCGCCTAAATGCTGTAACATAATAAGGGAAAAGGTAATCGACTATAATATTGTTATTAATTGCGAATTTGGCTAACTGATTCGCTTCCTCATTTCCCTTTTTCCATAATGGGCCTTTGCCTATACCCTGAAATCCACTCTCCGCAAGCCTTCCAACAGGCTAATTATTAATTAATCAGGAGGTCTTTACTTCCACATGGATGAAACAATTTTAGCGCAATAGGAACCGATAACCTATCTGAATAGTTGAGTATATTATTCCCGACGTGCCTACAACAGAGCTTCCACTACTGCCAGTGCTTCTGCCGAATAAGTAGATAACATTAACGGAAGCCTTTTCATAATTGAAGTATCTTAGATCGAATCATGCAGGCAACGCCGGCTCCATCACATGTCTTAACTAGTAAAGTTGCTGGGGTATTTTTATCAATATCTATGTGCAGTACTCTTATTACATGGCTCCTAAAATTCAAGAACACAGAACGACAAGTCACAAGATAGTTCTTCTGGAGATTGATTTTGAGACTGAACACTCCGCTAAGGTGATTCACGAGAATGCAGATCTCCTAGATATAGAGGCCATGCCCAGAATATTGTAAATTCTCTGACATCGTAGGGAGTCGAGTGAGAAGAACAACTGTAGAAAGTGACTGCAACATAGAGAAGATAAGAAGGATTAGAAAAGCGACTCAATTTATAATCTCTTAATGAAATAGAAGAATTCTAAGCCAAAATAGGTAGAAATGGTTCTTTAGAATTAAAATCGTATTGAGCTCACTATGAGTCGGACTGCTGAAAAAAAATTACTAGATAATTTGTAAACTAGGAAGAAATGTATGCTTTATTCGACAAACAACAGTATACAACAACGAGGGAAAAAAAACTACATTATTGGCCTATTTTAACCGTTTGCACTTCAGACCGTTGACTCCTATGACGAGTCAGCAACTCCGGTAGTATATAAGCCATCAAATGCGGGAATAGTAGCATGTCGGCCTGGATCCGTATTTATTTATTTTATGGGAATAATTTGAACTGTAAATAACTATTTATTTAGCTCTGTCGTTAGGGGTTACGATACTTTTTACGGGCTAGCACCTTGCAATAGTAGATTACATAACAAGAGTTGTAAAGCAATTACGTGAGCGCAAAATTACATACTAGCCGCTGACGCGGCTGATACGTAATATTTTTTGCTTGTACGTAATATGCTTTTTACAACTCTTGTTATGTAATCTAGTATCGTAACCCCTAAAGATAGAGCTAAATAAATATATCCTATATATCCACAAAACGTACTTACTTGTTAAAATCCAACCTTCAGAAATGTATCATGCGTGTTAAAAGCATTAAAGTATTTACTTCTACATCAACGAACGGAGAAGTTAGCTATTCGAAAACTCTGGTTTATTAGACGAAGTGGACCGGAGAATTATTAGGATTATGCTGGAAGTTTCTTACTTTGCTCTGATATCTATTTAATAATACTCGTATTGAAAATTTGTTTTAAAATCAACTTAACACTGCAAATAACTCCCATTGTGTTTTATTAATAGTTTAAGTTCAGTTACTGACAAATATTTGCACTCTTAATTAGCAATTATTAGGTGCCTTTCATATTATTTTTGCGGCCATTATTTCGAAATTGTTGTGTTATGCGAATATCTACTGTTTATAAATTACTCCAGGATTATTTTTTTAATATCCTTTTGAAATAAAAAAAAAATTGTAGAAAATTTAACAAATAATATTTCAAACTTTTATTTAAACACCATTTCAAATATATTATGATTATAAATAGTTATTTAAGGTACAAGTGTAAAAAGTGATGCTTTATTGCACGAACTGGCGTTTAAAAACACGAGCGAGGAACGAGCGAGTTTTTTTAAAGCCAGGAGTGCAATAAAGAAACTTTTTACAAGTGTGCCTTACAAAATTTTATCTTCGATCGTAAAGGATTTCAAAGAATATATTCTTATGAGTAATATTTTAATGTCATTTCAATAATTCAATTAATGAAAACATATTATGCCCGCAGTGCACTAATGAAAGCGTTACTTAGCAACCAGGAAACAAGTTGCACAAATGTTGGCCGCCATTATTATTTATGGAAAAAATGTTCGTTTTATAGTAATCGCTTCGACTTGCATTAAATGAAATCTTCAGAGTTCTTAATTCTGCCATTCCGTTTGTATTATATATTTTATTTATAGTTTATTAGTTATTTGTATCAATTAATAAAAAAATAAGTTTTTCGTCGAAAATTTGTGCAGATGAATATATTCATCTGTCAATTGACATTTCTGTGCAATAATAACAGTTTGACATTACCGTGCAATAAAAACGTAAAAAAGCACTAGTGCTTTAAAAAGCCACTTTTACAATGAAAAATGATGCAAAAAGCGTCTACTTTCTGTACGATCGTAGATAAAAGCTTTTTTACTTTTCACTTTTCACGTTTTTATTGCACGGTAATGTCAAACTGTTTTTATTGCACAGAATTGTCAAATTTGACAGATGAATATATTTCGACGAAAAACTTATTTTTTTATTAATTGATACAAATAACTAATAAACTATAAATAAAATATATAATACAAACCAAATGGCAGATTTAAGAACTCTGAAGATTTCATTTAATGCAAGTCGAAGCGATTACAATAAAGCGAACATTTTTTCCATAAATAATTATGGCGGCCGACATTTGTGCAACTTGTTTACTGGTTGCTAAGTAACGCTTTCATTAGTGCACTACGGGTAAAATATGTTTTCATTAATTGAATTATTGTAATGACATTAAAATATTACTCATAAGAATTTATTCTTTGAAATCCTTTACGATCGAAGATAAAATTTTGTAAGGCACACGTGTAAAAAGTTTCTTTATTGCACTCCTGGCTTTAAAAAAACTCGCTCGTTCCTCGCTCGTGTTTTTAAACGCCAGTTCGTGCAATAAAGCATCACTTTTTACACTTGTACCTTAAATAACTATTGTTTTACCAATAATTATAGCAAATTAAATAAAAATAAAAAGAATAATAAAGTGAGCAATGTATAAAGACATTTCTCCCGATATACGAGGATATACTGGAAATTGTTATAAGAATTGTATAATATCTGTTTAATAATTCTTCATTTAATTCAGTGATGACGGCTACTTTCTCATAATTTCGAAAAAAAACATTCGAGCTACGTTGCCAGTATTTGAAATACCTTCTCCTTGCACAATAACATCAACCCTAATCCCTAACTCTTTACCTAACAGTTTTTTTCTTCTAGTTAATATATTATTTTTCTATTTTATTGTACATCCGTGAGTTTCTTCAAAACTAACTTATAGAAGGTATGAAGAACACATTCTATGAACTTAATCCATGCATGTAGTGGAGAAATACGATAATTTATAATACATGAACGCATTAAAAATAGAGGTGTATGTAAGATCGAGCTGGTCGTTAAGAATTGGACTTTCCGGATTAGCGCGTATATTCTGGATTTCCAGGGATACTAACAAATCCAGCTTGGGACCTTTCTTCGTAATGTGTAATACTGAGAGTACATCCTCGCCAAAATGATATTTTTCTTGCAGAAGATGTGCGGCGAAAATTGATTTATCTTCTTGCATAAGCCGGAAAGATCGATGATGTTCTTTTATCCTCGTATTGACTTTACGACCAGTTTGACCAATGTGATGTGTGATGTAATTTATTGATGAAGTCGAGAAATTGATTCAGTTGTCCTTCAGTCCCAACAAAACAAGCTAATATATCGTCTACGCATCGGTGCCAAAGTTTGATATGTTTTTTACCTAACGTTGAATTCAAATTTTTTTTGGGTAAGGTTGTGCATAAAAATATCTGCTAATAATAATAAATAATAATAATCATCTTTATTAATGACCACTGGTTCACAAGTCAGACACGGTTTATTTAAATTAATGAGTTTAAGTACTCATTTACAGAGTAAAATGCCTTATATACTAACATGGATTTTACATTTTTCCTAAAACTACTAGCCGATAACTGTTTATAACTTATTGGTAAACTGTTATATAACTTTATAGCATGGTACCGAGTGCTGTTTTGTGTGCGTTTCAGTCTATTATATAATGGTCTAATTTGGTTTGTACTTCTGGTAACATACCTATTAACATCACAATGTTTTTCATAGTGATCAATATGATCGGGAATGTACGTGAGGCATTCCATTATGTACAAACAAAGTAGTGTAAGTATGTTTGATTTAATAAAATGTTGCCTACAATCTTCGGTGTAGCCCAAATTAAAGTTAACTCTGATCGCCTTTCTTTGAGCTGAAGAAACCTGGTTAGCACCCGACGAATGACCCCACAAAAGGATGCCATATCGTATGTGACCTTCTATGACCGAGAGGTATGTTACCTTTAAAACATCAAATGAAACGACTTTCGAAAGTTGTCTGAGAAGAAATAAGTTTTTTAACAATAGTATATTTTTTTCTCTTATATATCGACATATATTGTTCAAATATAATAAGAAAAGTACTGGTCCTAACGTCGATCCTTGTGGTACACCTTTATTAGTAAAGTATTCATATGGAAGCTTGTTGTCTATTTTTATTACTTGACATCGATTTGATACGTATGTGATTATTAAGTTGCAACTTAGCGGATGAAAGTTATACATATTCAATTTTTGCAACAATATTTCATTGCTCATACTATCGAAAGCCTTTAGTAAGTCTAGGAAGGTGGCTTGAACAAATTCGTTGTTATTGAACGAATCTAAGCATTGCTATCAAGTGTGGCAGTTGTGGTAGATCTAGCACATCTAAACCCATGTTGACTATTTGATAATATTTGTATTTTACTTATGAAGTCTAATAATTGATCTTTTAATAAGTCTTCATAAACATTAGGTCTAAAATTATTCAGTTCTTGAACTTTTCTTATGTACCGGTACAATAATTGCTCTTTTCAAACAAGATGGGAATTTGCATACTGTGATTGAATGATTGAATAATTCTGTTATAGTTTCTTTTATAGATTTGATTATGTCAGCAATACATTGAAATATATCTATGATTTCCATTTGTTCGTTAGATTTTCCTATAATCATCTCTTTATTTCTTCTGTGTCTTCTTTCCATTGTAGTGAATTCGTCGGCAGTGTGATTGATGTGATTCCCTGTCGAAGCAGTGGTTGTCGTTAAAATATTATTTTCCGAGGTGTGAGATGATGTGGCTAAAGTTGCATTTGATGTATTGGGGTTTTCCATTCTAGTAGACGCGATTTTATTATAGGCAGCCTTAAGAGCATCTACTGTGTTATCTTCTTCCCCACGATTTGCAAGAATTGCAGATTTCTTCACTGAATCTCTAATTTGAGTCTTCTCTGGATTTCGTTTGTGTACATCTTTTTTTGGGTCGTTAATATTAGAAGAGGTTAATGTTCTAATTTGATTATCCTTTTCCATTATAACATTATTTAAATTGTAAACTTACCCATTAAGTACGTTTACTTGTTTTAAATAAATTATTTTTTCATCCCAAGAAGGAAGATTCGTTGCATCCCTTGCTTCTCACTACGGTAAAATGCCAGGACTCCAAATTTGTCTTCGTGTTTCATGCACGATGAGTGTAGATAACTCACAAGCTGACGATATCGGTAAGTGACAACCAAAACATACCTTATGTTTGTTTGCTTGTAACATTTATTATTCAATAAGAAATAATTGTTATCTAAAATTAGTTGTGATAGATCTAGAAATTCGGTTTTAATTGGATTTCGAAAATCGGTTAGGTCTTTATATAAGAAGTGAGAAGAAATTGTATGGGCGGGGGAATCAATATATGAGACTACTAGGCGAATAGGTAAAGAATCTTTATGCTTTTTTACAAAACCATAGAGTTTAAGGCAGATAGGATTCATAGCGATTAATTTGGATATTATAGAAAATAGAATAGGGATTATTAAGTGTTGATTTTAACTGTTTGAGAAATTGATTAGTTGGATCGTGGTTTAGTTCTATGATATCCAAAGTGTTTAAAAAATCCTCCATTTTTTAAATATAGGCTATTTTTATCTAGAAAATGACTAATGAATTTCCTTTATCGGCTTTTGTTATGTTTAAATTGTTTTGTGTGATTTTGTTTTTTGTAGACTTTTTAACAGTTTGATCCACTATGTTGTTAATTTTGGAATTTTTAATGATTTTGGCAATTTTCAGTTTGGTTAATTCGCAACAAAAAATATTTTTTTTTATTCGGCTCCAAAAATGCACAGGTGGAGATACGAAATTTTGAGGGTAGTTAAAGAAAACATTAAAGTAATTTTTAATGATATTTCTAGACCTCATCGAATTGACATTTTTAATGTAACAATTTCTAAAATTAAAATTTATGTTCAAAAATTTTAACTTTTGTTCCAAATTATTCAGAAACTTGATTTTTTACCTATAATATACAGTATTATGTTATAAACAATTAAGTATCCTTATCAGTTTTTTCCTCTTCAATATCATATCGTCTTTGAGAAGCGATGTAAAATTATTTTTATAAAAAACAACTACCTACAGACGCTAAAAATTTTATTATTTGTGAAACGGACACAAATGGTACTGACTACGAATAGACTGATGAGTATACTAACAATTTTCCGTTTTAAATAAGTTAGTAAATAAAACATTACAAAATAAATAACGTCGTTTTGCAAAATCAGACAAATTTAATATACAGGGTTATTCACGCTATATGGCACGGAATATTGTGGCCAAAATACGTGACTTTCAGAAAGTTTCACTTTGTTGATATATGGGGGTCTATTAGGGCTACTTTTTAAAATTACTTTCATAATATACAGGGTGTCCCAAAAACCCTAAAAGTATCAAAGTTGTGTTTTTTTAATGAAACACTGTATTTTATTGCATTTTTGGATCCTTTGATAAAAATAAGTGTGTGTTTTAATAAGGTTTTTATTACATAAACCTTAAGGTTTTTGAAATAATTTGAATTTTAAAAATATTTAACCTAATTTTCATGTTTCAAATACTTAAAAATTTTAATGTATCCAGTTTTCTATGGTATTTAAAAACGTCAGATAATTAATTTAGTCTGTCACTTTAAAAAGCCTGTCTTTTGTTATAGTTCTCTTATTTTGCATATTTATGTTAGATCGTTAGTAATCGTTATTGCTTGAACATCACTGTTGTATTTTTTGGTAAAAACTGAAGATTTACTCAAAAGAAGGGGGTATTGGCATTATTTTTATTCTTGGAGAATGTCATCAAAATTGTTTATTGGCTTGCCGAGTTTATACTTAAAGGTTTCCCGAAGAGACTATTAAACCAGTTTAAAGAAATTGGAAGTGTTAGTTATAAAAACCCCAGTATAAGAAAATCTGTGTAAATTTTCATTTTTTACTATGAAATACAACGATGTTCAAACAATAACGATTACTAACGATCTAACACAAAAACTCAAAATAACACAACTATAACAAAAGACAGGCTTTTTAAACTAAAGTAACAGACTAAATTAATTATCTGACATTTTTAAATACGATGGAAAACTAGATACATTAAAATTTTTACTTAAAAAGTACTAAAACGGTGCAATAAACAATATTTTGGCGTTTTCTGTAAAAACGAGAAGACTTAAGACTTAAGATATAAATACCATAAGATAGGTAATTAAAAAGTGCATTTGCTGACAAATTAAAAAATATGGCGTTCCATTTACATAATTTAAGTTATAGCCATTTAAAGTTCTCATTTGTTTAATTCCAATTTTTTTACACCCGGCATAAGATGTCAAGTTTATTATACTTGAAAAATAAAATATGATCTATTGTTATATTTCAGTGTAAATTTGGTATGCATAACTCAATTACTTTTTAAGTATTTGAAACATGAAAATTAGGTTAAATTTTTACAAAATTCAAATTATTTCAAAAACCTTAAGGTTTAGGTAATAAATACCTTATTAAAACACACACTTATTTTAATCGAAGGATTCAAAAATGCAATAAAATACAGGGTGTTTCATTAAAAAAACACAACTTTGATACTTTTAGGGTTTTGGGACACCCTGTATATAATGAAAGTAATTTTAAAAAGTAGCCCCCATATATCCCTAAAGTGAAACTTTTTGAAAGTGACGTATTTTGGCCACAATATTCCGTGCCGTATAGCGTGAATAACCCTGTATATTCTGATCAATCATTTTTTTTTTCAGAAAATAATTTTTTGAATATTTACAAATGCGTTTTTATTTTTTGTTTGAGAAAACATTGAACTAATTTTTGGTGATACTTCCATATCTCATCGAGTTGGAATATTTATACAACTCTATCCATAGTTAAAATTCATATTTAAAATATTATTCATTTTCAAAAATTTAATTTAATTCTAAAATATTTAGAGACACGTTTTTTCTTAACCATAACGTACAGTATTATACAATTATGTATAATATTTTATTATTAGTACATAAACAATCTATGTAATAAATTATTTATCTTAGTGTGGATTTACGATTGTTGATGTTTCGGCTTTTTGTAACGGTTGTACACAACTGAAGTAATTTATCACTTCGACGTTTTATTTATTTTCTTGATTGTTATGCTGGTGAATTAGTGCTTTTCTTAGTCATTATGGACCGTTGTTTGCCGCATACATGTACTTCACATTTATTTTCCAGTCAATCCAGAAGAATTCCTCTCGTAGTCCTTCAACAAACTCAAAAGTCCTCCGGAAGATCCATTATGAAATTCTTACAAGAAAATATCTATCTATTAAGTTCAATATCATTAAAGATATTAATTCTTTAATTTTATTTGCTATATTTTTTG
The DNA here is from genome assembly GCA_963969525.1 of Ontholestes murinus. Lineage (NCBI taxonomy): Eukaryota > Metazoa > Arthropoda > Insecta > Coleoptera > Staphylinidae > Ontholestes > Ontholestes murinus. Next base: position 53,098,004 of record OZ018388.1, read on the forward strand.
TGTATGTTACATACAATACTTGGAGTATAAGGCTACACATGATTTTTTTCTATTCTACAGCAACGTTTCACCACACAGTGGCTTCATCAATTAGATTAAATACATTTACAATTTATATATTCTAACTATAGAGTGTAAATACTATGAATTTTATTGGGTTAATTTTCGAACTAATCATAAATTTGTATTATTACAGTTGGACGCACAGGGCCAACAATAGATGTATCTCGTTTCAGCATCAACAGATTCGATTCGATTATAGTATAATTTAGTGCGACACATTTTAAATTGCCGTTCTAGGTTGATCGCACACACAATAGCGACGTGCAACATGAAGATATGATTAACTGCGCGACTCCGCCGTCCTAAGGGTTGCTATACATTTCTCTAGAAACATGAAGCACTTATTTTTGCTACAAAATGACTGCAATGATTCATATAATATATCAGATATCCAAGAAGAGCGTAGGGTATTTATAAACCAAATAAACAAATTACCCTTTATGAAATAATTTCAGATAAAATTATTTTCGTTTAAAACATTTATTTGCAATTATTTATTACTTATTGTCATTATACTTATGTGTGTGACCTTTTTCAAAATTACCTTTATTTTGAGACTTTTTTAATACTTATAAAAGCAATAAAAAAATTGTATTTAACATTCTTCCATTCACAAATAATTTTAATTATATTTTCGTTATCATTAATCGTATATTGATCTACTTTATATTTAGTAAATATATGTTCTTAAATATTTTCAGGCTTGCATCTGCGCAGTAGCGAGGAGTCTCGGATGCCAGGAGAAGGCGGTGGAGCCGAGTCGGGTCTTCACCGGCTGCACAGGAATTGTTACGATCCAGAATATGCCCGTATGGAAGCATGGCTAGACGAGCATCCAGACTTTGTGCAGGACTATTTCATGCGGTTAGTCACATTATATTTCTTTAATGTTTTTGATATAATAATAATACTTTATTATCCAACAGATGAAAATCCAATTATAGGATAATATAAATTACAAAGTAACAACAAATAGCTTAAGTAAAATAAAATAAAACGCTGAAATAAAGTTAAAAAAACAATTAAATTAGGAACAGACGAAATAACATGTCTAAAATAGTCTAAACTACTAATTATAAGTCAACGTAAATCAGTGATATAATAAATAGATATATGTATATGGCCAAATTAGTTATGGCTGATTCTGCACTTAACTGTATTTACTATTTGACTTTCGTTGTTTCGATGAAAAGGTCAAGGTCATAGCATTGATATGAATAGATAGGAGAGTGTAAGCGATAATTAGTTTTGCAATTGTCCAAATTGAAAAGATTTCTATGACGAGATCTATTAGATGATAGATAAAACTTTAGTTTGGATAACAACGTCTCGTCCGATATTTGACCATTTAATAAATAAATACAATTTGAGAAATGATATGGCGGACTTCAAGGCTTTGATATCCAAACTCATCTAAGTAACCAAGGTAGTCGAAGGGAAGCGGTAAATTAATACCATGTTTACGAAATTAAGAGTTTTTAAAAATTTACGTTGTTCAAGAGTAATTATGTTTGTATTATAATAAGGACTGTACACGACTGACGAGTACTCGAGTTTACTACTTATAAAATTATTGTAAAAAGCAATTAGTGGTTCAAGATGGTCATTTTGTTATTACGTAAATCCAAGAATATTTTCGCAGTCAGAAACTATCTTTTGAAAGTGATCTTTGAAACATAACTTATTATCTATAAGTACCCCAAGGTCGTTAAAGTTAGTAACACGTTTCTATGTTGAATCTAATACTCTATAGTTGAAAGGTATGTTACCGTGTTTCTGCTAAATGATACCACTTTGCATTTATTATTTTCGATACACCAATCGACTAATAATAAAATGTCATATTAAAGAGTAACACAATCTGCTAAACTAATAATTTTATTATAAATTTAAAAATCATCAATTCGAATTCAGTTTGGGAATATCATTTATATACAATAAGAAACACAAGGCCCCTAGATTGAACCCTTGAGGAACCCCATTAGCAGTATATTCAAAAGTTTTGAAACCATGACACCACACAACGTTTCTCCTAAATAAGGCTCAAGAGATTATAATTAAGTCCAGAACCTGACAATTTCATTAGTAATATATTGTGAGACACTCTATCAAAAGCTTTGGTTAGATCGGTATATGTGACATCGGTTTGATAACGATTTTCAAGATTGCAAAAAATATCATCAACAAAATTCTGATAATTTGATATTTTAGGTTTAACATGTTGATAAATTATATCATTAATGATTATTTCAAATATTTTTGAGAAATTAGAAATTAAAGCTATGCCGCGGTAATGTAGTATGTTATTAATCTAATTCCTTTTGTGAATAATTATAACTTTGGTGCATTTCCAGCAATCGGGATAAGTACATGATGTCAAAATGAGATTAAAAATGTGCAATAGTGGTAAATCTAATGCTTTTGCACAATCTTTAATAATAATGGCTTATATAAACTAGGGCCCGCATGTGAAGTTAGATTTCAAAGATGTTATAGTGTTTACGTAGTTTCCGCGATTTAGTTTTAAAATTACTTAAACACAATATTAAGAAACAAATTTCTGTATTCACATAAAATGTGTCCATTTCTCTCGCTTGTATAGCTCCGATAAATATTCGCGACTCCATCGTTTCCATATATATTGACGCATCTTTTGGATTAATTACCACCTGCTCAACCTATTATCAGGTGTTTCTTGGAAATCCACGTCAATCGGAGATGTCATAACATGTTATGAAATCTCCGATTAGAAAACGAGCAGGAGTTACAACATTGCAGTCATTCAGGTTGTTAGTAAGCGGGCACAGTGGCCTTGAATTTAATACGGCTTCAATTTGTACAAGTAAGGTATATAGTTCTTCTGCGGTTAGTAAAGCCCTTCCAGCTACTCTGTTAAGATGACCCTTAACACTTTTTACGGCTGCTTTCCATAATCCTCTAAAATGAGGAGCTCTGGGCGGGATAAACGTTCATTTAATTTGTTGTTGGGTTAATCGTGAGGATATGGTCTCAGCATTCTCTGGTTTCTGCAAAAACTGTCCTAATTCTCGCAGATAGTTACGAGCGCCAAGGAAGTTTGTCGCATTATCGCTGGTGATCTCAGACACACACACTCGCCGACCTATAAACCGTGAAAACGCAGCAATAAAACATTCAGTGGCCAAATTCATGACGAGCTCTATGTGAATCGCCTTAGTGGAACAGCAAATAAATATGCATATATATGCTTTCACAGTTTTTTTGCTTCGTCTGGAACCATCCTTGATGATAAATGAGTCCTTGTAACCAACTCCAGTGCTTAGAAATGGGCGAGTCGGCTGCGTTCGAAATGATGGTAAAGAGCCCATGGGGGGTGTCTGAAGGCATGGTTTTGCACGAATGCACTTGACCCAAGACCTCACTATTTTACGAATGACATGTCTTCCATGGATTGGCCAAAATTTTAGTCGCATGGCCGACACTGTACCCTGGCTTCCAATATGAACATTAGACTGATGCGCACTAATGGCGATAAGTTTGGTAATTTCGTGATTAGCTGGTAACACAATGGGACATCGATAATTTACTGGCAAGTCGCTGTGTACAAGACGCCCTCCAACTCGCCAGTATATTTGTTTTAAATCGCAGTACGCACGCCATCACTCGAACTCTTTTTTCAAACGTTGAACATTTTGGAATTATGTATATAGTCTTTGGTACACACACTAGCAAGGTTGCACTTCAATTCAAGAGGTGACTCAGCAGGAATAAATTCGTTTGTAGTTATATTATTCAGCAGGAACGTCGGAACCCTCCACCATAGTTGACTATTTCTGAGAACATCAGCCATTGTGCCCCGAGAGATGATGTCTGCTGGGTTTTCCTTTGTTGAGACGTGTAACCAAGATTGATGGTTTGTTAATTTATGAATTTCTTCAACTCGATTTGCTACGAACGTTTTAATATGTTTTGAGTCCGACTTTATCCATGACAACGATATCGTGGAATCAGTGTAGTAAAAACATTTACATTGCTGAAGATTTTGTGACTCACTTACTAGTTTATATAGCTCTGCTAATAGAACAGCAGCACAAAGTTCCTGTCGTGGGATGCTGGTGGCACTCTGGATTTAGCACATAGAAGATGGCTGTATATCCGTTGACCTTGCAGCACTCTGACTACATAAATACACGTACCGTAGGCGTGTTCGCTGGCGTCTGCGAATCCATGTAGCTCCAGGTCACACCCCGTCGCCGAAGTTATCATTCTCGGAATAGAAAGTGATGCAACTTGCTTCAAATTTTCAGCATACTCGAGCTTCCTGCAGTGTATCGTCCCATCCACATTTGGATCTCCATAAATCTTGAATGAGAATCTTGCCAGTAATTATAATTGGTCCAATTAAGCCCAGTGGATCATACACTCGAGATATTTCTGATAAGATACTCCTCTTGGTTTTTGCTCTGGCTGGTAAGACATCACACTTGTAACTTAATGTATCACTCACGGTGTCCCATACTGTTCCTAACGTAATAACAGAGTCGATAGTGCTAACATCTCCTCTAGTTAACACCGTTACATTGTCAATACAATTGGGTTGAAAGTCAACAAATAGCTCTATATTATTACTTGTCCAACGCTTGAGCTCAAAGCGTCCCCTGGCGAGAAGAGAATTAGTTTGATAGCGCACTTTTTTTAAATCACTTAGAGTATCTGCACCCGTTATCAAATCATCCACGTAAAAGTCTGATAAACATCTCTGACTTCCAATTGGGTAAACATCGCACATATTTTGAGCTAGTTCTCGAAGAGCACGGATAGCGAGAAATGAAGCATTTGACGTTCCTTATGTTACCGTAGTTAACTCATACGTGGTTAACAAATCTTCTGGGTTATTTCTCCACCAGAGTCGCTGGTATTTAATATCTTCGGGTCTCACCTTTACCTGACGACACATATTCGCGACGTCAGCGGTGACAAAATATTTCCAACAGCGCATCCGTAGCATAATGGGAAATAAATCACTTTGCAGTTTGGGGGCCGACCATTAGAATATCGTTGAGTAAAACTCCTGTACTAGTGGGAGCTGACCCATTGAAGACAACTCGCAGCTTAGTAGTTAGGCTATCTTGTTTAAATACGGAATGATGCGGTAAATAATAGTCATCCTTTGTGTCTCCATTGGCTTTTCTCATATGTCCTAACTTCAGATATTCCTCCATGAATGCACGATATGCAGTATAGGTGTCAGGCGATTTGGCAAGCCGGCGTTCGAAAGAAAAAAACTTCCGTTTCGCGGATTCACTCGAGTCACCCAGTCTACAAGGCTCCTCCTTAAAAGGAAGCGCCAATTCAAACCTGTTTCATCTCTTCTGAAGTTCCGTTGAAAGTGTTCCTCACACCTGTCGTCAGCAGGTGTGAGAGTTTCATTTTTGTAGCTTTCGAGTTCCCAAAATTTTGTCACTATGTTCTCTAATCGTACCATTGATACAGCGGCATTACCGATTAATAAGTCTATTTCACAAGGTTCGTAGAATTTTGGATCCGCTACCTCGATACCAGCAGGTATACGGGAAGAATCGAATTAAATCAAACACGAAGGAATTTGATCGGTTATCCTCTCGATAACTAAAGCACTGATAGACATCTTGAATCTAGTCACCCGCTACGCGATTTTTGTATTCACAGCGTAATTCAGTGTCTTTGTTTTTTCCACCAACTGCTATAATCGGAACATTAGTGTTGATGTGCGGCAGTCCTAGTCGTTTAGCACATGAATCGGTTATGAGATTCGCTTGCGAACCAGTGTCCAAAAGAGCTCGTACTTCTTGTTCGTGTCCATGAATGTCTTGGATAATCACTTTACACGTTGATAATACCACTTTAGATGGCATATATGCAAAATTTACTGCGGATGTAGATGGGCCAATTGAACTAGCTGGTGTTGTTGATGCGACAGATTCCGACTTGTTTGAATTTGATTGTTGTGATTTATGTAACATAGTATGATGAGGCTTATTACATATTCGACAGGAACTGGATGGGCATTTTTCAGCCGAATGATTTTTTTTTCACGATTTCGTGGCCAACATCTGACACTTGCATACACTTTAAAATAGTTGCAGCTTCTCCCTTTAGAACCCCTTGCAAGTAGTGTCACTATTGTGTTGTTATGAATGAGTGATACAAACGAGTCACTAAACCGCGTCCAATCGTCATAGTTTCCGCTAAATGTTGAAATTTCAATCGCTGGTAGTCGTACATCAGGGGTTTGTGATACCACAGGTTTATTTGTGGGAGTATGTACTTGGGGGAGTCTTGAAGTCTCCATGTACCTGGTTTTAAATGTGTACACCTCTTCGCTGATATCTACATCCACCGCATAGTGTGGGATTTTACAAATCTAGCTGGAAAAAGTTATAAATTATAATAAAACATCGTTTTGAATTGTATTGGTTTATTTAGAAAATAAAATAAGTTTGTAAAATATAAACCACGCATATTTCTACAATAATGTATATACATTTATGCACAGCTTTTTTTTATTTTGTCTTAGGATTGATATATTTTTAGTCCCTTATCTAAAGCCGATTTTTTTATAATTTCATATTTTCTGTACGTTAATTTTGTTGTACTTACCAATGCCAATGCTTCTTCTGCAGAATACTGAGTCGTTTGTTGGCCTGTGATGTGAAAAGCTTTCTTTACATTAGTTGCTCTTTTGGGACTTGAAACCAATTGCTGCAACATAGAAGCAGCATTACTTTTGCTAGATTGCCTCAATTTAACTTTGACTTCAAGCCACTTAAACTAATGTAAAAACGGCAGCCCATTTTTTGCACTTAGTTGTTGTACTGGATGCATCCAAATTAATTATTGTAACAGTTATATTTAACCAATCATTGAACTTTTTTAAAACACATTTTTATTGCGATCGTGAACGAATGAACTGTCCGGTTTAGTTTGTCTAACGATATTTGAGAACAATGATGTTAAATAATGTTAAATTTACTTTTAAGGTAATCCACAAATCTATCTTCAGGTGAAGAAGAAGTTGATCGTGGGTTATTATAGTTACTTTTTAATACTTGTATATTTTTGAAATACGCAATTTATTTATTTATTATTACCACTTCTAAGTAATTTCTGATTATTTATCGAATATTCTTTGCTAAAATTTTATTAAAAATACATAATTGAGGAATCTTTCTTAGGCTACAATATAAACTACATACCTTGATGTAAATTATCCATGGATTTTTTTTCTCAAATAAATACTTTATTTAATACGACCTTCACAATTTACGCATGAGGAATGACTGGGAAGCGGTTTTTAAGTGACAAATATTTAAGCTCTTTTATGGAAAGATTGACAATAAGGCCGGACATCTACAGATTATATATTTTGCTAATGGCTTATTTAGTACCTCAGCTAAGCTTTTAGTCGGTTATAAGTAAATATTTTGTATGTTGTTTTTATGACTTTTTTCCTCCTACATTCACAAAATCCCACACTGTGCTCTGTAGACGGCGGAAATCCTTGATTTTGTTCAAGTACTCTTCAAACTGTGAAGCACTTTTGATGATTCTCTCCTTCTTAGTTTGAAGCCTTTTAATGATTGCTGTAGCCATGATGCACTTGTTTAGCAATTGTTGTGTCGGGACGGAAAATCGACGAACGAGTGGATTAAAACACACACGAGAGCTCGAACGTCGCAAACACAAATTTCGACCCGAAACACTCTTAGAACACGGTAACAAGATACACGGCGATCACGGCGATACACGAACTCAAGACACGATACACGAGTAAGTTGTGAAATAAGTAAACACAAAAAATACGTGAAACTTGTATATAATTGACTCAATGTTTATGAATTAACCGATCCGGTTCGAAGGACCATTTTTAAGCGGTTTCCGCGATTTGGTTTTAAAATTACTTAAACACAATGTTAAGGAACAAATTTCTTTATTCGCATAAAATGTGCGAGGTGTTAGAAATTATGACAGCTATTATATTAAACAAATACAAATAAAAATAAATTCAAATAAGGTTAAAGCAAAGAATAAGTTAGGCTAAATGACATTTAAGAAACACAAATAAAATATAAGAAAAATATAACACAAAAATGAAATACAAGTTTCACGCAAATTTGACAACTTACTTATTTTAATGTTAGCGAGAGTATAACGCGCTATTGTCCAAAACTAGGCCTACTCGTAAAAAGCAATCTAGCGTTGCCATGGCTGCAACGTGTGCACTCGGCCGAAAATAAGTAAATTAACGAAACTAAACACTACTATCCGTTCGCGCACTGATCGGCGCGAACATATAGCTTTATGGACATCATTTAATGTAACACGTTTTAGAGCTAGGGTGGGCAAGACATCAGCCAGGGGCGAAAACCTTGACGAAAAAAACTGAGCAAAAGATACTGATACTGTTCTAGTGTTGAACATAATTTATCATAATAATACATATTTGCTGGAATACGCGGAACTCCTTTTTGTTGTTTAATGAATGTCCATAGTTGCTTTGGATTATTTTTAACATTAGTTTCAATGGACTCTATATATTTTGTGTGGTCAGCTTCTATATTACACTCTACTCTACGGCGACATTCCGTAATAATTTCGTAAATTAAGTCTATTTAAATGACAATTGCGCTTTAAAAGTAATATTATGTCTATTTTTTCTCGTATGCTAGACTTGTAATACTATATAAGAAACTTAAACTTGTTTTTTAAATTGTTTTACAACAGTAAGTTCAAATATATCATTTAATAAATGACATGCCTTATCAGAACAGGTACATCGCAATACAGAAACCCAGTCAGCTTTAGAAATTTCTTCATAAAGTAAAGGGAAATTGGCCTTCCTAAAACTAAAAGTCCTAAAATTAGACAACAATTCCTGTCCTTTTGTTCGAAAAGTAAATATGTAAATTCTAATGCAGGATAATAATGATCTTCGTTAACTAAACAATAATTTGAGTGATTGACAATACAAAAGTTAGAATATATAATTTAAGGATGTGTGATGAATCAAGAATATGGCTTAATTGAAAAGTGATATATAATTTATGTTTAATATGTTGTTAGTAATCTAGAAGATCAATTAATGAGTAATACATAAATACGACTCACCGGTGGTGGGCGCATGTTAGTTCGGGTCAGCAATTGGATGTGTGACCGGTACCATTCACCATTGGGACACAATTAATGGTGATTTAATGTGACTGGGGCGATCCTTTAAAGAAACAAGCTCATTTGCACACATAAATACACAAATAATTCACGGCGGTTGATAGCCAAACACTACTACTATATTTTTGGAGTAGAATATCCAGGTGCTGCAACTCGGAACTTTTTGATATCCGTGCGCCATTTGTGTTGTTTATTTTTTACAACTCTGACATGGATTCTCTCAACAACAGAACATCGATGAACTTAATGAAGCTCACAAAGCACGTTCAAAAACCACCCAATATCGATGATGTACGGAATTCAATCATAGCACATGTCAAAAACATACAACATTACGGCGAAACGTGTTCAACGTAAAATTGGTTTTCTTTTTTTATCACGTGGGCTTTGAAAATATTCAAGAAATAAAGTGTGTTGTATTCCTTGCGAAGAGATCTTTCAAACGAGAAGTCACTTGACATACCTTTCCTTAAAAAAAATCGGAGGTGACTGGGCACTTCGGGGAACAGATAAACAGCATATACATACAAATGAGGGCAATAATTATTTGTTTGGACATAGTACATCTACAAAAAGCATATTTGCATCTTCAGTCTGAAGTTGTAATTATAAAACATACAATAATAAAGAAATTATGTGTACGTCGTTGATTCTAAACAATGTAATTTATCAATATAGGTTGAATATGCTCCTTCTAAAAGTTATAGTATACTAAGTGACATAGAGATATAGTAAGTCTGATGACAGGACACTCAAAGCTCAACAAATATATGAGCAAAATAGGCCTGGTGGAAGAAGCACCAAGCAGATTATGCCTAGTGGAAGAAGAGGACTCTTCCACATTGCATTTCGAAGGCCTAGGGATTACACAGCGCAGATAACTATACCCAAGCCCCACTGGCAGGGTTAATAGGACTAATCAAAGAAGCAAAGCTCATCTGAAATAAGCAGGGATTCACAATAAATCTGATAAGGTCGCTGTGGAGTTGGCGCTGGTGTCACCCATTTAATATCTATCAAAGTGACATAGAAATCCGAACTCCCAGTATAAATCATTTTATTTTCACAATATTTTGTATAATTGTAAGTGAAAACATACATAGTAAACAAAATTTCTCTTCGATTCAACGAACTATGAAAAAAGAACATTTGTATTGTGTCCAAAAATACTAAAGGAACCGGGGCTGGTATCTATGGAGGCTGCAACTGGAGCAAACAATTCGCGATTGCTCTGGGGAAGCATGCCTCTATCTTCCAGGCCGAAATAGCCGCCATTGACTGGTGTGCTCATCACGTAATGGAGTCGGGACTTAACACAAGACCAATTACCATTATGACAGACCATGGCAAAACCAAAACCTAATGAGGCATATGAGACTCTTCCTTGAAATTGAAACTAAGAAAAATCACAGGACTAGTCATTGGGCACTGTGACCTGAACAAGCACAAAAATAGGATGGGCATTGAGAAAAGGCCCCTATGCCGTGGGTGTCTAGAAGAAGAGGAAACTCCCTAACATCTACTGTGCACTTGCGAAGCATACAAACAAGAACCCAAGGCGAAACTCGGGAAGTCCATGCTTCCTGTAGAACAGCTAAGGAATATTCCCTGGCAGAAACTCCTGGACTTCTTAGAAGATACAGGAGTTCAAAAGGAGTAAAACAGCCAGAGGCGCACAAAAGGACCACGGAGACCGCAGTGCAGGGACGCTAAGCGACACCACCTCGTGAGGATTTAAAAAAATGTGTCCATGCACCACGATGGGCTGTACATTCTGTAAGGCGCCTAGGTTCGTTTCTAATTAGGTGATTAATGTCCTCATGTGTTATCTCATTCCAATCAATTACTAACGCATTTCGAAGTGCTTCTAGAGTTTAAGGTGGATGCTACAAATTAAGGAGTATTCGGCCCATGATATCCCACACACGCTCAATTGGAGTTAAATCCAGTGGCCTTTTGCAATGTGTATTATTCTGCTGAAAAAGTTAAACATTTTTCTGTTATACAAATGAATCAAGACCAACATTTAGTCATAAAATGTAATGTGTGGGTTCGTTTCGAACGTTGCTTCGGAGTTAAAACTGTCATTATACCATGGTGTGTAACTAAATCGTAAATTAAAGAGGAATCCAGTAATAACTTGGAATCGATCCCACCAAAACTTCATCAAAACTCGGTGTTGACTGAGTTCGAAAAATTGAGGATAGCCGTCAAATAATTGCCGAAAGTTTCAGCCCTACTAAATGCAAAGAAAAATTCATTGATTCTTCCATAGATAGCCGAGCAAAGGGGACGAAAATTGCACCTGTCGCATCACATCGATACTATTTTTGTTGGTAAATAAATTGTCGGAAATTCTTGCTAGAAAATACTAAATATTGGTTCTACTTGATAAAAGACAACTACAGATAATAAACCAGAAAATAGTTCAATCTTAGTTTAGCCAAATGTACTAAATTCTAGGATGTATTTATCAAGGAACAGAAAGGGCGAACGAAAATCGTTCGATATAAAATTAGTACTTAATATAAACCAATTAGATAGTCAGCTAGAAAACTGCTACTAGTAAAAATGCATCCCTAAAAATTTAGGTAACCTAGAAGAACATTCTTACCACCATAATGAATCTTCTGGTAGATATTTGGGTATGTCGAAGACATTAAATAGACTACGAACATGGTTCTACTGGGTTAAGTGTAAGCAATGGTCTACAACTACGGAAGAAAACATCTATGCATCAGTACAACTTAGGCAGCCTATTCGAACAAATTGCAATTGATGTTGCTGAACTATTCCTGGAATCTGAAATGTACTATTTCAATAAATGGGTCGTCAAATACCTATAACCTAACCAAGAAGTATCAACTGTGTGAAAGTATTGGTTAAGAAGTAGATTTTCGATGTTCCCTTAGAATTACTAAACCAATTAGACAGTCAGCTAGAGGACTGCTACTGGAAAAACTACATCTCTAAAAATTCAGATCAGCCAAGAAGAACGGAAATAAATTCTCATTATTCTCAGAATATCAGAAATCATTATAAAAATTGTTCTACTGGGTGAACTACGAAATAGATCTGACAAGAGAATAATTCTTCAATCAGGTAGGATGATTAAACCATTGAATAAAACTATCAATCGCTCTTTGTCGAAGGTGTTCTTTGGCCATTATTAGATTCGATTATGACATAAAGACGGACAATAGCGATTATTATTATTATGGTTATTTAATCCAAAACATCGATTCAAAATTAGAAACGTTATGGCTCTATTAGGATTCAAAGATAACTAAGAAATAAACCAAGAGTTGTTTATTTGAATCGCCTTACTCCGTATACCAGCATTTTGACACGATTCTGCAAATTCGTGCCGTTCTCGAGCAGAACTGTGAATTAAGAATTTGAAATTTTTTAGCACAACACTCTAATGAACATAAGAGTCTATATGGTGTAGTTCGAAAGAAACAACGGAACCTATTTCAAGTACCTTTGGATTATTGTCGTCTGGCACGCATTATAACAGAAGATTTTAAAATGTCAGGAGACATTTCTTCCCTTTTCAGAAAAGACTTCAAGAGAAAAGAGAAGTTATTTATCAAAGGTCATGCTGTAGGATCAAGAGGATCGTCTACTGCCAGTAATGGATAAATACTTCTGCCAAAGGCAAGATATTTATTACCTTAATTAATAATTATAAAGATTGAAGTTTAATTTTCTTAGAAGGCCATCGAATGGATTACAAAAGATTCAGCTCCAAAAATAGTTTTAGTTGCAGGGGCAGTAAATTATAATAGCTAACAAAATTATTTTTATAAACAATACCAAAATGATAATAAAAACCCCTAATAAATTTGAATTTTTTTCGTATTTTAAAATGAATACTTAATTTTCTACAACCACGTAAATGACTTAAATACATACCTAATTATATGGTAATTTTCTCAATGTAATAAGGGAATTTTCATATTATGTCTTCTTCACTGAAAAAAATATAAAATTTATTATTTATCACATTAGATTCGGCAAATATTTAACATTTCAATTTCAAATCATACATTGTTTCTAATATACATTTAATTATATGCTACAATTTAGTAGCTCCATAATTATTACAAAGTATCGTGATTAATTCTATATCATCTTCGAAAACTGAAAGCTGCACATTTCCTAAAACAGTTCCTCTGTGATATATTTCGGCATCGAAAAACATTTAAACGAAGAACAACCGAGAAAATATTTTTGTAGGCGTCAATGTTTAAATTTAAACATTTCACAGTCGCACCATGTATCCCCTACATATTTTCACAATTACAGAATTAAACGTAATCCAAGGCCAGATTAAAATGCGTCGAGAAGTATGAAATAATTTTAAAATTGCATAACGATGCCACAATATTTGTGATATTTTCACATAATAATCATTATTAATTTTTATCTATTTAATTTACAATTTATTGTAAGAGATACAAAGAAGTAAATACAATTATAAACTCTTTATTTATTTTCGAAACAATTAATAGCGAGGAAAATCTAATTCTAGGCAAAACGTTCATAAATTTTGCATTCTAATAATTTTCAGGATTTTTTAGAAATATACCAGATGGTATACACTGGGTGATAGTACTAAGTCGTATTAGTTGCAATTTGTGGTTTGGTGCTGGTCCGAGTTATTGGAGTTCTTTTGTTTTTCTAAAAATCGCTATAACTTCATTATTTGAAAGACTATTTCAAAAATCCAAAAACTTAAAAGTAGCTTTCAGCTCTCTAAAACATTTGTAAGAAGGGTGTATACCCTAAATGTTTGAAAATAGCGAAAATAGCACCAATATTGAAAAATGGGGATATTGAAAAACCAGAAAATTATCGACCAATATCCCTTGTTCCAATAATTTCGAAAATCTATGAAGCCGTTATCTATGACCAATTATATAATTACTTTCAAACAAAAAACATTTTTAACAACTGTCAGAATGGTTTTCGTAAAGAACGTTCAACTATAAACGCAATTAATGAAGTAATAGATTTTATAATTGATGGCTTTGAAAAGAATGAATACAATGGGGCTATTTTTTGCGACTTATCTAAGGCGTTTGATTGTGTGTCGCACTCCATTCTAGTCAGTAAGTTATCAAAGTAAATTAAGTTGTACTCTAATTCAGTCATTTTTATCTGAGAGGAAACACCTAACAAGTTTTAAAAACGAAAACTCTTCGATGAAAAATGTAGTGTGTGGTGTTCCACAAGGGTCATCTCTGGGTAATTTATTATTCCTTGTATATATGAATGACATATCTTCATGCGACATGCTATCAAAATATGTATTATTCGCTGACGATACGACGGTTCTAAACAAAGATAGATCCATGGATGAACTTTTGATGAGAATGGAGCGTGGTCAATCAGACGCACAGGAATGGTTCTTAGCGAATCAATTAAGTCTGAATGCGTCAAAAACGAATCAGATTATATTTTCACTTAAACATAATAATAAAATAAATAACCCCGACAAAGTAAAATTTCTTGGGGTGTATTTAGATCCTAAATTAACATGGAGGGAACATGTGACCTATATTGTCAATAAACTATCGAAAATTGTTTATATGCTTAGAAACATAACAAAATGTGTATCAATAGAAGTTTCTATAATAATGTACCACTCTTTTTTCGAGTCAATAGTTAGATATGCTATTATCTGTTGCGGTCATTCGTCTAATACTGAAAAAGTTTTTCGAATGCAGCGAAAAGCAATAAGAGCTATAAGTGGCCTGGGCAATAGGGCAGATGTTAAAAACAAATTCATCGAACTTAATATCTTAACAGTTCCTTCTCTATTTATTATTGAGAGTATTAGATTTATTATTAATAACTTAAATCAATATAATCTTAACTCTGATTATCACAAATATTGTACAAGAAATAAAAATAACGTTTTGACGAAAGAATGTCGATTGCTTAAGAGTCAAAACTCATTGAATTTCTTAGCACCCAAATTTTATAATAAATTGCCTAGTGAATATAAAGAGCTATCAAGCAAACTACTGCTTCATAAAATTAAAACAATTCTTCTATCTAAGGCATATTATGCACATAATGAGTATATTAATGATTTAACAATTCAATGGTAAAATATCAATTTAGTCAAGATAAATATTTTAATATGTTTTATATTTTTAACGTTAAGATGTATCTTTTTAATTTTAGAGCAACTTTTAACCTATTGTAATTATGTAATATGACATGTGTGGAAATGTGTACTTATATACTATTGTATTTGATAATGTATTTATTTTTTTACACAAATATATATTCTATTCTATTCTATTCTATTTACATTTTTTTTTTCTCGTTTTAAATAACAAAATGGCGACCGATCAAAAATTTCAAAACAAAATATGTTGATAACCACTCCACCGATTTTTGAAAGTAAAACATTTATAAAATCCTTAATATTTTACAAAATTTCTTACGTTATGTATATCTTTTTTTATTGTTAAAATAGTATCTAGAAATTTTCAAATAAATTTCATCTTCATAATACTTTTTACTTTCCCTATATGGAATATAGGGAATAGGATGAAATTTATGCAAAATGAAATAAGGAGGAAAATACTAGGTCTACCTGGACGTTCATTACTGGGATTTCTGAATGATTCTTCTTCTTCTATGAATTTCTAAGGACTCGAGTAAATCTATTTTGAAACCTTTTTCCCCGAAATGGATTATCTCGAATACATCTTCATCAAAAGAATCTCGGTTTTCTATTAGGTGATTTGCGAATGTGGAATGTTCGTAAATCCGTTTATAATTTTTGCAGGTTTTGCTAAATAAATTAGATAGATCAGGTGTTTATAAGCTATACCTGATCTATCTAATTTATTTAGGGTTTGAAATTAAAAATTGAATTACAAATATTCTTTGTTGGCTTAAATGCTACATTAATATCATGTTTTTTCAATATATTATGAATTTTTAGGCTGACTTCACTAAAGAATGTTAATGACTTGAACGTTTTATTTTCAACTTTTTGACATACATATAAAATTTTCTTAAGGTTATTGTTTTGTTGTTTTATAATCACTCAGAACGTTTTGATTCCCATGCGCTATTTGTGTTATTTGCAGTAACTTGAAAAATTGATGTGTACTAAAAAATGGAATTAAGTCTTTAACATTTTTGTGCGTATATTTTTGATTTTTCTAACGTGGATTATCTTAATAGCAATACATAGATGAACTATATATCGATGATATACGTAATTAAAACATAGCCGTTCACTTAGCGATGAATTTTGAGAAGGATCTCCAAAATAGTTTGTTATTACAGAAAAAATTGATGCATGCTGAGCGTGAAGTAATATTGCAATATCGACATGCAACTTATCGTCAGAGTGTGGTGGTATCGTTGGGCATTAGTTGGACCATTATTCAATATTGCATGAAGATTTGATTAACAATCAAATTGTTTGCGTTGTTTACTAAATAATTTAAAAATCGTTCAAAAAGGCTCTTATCGATTAATTAAAGGGAATGCTCAAGAAATATGATTGAGGTGCTTCAAAATACGTCTATAATATCGTAACAGGTAACCTATCATATGCGCATAAGTCTGAAAGTAAACAGTATACATGCACCTTTCAAGATTAGCCAATTCCAACAAAAGTTTTTCACTCATGAACACTTTTGAATAACATCTACTAACTGTACCATTAGTGCAATGTCGGACGGTCAATTCTGAATGGTGCACAACCATTTTTTTGTCAGAAGTTTTCGGAAAAATAACTGACACAAACCACCGAAGACGCATCAAACAAGAGATTTTTTGAAAATTGAAAAAGTCGAATTGATGGGTTATTCATTTGCGGCATGGCCTTTATATTGCACCCAATAACTTTTTCGACTAAATATTCGGTTAATACGTTCAAAATGCATGTTTTGGAGTTACCTCAATCGAAGCGGAAAAAGTGCTTCGGGAATTGGTTCAAGCGGATTCAAAAGTATATTGTCTTTATGGAGAATTAAATTAAAACACTTTGTAATTTCCTTCCTTCACATTTATTTTTATATGTCAGATGTACATTTAGAGTACTATGTACTCATTATCAATGACTAATGCTTAAAACTATGTTTACACTTAAATATATACCGACAGGGATTATGGGGAAAAACGTTAATTATCCGCGGCAGGGATGGGATCGGCGTGTCTATTGATTTTCGGAATTAGGGATAGGAGAGGATTATCTAGAGGACTCAGGTCAAAATTTAACAATTTGTTTTTGTTTTTATGCATTTCAATTGCTTCCAACATGTTTAATTGATTTTTGGCTGATTTTAATAACTCTATATTGTTTAGGGGAAAATGATGTCCGATTTCATGACTGTGGAAAGCAATAGCAGATTTTTCTATATTTCTATTTTTAATATGATAGTCGTGTTCTTTAAATCATTTTAACAAATTCCGTCGAGTTTGACCGATATAAACTTTATCACAGTTGTTGCAATTAATGCGATATATACCTGATTTATGTAGTTCAAACTCAACGGAATTTGTTAAAAAGATTTAAATAGTAATAATTAAATGTAATACTAATAATGATTTAATATATGTTATATATTCATAGTTTTTTAGTGATAAAAACATAGTAAGTGTTTTAGTTTAGTGAAAGCATAAGCTTAGATTTTTCAGCTGTTTTTAGCGAATTTTCCTTTAAAAATGAACGAAAATTTTAATATAAAACTGAACAACTTCAAATATTGGAAAATTATAAAATTAATAAAAATAGCCTTTTTATGTAAGAAATTGGTTTTTCAAGAAAACTATAGCTAATGTAATTATATCCCACATTACTTTTAATGAAACCTGCGTACGTCATTATACTCAATTTTCTCTACAATTATTTTATTATATAGTAGGTAATATTCACGAAAATATTTTAGTTTATTAATAAAAATACAAAAAAAACCTAATTGTTTCTTTAAAACGCTTTTTAAAATGTTTAATTTTATTTAGAATTTGGATAAACCAATTATTATTATTAGGGATGGGTGGTGTGGTAGCGGGGGAACATATAGACACTCTGCGCTAATAAATACATTTCAATATCCAAGTGTTAATAATCGCGTACCTACTACTTATATTATCAAAATGCATTATTCCCTTTCTTCTACGGCGTCTCAGAATGTCGACAGAGACAATGAATATATATATTCAATAGAATGGAAAAACGACTGCCGTAAAAGGAAGCGTGCGGGAGATTCAAGAAATATGTTTGTATTTGAGGGCAAGACGCGACGAGTATAATGTTGAGAATTCGAATTAAAAATACCATCCTCGGCACAAGAACATTTCAGCTATTCAGGGATGCGAAAATACGCGACCCTCTCATTAATTAATTAATTAATTAATTATTTCCGGTCGCCTCTTCATTACTCATTATCCAGCCAGCCTATCCATTTCTAGCCTTCTTTCATTATTATCTGTCGAGATTGGCAGTTATTTAAGAGACGTTAATATAGGATTGAAAACTTTATAAACAAATCTATCTCAAAGTATTAAGATAAATAATTGATAATCTGTATGTAGCTTCTTTATAATATTATGCTCAACCACTTTCTTCAAGTCAGTATGTGGACATTTTATCACAATATAACTCTTCTACGTTAAGCTGAAGTCTCTTGTTCTATTTTTTTTTGAGAGGAGGAATACTGTACGCGCGTCTCTTCGAGCAGAGGTGTGTGAGACTCCGCCTATTTCTTCTGAATAGGCCCTACCCACTAAACCTCCTCTCCCTCTTGGTCCAGGAACAGTGGCATCGTCAGAGGTATTCTTCTCCTGGTATCCCAAGGCCCGTTAGTACGTACCTAGTCGATTGCTGTCACTGCTGCGACCTTCCGTTTGTTCGTCTTTCTGTCGGAGGACCATTCTTGCAAGGAAGGCTACCGCTATCCACATGCTGCTGTCCTCCAGCATGAGCAAGACGAGTGTGCCCACCCTAGGGGGAAGGGGGTGCTCAAGGCCACCTCCAAATCGCGCCGTTTACTATACCATGCATCACACTCCAACAACGTGTGTCTCGCAGTGTCTATGCACCCAAGACTACAGTGCTCGCATTCACTCACGCCTTTCCTGCCAATCGTCCACTGCCTCCCTGTAGGCTTCGCCCTTAACTTTATTCTTTAAGACACCGCCCCTGACATGCCTGTATAGCGCACTAGTTCCAAATCGCTTCATTAGACACCGTCCATTATACCATGCACAATCTGAGCCAACCTGACCTGAAGGCTCTACTTAGTCTCTACATTTATTTTTCTTTATTTCCCAATGCATTCTGCTGATGCGGGGCTGCATAAAGCAGTTTGGCCCTAATGACTGGCAATAGAATCCTCTTCTTCTTATCTGTTGGGCTACTTAAGTTGGCTAATAGCCTTGAAACTGCTCGGCAGCCCCCTTTGCTGCCCTCAGCACTTGTCTACTGCAGTCCCTGTTGGCCTCTAGCTCAATCCCATAATACTTCATTTAGGTTTGGTGAAGAGCCACGTAACCCAGGTCTTACTCGCTGCTACCTCCAGACCGTTCATCGACGTCTAAGTTATTACCATTCGGGTGGCCATGTCAGCCGTTCGCTTGAGTTCTTTGAGGCTCCTATTTCTTACAACGATTATTATTTCGTCGGCGACGCCAACTGTTTTCGCACCCGGCGGTAGCTCGAACCGACTCCGTTGTATGCCACATTCCACAATAGAGATCCTAGTATGGATCCTGTGGGATTGCCTCCGATATCTCCTTGCCTTCTGCTCCTGTATATACTAGTGTCCTCTCACTAAGGTAGTTTCGCATCATAATGTTGAGATATACTGGCACACCTCTGCTCCTCAGTGCCTCGTGGATAACCGCCCAAGGGATTGAATTAAAGACGTTTTTATATCTAGGGCTATTCCCAGTATTGGCTCTTACTTAGCAGATCTCTGTTTGCTTCCACTGCCAGCTTTTTGACTTCCAGCAGTGGTGGATCTTCCCTCAGAGAAGCCAAACTGCGTGTCTGACAGTCCTCTAACACTGTTGATGTGGTCCCCCAGCCTTTTGAAGAGCATCTTCTCGAACACCTTGCCTTCACTATCAATGAGGCAGATTGGCCTGTATGAGCTCATTTATGTTGGGTCCTTTCCTCCTTTCGAGATGAGGACTGTTTTATGCCCTCCCTGTCTGGTACATTAGTTTAGGAGTCTGTTCTGTTCTGGGTTGGCACCCACATACGAACTAACTCTCTCCCCGGTATTCCTCCAGGTCCTGGAGCTTTCCTCCTTGAAAGTGCGGTGGCTGCTCACGCTACCTCTTCCTTGGTTATCTGAAATCCAAGTCTCATCTCCAGTTTTTTATCTCCCTCTGCACCCTGTCTGAGCCTTGGGTGGTCAAGGAATAAGACCGCTACTACCGCCCTGACTCCTCCAGGGACTGCTGTCCTTACCACCGGTCTAAGAAGTGGTGTAGTTTTAGCGACTATTCTATATGACCTGCCCCAAAATTCTTGACCAGCTTGGACTCCCTTGCCCTCTGAGGTTCCTCACCTAGGGCCGTTTTCATGGTTCCACTTCTTCTCCTTCTCGCCATGTTTGCTACGAAGCAATGTTTGCTAGAATGAGGAAGTGGCTGCTACATCCTCATTCTACCAATATACCGGTTCCTTTCCCTGCCTGCCTTCGGGACACCCGTGGAATTTCCTTCTCTCATGCTCTCCTGAGTGCTTTGGAGAAGTTCGCGTACAACTCCTCTGCTGTCCTTTTGATGAATTCTCCAGCCTCCATGACTTCCCTGAGTTTCGCCGCATCCATCTTTCTCACTCTATATCTGTTTGAGTTGTACGAGTTCTTCCGCTGGAGGTACTTCGTTTCCAGTACTCGAAGGAGATGTACCTATGGTCGCTGAAGGTTTCTACCTCTAACTCCACCCTCCAGTCTCGGACCGGGCTCAATATTTCCATGTTAGCTAGGGTTAGGTCAATAATTCCCGTTGCATTGCTCCTGACAAAAGTGGGTTCATCACCGTGGTTGATTACCTCCAGCCGAGTCCAGCCAGTACCTGCTAGTACTATTCGCCCCTCGTATCAGTACGGTTTTCGCCCCATTTCGGGGCGTTGAAGTCTCCTCCAATCACTGTCTTTGGCCTTAACGTCCTTACGCACCTTTCGAAGTCCGCAATCCTTCCCATAAATTCATCATCAGTCTGGTTAGGAGGGGCATGGCACGCCATGTAGTAAATGCCTTCTAGTTGCGCTCAGACTATTGCCCGGTCATTATTCCGACGTCGCCATCCCTATCAGCCAGCCAGTATTTTGTCAGCCTCCTGACGTCTACATCAGAAGATCGTAAGTTGCATGGCACCTATTTAGCTTCGCTTGGAGGCACCTGAGAACAGTGTCATTATCTCCCTTCCCCCTTTTTTTCCTGTATGGTCAGTCTTTTCCCTAGCTCCTAGTCATGCTCGGTTAGTTGGCTAGAAACTGTCGTTGCGTCCTTCCAAGGCATACGCCACATCGTAGGCACTGCATCTTGCGTTACCCACGTAGTAGTTTGACTCTATGCCGAAGTTAACACAAGAAAGGCACTTTAAATTGCTCTGGCAGTTCTTCTCGTGTCCTTGTATGCCGCAGCGCTTACAGCTTTCTGTGTGTTCATAGCCCTTACATCTTCCCACATTGGAGGCTTATTCCTTCTTTCCTGGATCTGGAAGTGCGAGAAACCGATATATATTCTGCCGAGGCCCAAAAGCCTAGTTATGTCCTCGGTCCTCGTAGCCATATAACCTTAACTTCACCACCCTTGACCAGGGCTTTTCTTAATGGCACCTCTACTTCCTCCGCTATGCTGTCCTCGTCTAGGTCCTTCACTTCCGCGCATGTCAGGCTAAAGGCTGTAGTGCTCCTCTCCGATTGCGTTGGCGTGTTCGCCCTGCCCCAGTTCCTTTATCAGCTTGGAGAGGGTAGCCTACCCTTTTTAATAATTATTCGCATGGTTCTCACCCCCATCTTTGTGGCTGCCCCTGGGTTTAGATGTTGTTCATCCCCTTTTTTCTTGTGCTTCTTCCTGGCTGCAGTGGCCCAGATACTTCCCTTTTGCGCTCCCTGGTCGCCTGCCCTGCCTGGTAAGGGAGGGAAGTTGGGGTCGTGGAAGACCGCGCTCGTGTTATCCGTGGCATGTTCCGTACTAGGGAAAGACTTATTCTTCCTGGCCAGTATTCTTCGATAGTAATCTTGATGGAGCAACATATCTTATGTTTCTTTAAGACCACCTCATACCAATGTTAGCCTCTTTATTTCCAAATCCGGTAGATCTGGATTTACCTGATGAACGATTATGTTATTAACAGGACGCAGCTTCACCTCATTATGCTGTGTTCGTTCGTAGAAATTTAGATGAAGTTTTTCCCAATAGATGGATTGGAAGAAGAGGTCACCTTGGATAGCTGGCGAGATCTCCGGATCTTAGTCTTAGCCTTGACTTTTAGTAGGGATATCTCAAGAGTGAGATTATATGTAACAAAACCGAACGATATTGCAACAAATAAGGCATGAAATACCGCAAGTCACACCAGAAATGTTAAAAAAAAAAAAAATGCATGTTATTATTGCATTTTGCCAATAAAGAAACGGTGCCCATTTTGAACATTTGTTGCATTCAATCGTATTCAAGTTATAAAATTGGTTTTTATTTATATCACGTGGGCTTAGTGTGTTGTATTCCTTGCGAAATATATATCAAACGAGGTGTCACTTGACATACATTTCTATAGTAATCATTATTAAGGTCAGGAATACATGATTAGTCAGAACTGCGAATACAGAATAATGTTCTTGATTGTATCTAATATTTGGTTAGTTTATAAAACGATCTAAAAATCTCTTATTTCCATTAGGATAAAATATATTTGATATAAATAAAATATCTCGTATAATGTAATACTGTTTAATAAATAGGTGTACTGACTATATATCATTATTTTTTATGCAGGAAAGCGACAAGACAAGTGGTGGACTCGTGGCTAGTGTCTCATGCTACGCCGACGTCATCGAGTGTGGAGTTGTCCTCGCCCACACACCAGTCACGCGGTGGTTCGGGAGCAACCACCCCCGTCCGCAAAATCTCAGCACACGAATTCGAGAGGGGTGGCCTATTGAAACCCATGATCAGTACCATCGATGGCACGCCGACCTTCCTTACCAGCAGCACCGAAGCTCAGACGGGCAACGGGCCAGGCCACAGCCCTACACCAGGGCGGCGGCAGCGACGGTCACGGCATGAGCTTAGACAATTGGATGAAAAAGAATTAATATTTGAACTAGTAAGTAACTAATTAATTTAGGCTTGATTACTTATTATATTATTGAAGTCATTTAAGTAGTAGTTAGATAAATTAAATAATAATTGCAACCAATATTTATGTAGCGTTAATAAACGTAGGTTGTTTATTTACGAAAATTAGTGTATTTAATTAATTAATATTGATGAATATTATTACATTCAATGTTATACTATAATGGAATTAGGACGTCAAAGTATTACACTCAATAACCAAATGGATACAATGATCCACTGGAATACTATATTATTGCTGAGGTCAGGAAGGTGCCCCGTCCTGCTGAAACCAGAAATTATTTGGTTTTCATTCACTTGCTTCCAGCCCTGGAATCACTTGTGTATCTAAAAGCTCCAAATACTTAATGCAATGAGTTTTTTTTTTCTTTATATATATATATATATATATATATTAATTTCTCAGAAAATTTTATTCTTTATAAAAGTTGGTATTTGATCTTAAACATACAAAAAAGACAAAACGAGTTAACTATTGATAATGGTTACATTGTAACCGAAATATACATCCAGCATCTAATAAAATAAGTGAAAAAAGTGCCAAACTGTGTTTTACTCAGTTGATGGTGATGGTGAAATGGTGATGTGGCATCATAGTGTTTTTCCTATCTTTTTCTCGAAAACTATGAGGTTTACGCAAAACAGTTATTCTTAATAATTTACTCAATTTTGAATTCTTTACAATTATTTATTATATAAGTTTTATGTAACTCCTATAGTTTATTAGCTACAGGCAAAAAATGTCAAAATTATTAATTTTCAATTTTTTTATCGCAAGGTAAGAATTTTATGAAAACATGTTTTAATGAAATTTGTTCAGTTTCTCATTTTCTTTAAATTTTGTTTGAAATTTTGTATTATTTATTAAATTTAGAAAAAACACCTCGAGTTTATGAATGTTCACCAAAAGCTTTTTTCAGTTGTAGTTTTTAAGGATAAAACCTTAAGTTTAAAGTTTGATCTCTATAGGATTATTCGTTTTTGAGATACAGCCCCCACTAACAGACACACAGACAAGCAGACAGACACACACATAGACACAAAAAAGAATTCCAGACATTAGTGGAATGGTCTCAGGGGACCTCGGCGGAAATATCCGGTTAAAAAATATTTTTGCGAGAACAATACTTCCTCTATATATTCTATCTAGGTAAAGTAAAAACTTGTTTTTCCATTGTTTAGCCATAGACATTGGTTGAAAATTTAGTACCTAGTCAGTTTGGACACAATTTTGAAACATGGCTAAAACACATTAGTTGCAACACTAGTTGCAGTATAAGGTGAAGACGTGTGACCCTAAATCTCAAAGATTTGTTTCCGATTAGATAAATAAGATTTAATTACAGATAATATTATCACTAATATTATATTTTCTTAAATAGTTTTAAATTATATTATGATGCAAATCAAATCAAAGGTCTTCGACACGTCAGTGTGGATTACATCAACCTGATGATTAAAAATCCTGGTATTAGGTCGATACCTATGGTTAAATTAGACTTGATTCTTCATGTTCCTCCAGATATTTTGATCGGCAAATGAAGAGCCTACGCTTTGGTATGTGATACAATAGCATCTTTATATATATAAATATATTTCACCAGGAATTCATTTTTTTAACGAAAGATCAAAAACATACTGGTGTTTTTGTTTATTTCGGTTTCGGATCGTCAAAAGTAATTATAAGTAATGTTATATATTCTTAAACTTCTCTAATTATACTAATTGCATTTTATTACGACTGGTTCCTTATTTTCTATAACGCGATCTTTGCTGTTGTTTTACTTTAAGAAGTTTGATTATTATTATTATTATTATTATTATTATTTAAATTAAACGACATGACAGAAAACGATACATACTCTTTTCAGATTTTGGAACATGAAGTTCAAATGAAATATATAATCAAATTCATCACCGATATCATTTACAGTACCTTCAATTCATTCAATTGATTGTTTGAGTACTTGAAAAGTTAATACATATAAATGTTAAAAAAACAATAGTTCACTTTGAAAAAATTGCCAAATTATTTTTTTTTATATTTATAGTTGCTTTAATTTTGAATATTTGGTCCCAATCAGTATTAAATATGTTCATATATAATACTAAAACTTTAAATTTGCCTTCTTAAAATTATACTTATGTCTGATAACTCTCTCGAATGTTGGAATAGTCATGTTGCCAGGTAAGATTCTGCTTATATGAAGAGATGTATGATACTCCAATACCACTGAATCAGGTGAATGGTCAACTTTAGAATAAATAGGTTGCTGAATTATGACTAAATCTAATAATACCATTTAAGTTAAATGAAAATGTTTAATGTAAAATACCATTTAACACTTCCCAATTAGTAATGTATTTGATTCTTGGATCTTAACGGCGTTCACTTGGTGGTACATTTCAATATTAAGAATAAAGAAAACACTTTTACTTTTTTATACCACTTTAAGTTTTATTTGCAGTGACTAGTTTCGACTACACAGTAATCATTATCAAACTTAGTTTAGAAACTAGTCACTGCAAATAAAACTTAAAGTGGTATAAAAAAGTAAAAGTGTTTTCTTTATTCTTAATAATGTATTTGAGATAATCTGGAATTTTGAAATCTCCAATAATTAATGCATTGTCGATATGAATGATTGATTCAAGATACTCGATATTATATATTCTCATTTCAATAGATTATATTGCATTATAAAAATTAGTATCCAATTGTGTATTGTGTATTAATCGTAATTAACTCTTTAATAATGACAAGCTGATATTGTAGAAGCTACTACCTAAAAAAGGTATTCATATTATTTTGTTTCCCTGCCCTTTTTCAAACAGCCTAAAGCTGACCATATTGACTCGCATCCAAGGCAAAAAAATATTATTTTGTATTATCAAGATGTATCACGAAATGAAATTCTTCACAATTACAAACACACAATTAAAATTATAAGTAGAATGAAAGTAAAATGTAACCACTATTTTTTTTGTTTCTAAAAGTTGTAAAAAACTATCTTAAGTTTCCAAAAAAAATGTTTCAAAATAGATCACACTTCCTTCCTTTTGAACTAAAAGTATTATTCACAAAATCCATCCAGACAAAAAATGACCTTGATAATTGTCCCTCATTTGACGGATTGTGTCCGAATTATGCCATTCCGACATTTCAGACGTTATTTGCATAAAACGTGTGGTGGAATTAACTGATTAAGACAAGGAAGGAAGGTGGTAGGGTGGTGGTGTTGGCCTGATTTGAATATGGGTCAGATTACGAAAATTTAATTGGGAAATACATTTGGTTTAATTGAATATGTTAATATCACTGTTTATAGAATGTAATTTATGTCTATAGTATAGTCATATAGATATTTCCAACTATACAAGTATTATAGCGAAATTAAATTAAAATGTGTAATATGTGAAACAAAATTAAATTGAATTTTTTAAATATTTTATTTATTCAAAAGTATTGATATAAGCGTTATAGTCCATTTAAATTTAATTTTCAGGTGAAGGATATTTGTAACGAGCTTGAGGTGCGGTCTTTATGTCATAAGATCCTTCAAAATGTTTCGACGCTGTTACACGCAGATAGAGGATCCCTGTTCCTCGTACAAGGCGAGAAGGTTTGTTCACCGAGCCAGCAGGGAGTGCCCCATCCCTCTAGGGGCAGATATCTAGTCTCTAAATTATTCGACGTATGCTCGAAGAGCACCCTCCTGGAGATGGAGAAGAAGGACGAGATCAGGATACCATGGGGTACCGGCATCGTTGGATACGTGGCCCAAAGTGGGGATCCCGTTAATATCCCTGATGCATATCAGGTAAGTGTATTGTTACATTTATTACAATTTATTAAAAGGTATATACAGTACATTTTATTTACAAGTAATTTGCATATCTGGTTATATCAAGAGTGTAGCGCAACAAGTATCAATTATATTTTATTTACCTCTATTTTACTACTCTACAACTTAGCATTAAAATATTGTAAATCATTCAGATCGTATTCTGAAATTACACATGATGATAATAAAATGCACTCAACAAAAACCGACTGTGAAGTTTCATTTGAGTAATGTCTGCACTAAAATCATACTTTTAAATATTAGTTGGGATTAAATGATGACTAATGATGATTTTATCGAATAGGTACCAATGTACAATTACGAATAGATGGATGAGCACTTGCAATAAAACTGTGGATCTTCGATCACATTGTAATAAAAAAACACCTTTATTTCCATAAAAAATACAAATTACATTTTACAATCCTTATTTTTCTTTTCTTACTTTTTTTCCTTTCTCTCAAGGTCACTCTTTCCTCCCTTCCGAAGCGATTATCCTCCAGGTACCTTGGCCTCCTTCCATGCACCTGTACTTGTACTCCTTATACTCCTCATTGTATTCACTCTTCTCCATATACCCTTGTCTCTCTTGCCTTTACACCTCTTTCACAGTTTCATGCACCTATCCCGCCACATTTACCTCTTGTTCTATCTACTCCTTCAGGATCCCCTCTGACAGTCCCACCCTCTCAAGACCGAAACACGTGTCAGGAAACTTAAAATAAAAACATTATGGAACAAAACAAGTGTTACTCTCCACCTAATATTAATATATGCTTCCATCAAGAGTGTAACGCAACAAGCATTAACATTACATTCTTCTCCTTTCCACTCTTCATTCCCCCATGCTTCCCTTTCATACCTCTTTCACCAATCTTCCCTCTTCTAACCCCCCATATTTCATCTCATATCCAGCAACTCTCTTTATGGTTTCGCACCACATGCTCTCCCCATATGTTTTCTGAAGCAGTATGTATTCGGGCGTCGATTTCTTTGCCCCTAGCATCTGCTTCAGGAAATATCGCTGCTCCTCAACCTTTCATACCTCCTAACACCCCATACTTCCGCCTCATACATCAAGATTGGTCTCACGCATGCATCCCAAAGATCACACGAAACTCTCACATTGCAATCCAT
Source organism: Ontholestes murinus (assembly GCA_963969525.1). Lineage (NCBI taxonomy): Eukaryota > Metazoa > Arthropoda > Insecta > Coleoptera > Staphylinidae > Ontholestes > Ontholestes murinus. Next base: position 53,126,595 of record OZ018388.1, read on the forward strand.
CCACTTCCCCATCTCTCTCTTACCACCCCCACGCTTTTCTCGCCTTTCCCTGAATGCACTTAATATGTTTTTCATACTGTCCCCAACTCTTAAACATAAAACCTAATTACTTAAATACCCTCACCCTTCCACTCTAACTCCTCTATTCTTCCCTCCCTTCTTTTGTTCCTAAATCTCATCCACTTCGTTTTCCAACATTCACTGTTAACTCTCTCTTGACCATGTACTTCTCCAGTCTCTCTAACAATCTCTTTTACTACCTTCCATTCTCTCGTCATTAATACCACATCTTTGACATACGCCAGCATCCACACCTTACTCAGCTAAATTACTACACCACCACCCGCCCGCCCTTTTTTCAACACTTCGTCTAACTCTACTGTGTAAATATTAAAGAGTATTGGGC
>OZ018388.1:53127200-53183709 GCA_963969525.1 Ontholestes murinus
CCTCTCCATATTCTGTTTAAGATGTCCTCTGAACCTTCTACTTCTATTTTCTTTCACATTTCCGCCTTTAAACCGTCAGACCCCGGCCCTTTCCCTCTTTTCAGCTCCTCGAAAGCTCTATCCACCTCCTCCTCTGTGAGGTCTACCACCTCTCCTATTTTCCCCACTCTTTTCGGCTTTCGCTCTCTTCCTTACACTTCTCTGTCTACCTTTCCAGGTCCACCTCCACCTGTCTATTTCTTTTGCCGCTCATTAGTATCTTCCACATTTCTGCTTCATTCTTGCATGTTCTTAGTTTCTCCGCTCTCTTCTTCACTTCACTCTTCTTTTTCTCCTCGGACACCCTATCATACCGTTTTTTCGTTTCCTATAACCTTCTCTCCTCCCCGCTTTTGTTTCTATACTTGTTTCTCGTCCTCCTCAGCTTCGCCTTCGCCCTTCTACACTCTTCGTCAAACCATCCGCTCTTTTCTCCCCCCTTCACCTTCCTCCTTCAACCACACCTCACTATGGTTTCCTCGAACTCCTTCATTGATCCAACTTCCCCCTATTTCACCTCTTTCAGTTTCTCTCTCATTCTTTTCAATTCATTTCCCCACTTTCCAGCCTCTCCTCTTCGCTTTCTTCTTCCTCTCTCCTTGTCTCAATCCTTAATTCTACCTTTAGCGGCCAATTGTCTGATGCCCCCGCATCCTCCACCACCATCCTCTTCTGTTCACCTCTATTACCCTCTTTCACCACCATGTAATCCTGGGACAACCTCTTAATTTCCTCCCCCTCATTCTCTATCCCTCCCCTAACTCCCCTATCCTCACATTGAAATCTCCTCCCACTATACATCTTCCTCCTTCCCCCGTCTTCTTTTCTATCTCTTCTTTTATCTTGTGCCCCCCTTCGCTCTTCCTCTCGTTGCATCCTTTATTGCCTCCTTTATTTCCCATCTAAAATCCCCTGATAAACCCTTCCTCACTTCTTTCCTTTCCCTCCTGCAAACTCCTCCTGTCCTCTTCCTCCCACTCTCTTCCCCTTCTGCTTCTAATCGTTTTTTGTTGCTTCAATTAACCTTCCCTTGTCACTACACCATCTCCACACATTTCCCTCTATTACTAGCTTTTGACACCATACTCTCGCCGAACGGCCCCTATCCCATTCCTTCTTTGCCCTTTCCCTTATCTGTTGCACCTCTCTTATCTTCTTCGTCAGATCGTCGTCAATGTATATCCTTTCTCCTATTTTTCTTAACTAACTTATTCTTCATCACCCTAATCTTATCTTCCCTCCCTCCCAACTTCACCACCGTTACCTTCCCTGCCCTGTCAACTCTGAAACTCTCTTTTATCTATACGTTCACTTCGACCACCTCTTTTGGGAATTTTCCTATCTACTTATTGTCCCTAAATTCTTTCCCTCTTATCACGATATTGTCCCTTCTCTCCTTTATCTCCATTTTCTCTATCTTCTCCTCTAACCCCCTTATCTTATCTCTTGAATGCTCTCTATCTTCTCTTCACATCTCTTTTATCCCCCTTATCCCCCTTTCTCTTCTTCTTCCCTCACTCTTGCCTTCTCTATCTCCTCCTTCTATACCTCTCTCTCTTATCTCTATCATCATTTTCCCTATTAATTCCTTAGCGCTACTGTTGTATCCATCTCCTTCCCTCTCCTTGCCCTCCTTCCTCTCCCTTCTCCTTCTCTCATCCTCTTCGAAAGTCTCACTCTCTTTAGGAGACTTTCGTTGCGGCGACCTTTGCTTCCTCACGCTCTTTCCGAATACCGCCCTTCTTCCTTTACTTCCTTGTTCCTCTTCCCTTTTTGCCACTTTTCACTTCTCTTTTATCCTTTTGCTTGCTTTTAGGCCCTATTTTCTTCTCTTGCACTATTATATTATCATGTAATAAAAATTTTCTTTTTGATTTGTTTGCTTCACACTAATATTGCATCAGTATAAAACTGACTTTATTATAATAAAAATTTTATTATCTGTAGAATGCGGTTGCGGCATCTTTCAGTCTTCTTCTTTAGACTTCATTTATACCGAAAGTATCGTTTCGTACCTTTTTCTTTAAACAGCCTTAGTTTCCTGAACCTTAAATTTTAAAATGCAATTTAATCATCTCGTTTCAAGAAGTCACAAATTTCAGCACCTTTTTCCAGCTTAGGGATTATATAATTAAAATAATCAATTATCGGTGGTATTTAAGTCTGGAAGATCATGCTTTTATTCTTTTAAAAATTGGTATGGGTAACTCAACGATGTCATTGTGGATTAAATAACCATACCCTACTATGATAACCGCTATTATCAATCGCTATTCTTTTGAATATTGAACTTGGCCGTTGTTTTCCTTCATTCTCAACCTCTGATCACCAAAATAACCTTTTTGTATTTTCTAGTATCTTACTGAGGCCTGTGCAATTTTAATTCAGCGGAATTACTCGTATACAGGGTGACTGACGAAAAACCTATGGTGCTGTATCTCGCTTATTTTTTATCAGATTTTAATAAATAAAACATCAAATTAAACCATTTTTAAAAGACTTTAATAGGATCTGAACTGTTATTTTTTCTCGCACCCAGTCAACATCAACATTTTTTTTTTAATTGCACTGTATCCATTGTAAACAATATACAGACCCTATTTTAAATGTCAAAAGTGACAGTGACAGCCATTGATACAATACTGCAACGATTTTTAATTATTTAATAATTAAAATGTTGCAATATTTCAAACACTGTACTAGAATTTTGTGCTTATACAGAAATCGTTTTTCAGTTTTTGAAATCTTGCAACATTTTTATTATGAAATTATTAAAAATCATTGCAGTATTGTACCAATGACTGACACTGCCACTTTTGACATTTGGAATAGGCTCTGTATATTGTTTACTATGGGTATTTGATTTCTAATTTTTTTTTAATCCTCAATTTCTCGACTTTGGTTTGATGAATGGATAAAATCGTTTACAAATTTAGATTCAGAAAAAAAATCTCCTTGCGGATCAGTACAAAATATATATACAGTGCAATTTGAAAAAAAAAAGTTGATCGTCTTTTGTCAAAAACTGGATGCAAGAAAAAATATCAGTACAGTTCATATTAAAGTCTTTTAAAAATCATTTAATTTGAGGTTTTATTTATTAAAATCGGATAAAAAATAAGCGAGATACAGCACCAAAGGTTTTTCGTCAGTCACCCTGTATATACAAACATCTTTATTGCAGACAATTTTACGTTTCATTTCAGCTTCAGCGGAATTATTTTGCGCTTTTTTGCCATTTTTATAGAATTTTAAGATGGAATTTTTCATCAGAATTTTAAAATGGAATCATGTCTGATGTTTAGGGGTAATTTCTATTTTTACAATAATAACAGTTGTCCTGAAGTTGACTCACTTTAGATTTTGCATTATTACAGTGTTTACAATATTAAGCATGGTTTTTGAGAATTCGATATTTAGTATCAAAGTGAAAGTCCTCAAGACTTTAAAACTTTTTTTACTTAAACAAAATTATCACCGAGCAATTCTGTTTGGTTTAGATACAATCTGAGTAAAGCTAATTATCTTGCCTACCCTGTATTTGTTATAAGACAGCGCTAATTTATTTATTACTTACATAGGTATTTAACACGAATATTCAGTCTGAAAACGGATAACTTAAGACTGATGCGGTAAGTACATTATTCAGTTTTTAAATACCTCCAGACATTTCTATTCAATTGAAATCTTTGCTTCCCTTCGGTAAAATGGGTTATGGAGATATTAGAAAATAATTTAATAAAATAAAATAATGCATAAACTAATATTCCGAAGCTAATATAAATCCTTTGGAACCTGTTAATCGTTTTGGTGATTTTTTGGATTTAATTTTAATCCAGATCTCTTTCAATATTGAAACATGTTTTTTTATAGTACTTAAATGATTTTCCACACCACGATTATAACGTCGAGGTACACCAAACATGTCTTCCAGGATAGTGAATATAGGATTGCTATAATCCTGCCCCCACTATAAAAATGGTCATGTTTCAATCCTCGGGATTTTCACACCTTACATCTGACACCAATTTAATATTTTCGTTTATTTAATTACGCATGAGTTTATTGTCTCGAATAATTTAACTATTTATATGCGCACATTTGCACTCACTAATTACAAATAAGAACACTTTATGTGGTTCAATTTATTTCCACTGGCACTTATTTATTTATTAGATTTGTTAATTCAGCATACCTATAATAAGGTTGAATAATAACTGTCTTACCATGGTGGATGTAGAAATTTTGTATTGATAAACGCCCCCTCGCCCTTGCAGGTTAAAACATAAAAAAAAGTATTGTTTCTTGTTAAAAATACGAGTTGAGCATGAACAGTATTGTATTAAAACAGAAGATCCTTGGAAAATATTTTTTTTTTCATTGTTTCAGGACGAGCGCTTCAATCATGATATCGACGTCCTGACTGGATACAAAACGCGGACGCTATTGTGCATGCCCATAAAGGATACTAACGGAGACGTGATAGGTGTGGCTCAGGTAACTTTAGTTTGTTTCGTCAAGAAATAAGCGTCTAGTTTCAAATTAATTTAATAAGGTTTTTTTTATTTTACTTCCCTATTAGATTATTTTTAAATAATTTATTTATCAATATACTTCTGGTTTAAAAAATTTAAATCTATTATTTTGGTTTAAAGTATACTTAGGAATACTAGGAATGTAATTGACTCGTATGGCTTATTGCAAAAAATATATATTAAAAGTAAGTATTCAGTTTTAGTTTTAAATTAAGTTTATTTTCAGTTGGGTTCAATCAGATAAGTTAATAAGATGATATATTTTTATTTATTGACAAATAAACCAAAAACAAAATCAGCTTCTTAAATGAATTTTAAACTCTATGTCGGTATCATTATCATTATCAAATATTATCGTAATGTTTGCGTTTTATTTAGATGAAGATTGCATTCATCTAATTAAGAGCGTCCTGAAATAGTTGCAAGAGGTAAGTAATTTATTAGATTAACCTCGAATCACTAGAGCAGGTCAGCAAAGTTTAAACTAAAGTTGTTGATCACAACCATGATAGAAATTTGCCTAAAATAACATCACCAAAATTACCGTACATTCTAGATATTATTTATAAATCTCACAGCTACTATAATGTATCCTTAATTTAATAATTAATAATTTTAATTTTTATCAGGATCAATTAAAAATTTAATTCGGGTAGTTGAATATCATCCTTATAAGGCTTATTTAATATATCTATAAGATACAAGCATTCGTCATAAAGCCTATTCTCTCTTCATATTATAATGGTTATTCGACTTTCTGGATGAACTTTTCCAAATAAATGAATTGATTAAATAGGTCCTATTGAACTAAAACTATTACATATATTAGATTTTTTCTAATACGATTATTTTATATGTCAAGAACTGTGCAACATTTCAACTTGTAAATTGTTTGGAATATATGGATTTAATATTTTTAAGTTTATCTACATCATTAACTATTGATAATCCAAGGAATGGAAGGTCGAATGAACAATCGGCGAATCGCCTAGAAAACAATTACAAGGTGGGACAAAAATCCCGCTACCATTTTGATTGCCTATAACTTTGCTCAAAGAAAAGATAAGTAAGTTTGGTTTCATAAAAAGTTTATTTAGTCTTTACATGTTTTTCGTTATGATTGGAAAATTATATCGGCTAAATGGTGACTGCGATTCGCTATGCAACTTTCGGCTCTTTTTAGGGCATTTTTTATGACATCCTTCAACACATCGGGCTGAATTTCTTCAATTTCGTGACGGATATTGTTTTTTTTTCAAAAATTTAACTTTTTACTTAATAAGCTACTTATAGAAAATGCTACTTACAATATATCAGGCGATTTTAACATAAATATAAATAATGATACTACTGAAACGTTTGAATTTTTAACTCTTATTACGATCATTCAATGCAAATATTACAATTGATAGCGATACTCGAATTAGTTCAACCAGTAAGTCGGTATTGTCATTACTTACATTTATGATAACTACAACACAGAAGTCTTTAATAGTTATATGTCGGATCATCTTACACAAAAACTAACGTGGAAAATATCGATCCCTCCACAAAAAGAAAATTTTATTAAAGTAAGAAATTTTACTAGTGAAAATATTTCAAATTTAAGATATTTATTAACTAACAATTCTGAAATATCTAACCTATATAAATGTAATGATGTAAATGAATCATGGAATTGTTTGATAACAGCTATACGTAGTGCAATCATTAAATCTTGCCTTAATATAATTAGGAAGGAAACGAAAGTTTCTAAAAAAATCTAAAATTCTCCTGAAATTATTAGAAATAAGAATCTCATAGATTCATTGTATGTCATTAAACATTATAATATTGAAGCAAATTCCCTTTATAATAAATTAAATGTTGAATATAGTAAACATGCGAGTTATAATAAAATAAAAAGAACATGGATGATTGTAAATAAATTATTAGGTAAAAGTAATTGCGATAACCTTGAACATTTATTAGAATACACTAATGAAATGAATATTTACTTCAGCACTGTTGCAAGTCAACTTATTACAGAGTTAGCAAAAACATCATTTTCGTGTGTAATAGTTCGAACCCCGGTCTTATATGAATTTACAATTGATATCATATTTATACGTTGTGTTATGTTGTGTTGTGTAGTAACCCTTAATTATTTAACAGGTTCGTTACGAACGTTAATATGTGTCATCAATTATGCATTACTATTGAAATAATTAATATATTAAGGATGTTGGATAATGGTTGGTGTGAATAAAACACAAGAATGAGTTTAACGAATGGTCAGTTTATTGTCTATTAATTCAAAATGCAAAGAGGAATTCCATTTTTCTCACATTTTAGGTAAATTTTAGAATGCAAATATATACACAAGTTACAAATTCAATTTCTTTTGATTGCTTATTATAATGCCGTGACCAGAAAACTTTTCGTAGTTGTTTTGCATTTGTTAAAACTCAAAGAAAAAAAAAAACAATAATAAAAAAAATATTTGTTTCGTTTGTCGGTGATTCGAAAAGGTATATTTTTAGTTGTCAATAAGAATGTGTCCATCCGCTACGGGCCGTGTGCCTTAAAAAGGTCCGGATTGCCGCCGATGTTCTACATTCTATTAAATGAGATTTGTGTATTTTGGTGTATGAATTATTAATTTGTCAGATTTATTTTTTTAGTTGTCAATAAGAATGTGTCCATCCGCTACGGGCCGTGTGCCTTAAAAAGGTCCGGATTGCCGCGAATGTTCTACATTCTATTAGATGAGATTTATTTTGTTGTATGAATTGTTAATTTGACAATCATCGGAATCGATGAAATTTGTTGCTAAAATGTGTCCAATCGCTACGGGCCGTGTGCCTTAAAAAGGTCCGGATTGCCGCGAATGTTCTACATTCTATTAGATGAGGTTTATTTTGTTGTATGAATTGTTAATTTGACAATCATCGGAATCGATGAAATTTGTTGCTAAAATGTGTCCAATCGCTACGGGCCGTGTGCCTTAAGAAGGTCCGGATTGCCGCGGATGTTCTACATTCTATTAAATGAGATTTGTGTATTTTGGTGTATGAATTATTAATTTGTCAGATTTATTTTTACTTTCCCTATATGAAATATAGGGGAAGTATTGTGATCGTGATTTTTTTTTGAAAAATTTTTTTTGCGGAAATATCCGTTTTGAGGTCCTCTGAGTCCATTGCACTAATTTCTGGAAAAAAAAAATGTGTGTCTGTGTGTGTGTCTGCCTGTCTGTCTGTCTGTCTGTCTGTCTGTCTGTCCGTGGGTGCTGTATCTCAAAAACGACTGATCCGATTGAGATGAAACTTTAAACGTAAGGTTTTATCGTTAAAAACTGGAACTGAAAAGCTTTTGGTAACCATTCATAAACCGGAAGTGGGTGTTTACTTGAAGCGTTTTTTGTTTTTTCCCGATATTTTTTGTAATATGAAAAATATTACAAAACTTTTCAAACAAAAGTTAAAGAGAATGAGAAACTGAACAAATTTTGTTAAAATATATTTTTCATAAAATTCTTAACTTTCGAGAAAAAAAAATAAAAATTGAAATTTTTGACATTTTTTGCCAATTGCTAATAAACTATTGAAGCAACATGAAAGTTATATAACAAATAATTGTAGAGAATTCAAAATTGAATAAATTATTAAGAATAACCTTTTTGCATAAACCGCATAGTTTTCGAATAAAATATAGGGAAAGTACTATGATGGCCACATCACCATTTTTTTAGTTGTCAATAAGAATGTGTCCATCCGCTATGGGCCGTGTGCCTTAAAAAGGTCCGGATTGCCGCGAATGTTCTACATTCTATTAGATGAGGTTTATTTTGTTGTATGAATTGTTAATTTGTCAATCATCGGAATCGATGAAATTTGTTGCTAAAATGTGTCCAATCGCTACGGGCCGTGTGCCTTAAAAAGGTCCGGATTGCCGCGAATGTTCTACATTCTATTAGATGAGATTTATTTTGTTGTATGAATTGTTAATTTGACAATCATCGGAATCGATGAAATTTGTTGCTAAAATGTGTCCAATCGCTACGGGCCGTGTGCCTTAAAAAGGTCCGGATTGCCGCGAATGTTCTACATTCTATTAGATGAGGTTTATTTTGTTGTATGAATTGTTAATTTGACAATCATCGGAATCGATGAAATTTGTTGCTAAAATGTGTCCAATCGCTACAATTGTTTCGCCACACAGATGATATCATTTATCATCTGCCTGATGAAGCCACTGTGTGGCGAAACAATTGTCGCAGTGCATCGACATTAAATTATGTAAATTCTCAAAACCCAAGTGTTTTATTTACCTCCTATTATTCAGTTTTTTCGAAAGTGGTTGAACATGTGTGCGAAAAGATTAATCGATTTTTTTATCAAAAACAATTTATTTAATAAATCACAGCATGAATTTATGAAATCTAAATCGCTCATTACTGCACTATTTAGTTATGTAACTGAGATAGTTAAAGCGTTGGAAAATGGAGAAAAATCGATGGGAATATTTTTTTATCTTTCTAAGGCTTTCGACACGATAGATCACCTAATACTATTTACTAAGCTAGAGTTGTATGGAATCCGCAGTGTCTCACTAGATCTAATAAAATCATATCTATCTGGAAAAAAACAAATAGTGAAAATAAGAGACAATGTATCCAATGAAGTTGCTACAAATATTGGGGTCCCACAAGGAAGTATTTTAGGGCCCTTATTATTCCTAATTTATATTAATGATCTTCCTAACATAACAAGAGAAAATTTAATAATAAATTATGCAGATGATACCAGCATTCTAGTGAATGACAAGTCATTAAATAATTTAATAATTAAATCTCAGTCACTATTTAATGTAGTAGAATCGTGGATGAACCAAAATAAATTAATTTTAAATAAAGATAAAACAAATTTAATTGTATTCAGTGCTAAAAAACAGAATTTGGAAACTAATGAAATTATTTTAGGAGATACGAACATTGAATTTAAACATAATTGTAAAATATTAAGATTAACGATTGACAAAATAGATTGGAAAGAGCACTGTATTATCTTTCTTATAAGCTAAATTCGACTTGTTATTCACTAAGAATTTTGGCTAAAATTTTTGACACTAAATCATTAATTTCAATATATTTTTCTAACTTTGAATCCATATTAAGATATGGAATAATATTTTACGATAGAAGCTCATTTAGTGCTCGAATTTTTATTATACAAAAAAAAGCTGTGAGGATTCTCCTAGGTTTAAAATATATGGAGTCCTGCAGAGGACATTTCAAATTCGCTGGGATCCTAACATTTTATAGCCTATATATTTATGAAGTACTTGTTTATCAAGTAGAAGTTAATATAAATAAATTTAAGAAAATTCTCAAAGAGTATTTAATTGAAAGAGAACTTTATTCACTCGCTGAATTTTAGTTTTGCCGAACATGCCTTTAAGTTGCCCTTATTTGACGTTTTCAATTTAGTGTTATATGTATATATTATTATGTTTGTGTTGCCTCTATTTTATGAAATAAATTGATTATTATTATTATTATTATTATTAAGATGTGGAATCGTTTGGGGATTATTCACATAAACTTTTGATTTTAAAAACCCGGAGATCCTGAGATCCGGAGATCTGGCTGGCCATGCTAAATCGCCACCTCGCGAAATTAGTCTTCGTGGAAAAAACGTCATTCAATAATTGAATTGTTGAACGAGCTGTGTGTGCTGTGGCCCCATCTTGCTGAAACCACATGTCCTTTAGTCCTTGCTCTTCCATTTCAGGCACAAGAAAATTTCGAATCATGTCTTGGTACCGTTCAGCATTAACAGTAACTCCCACAGCCAGGTCATTTAAAAAAAAATATGGACCAATGATGTTTCCAGCATGAATACCACACCATACAGTTGTTTTTAGTGGATGCAATGATGTTTCATGAATTAATTGAGGATTGTGTGTTCCCCAAACCCGACTGTTCTGTTTATTGACGTGGCCGCTGAGAAGAAAATGGGATTCGGGTATTTTTGACGCAATTTCCGCTGAGTGGCAATAATGGAACGATTATTTTCAATAAATATTGTCACTATTTCTGCTCGTTCTTATGGCGTATATTTATCCATAAAATTTGAATAAAATCTAACCAGCCAGTGTGAAATTAACTGTCAATTTTGCCAATTTTTGCGTTTGGTAACGATTTCCTTCTGAACCTGAGAACAATGCCAAGAGTACGTCAACATCAACACTTTTTTAATTAACTGACGGGTCCTTATTATTGACATGAGAGAAATTGCTCGTCGTGTAAACTGAAATGTTACAACGGTATTGAGTTATTGGGCCAGATGGTCCGGGGAAGTGGTTCAACAACGTCGCCCTGTACTGGACGTCCCCGAAGGACTACAGATTTCAAATAACTTTGCTTAAGACTTTTGGCCACAAAAGACAGATTTTCATCAAATCCCCAAAGTGAAACTTTTTGAAAGTCACGTATTTTGGCCACAATATTCCGTGCCGTATAGCGTGAATAACCCTGTATATATTGTATTGATCCACAAGGAGATTTTTTTCTGTATCAATGTTTAGAAACCTGTATAAATCCACAGGTCTGCAATGAGATCTCCATTAAGTCCTCTTTTAGTAATATTCATGGCTAATATTGAAGAAAAGATTTTCTCACTTGACTTTGCAAAAAATCACATTTACTTTTGATACAGATATGTTGACGACTCAATAACATGTTTCAAAAATTAAATTCACTCTCGAAATAAGAAATAACAACAAAATTAAGGTTTTCAAAAGTGAAGGAATTTCACAAGTCTCATTTATGATGTTTTAGGGTTTCCTGTATTGGATTTCAACGCTGGCAATCCTAAAGATATGCGTTTCTTCAGGATTGATATTACTTCCCCAACGAGTTTGTAATAGGTTGTTCTAAACTCATGTTCTTGTGAGTGTGAAAAGATCCAACTAGGTTCTGACGTTCTTGATTTCATCTGGAGTTGGAATTCTATTCACGGAGATTAGAGCTTCTTCGAAATCAGTGGTTGCAGAGGGAATTTGTTTCTTGCTCCAATATAGTTTTTTCACTAGGATCATGTTAGCGTGACGCCAAACACGCGCTGGTGGCGGCACAGGGATCCCTGGCGAGACGCGCCATCGATTAACAGCCGCTGGCTTCGATGAAACACTTTCACACATGTTCTAGTAAATGCACTGCTTCTAGCATATTTATTTTCGAATCACAAACGGCATTTGCTTTTTTAATGCATATGAAATTGATTGCATTGATGAGATCTAGATTTTTTCTTGCAAACTGATATGTGTTTTTCATTATAGGTTATAAATAAAGTAGGAGACTCCCCTTTCACGGACCAAGATGAGAAAATCTTTAGCAGTTACCTGCAATTCTGCGGAATAGGCCTAAGGAACGCACACTTGTATGAAAAGTCGCAACTCGAAGTTAAGAGGAACCAAGTGCTTCTGGATTTGGCAAGAATGATATTCGAAGAGCAAAGCACAATTGAACACGTCGTCTTTCGGATCCTTACGCATACCCAGAGCTTAATCCAATGCCAGAGAGTGCAGGTTAGTTAATCATTAATATAATTAAGGAATATATACGATAAACCAATAGTTATTTAAGTGTTAAAACTGATGCTTTATTGCACGAACTGGCGTTTAAAAACACGAGCGAGGAACGAGCGAGTTTTTTTTAAGCCAGGAGTGCAATAAAGAAACTTTTTACACGTGTGCCTTACAAAATTTTATCTTCGATCGTAAAGGATTTCAAAGAATATATTCTTATGAGTGATATTTTAATGTCATTTCATTAATTCAATTAATGAAAACATATTTTACCCGCAGTGCACTAATGAAAGCGTTACTTAGCAACCAGTAAACAAGTTGCACAAATGTCGGCCGCCATTATTATTTATGGGAAAAAAGTTTGCTTTATTGTAATCGCTTCGACTTGCATAAAATGAAATCTTCAGAGTTCTTAAATCTGCCATTTGGTTTGTATTACATATTTTATTTATAGTTTATTAGTTATTTGTATCAATTAATAAAAAAAATAAGTTTTTCGTCGAAATATATTCATCTGTCAAATTTGACAATTCTGTGCAATAAAAACAGTTTGACATTACCGTGAAATAAAAACGTAAATAAGCACTAGTGCTTTAAAAAGCCACTTTTACAATGAAAAATGATGCAAAAAGCGTTTACTTTCTGTACGATCGTAGATAATAGTTATTTAAGGTACAAGTGTAAAAAGTGATGTTTTATGGCACGAACTGGCGTTTAAAATCACGAGCGAGGAACGAGCGAGTTTTTTTAAAGTCAGGAGTGCAATAAAGAAACTTTTTACACGTGTGCCTTACAAAATTTTATCTTCGATTGTAAATGATTTCAAAGAATATATTCTTATGAGTAATATTTTAATGTCATTTCAATAATTCAATTAATGAAAACATATTTTACCCGCAGTGCACTAATGAAAGCGTTACTTAGCAACCAGTAAACAAGTTGCACAAATGTCGCCCGCCATTATTATTTATGGAAAAAATGTTCGCTTTATTGTAATCGCTTCGACTTGCATTAAATGAAATGTTCAGAGTTCTTAAATCTGCCATTTGGTTTGTATTATATATTTTATTTATAGTTTATTAGTTATTTGTATCAATTAATAAAAAAATAAGTTTTTCGTCGAAAATTTGTGCTATAATATATTCATCTGTCAAATTTGACATTTCTGTGCAATAAAAACAGTTTGACATTACCGTGCAATAAAAACGTAAATAAGCACTAGTGCTTTAAAAAGCCACTTTTACAATGAAAAATGATGCAAAAAGCGTCTACTTTCTGTACGATCGTAGATAAAAGTTTTAATAATATTGTAGAAGTTTTAATATACTGGGTGGTGTGTCGACAAACGGAAATCCAATGTATGTATCACAATTATTTTAAAACGAGTTATTTAAAATTATAAATAAATATTTTCAACCTATTTTTTATATTTTAAAATGCATGAAATGTCAATATAAGGCGTGAATTTTATTATCGGCTAGGTTATTGCTAAGCGGTGAATGGAGATTTATTTGAATATTTATTATATTTTTTGTTAATATTGTTGTAATTTAAAGGTAATTAAATGAGTTTTCTCTTAATTATATTGTTCATATTATTAAATTTCTCCTAGTTTGACGCTGTGATACCATTTGACATTCCATGGCTGTGCATTTTAATTAAATTATAAAAAATAGGCCGAAATTATATTTTTATAATTTTAAATAACTCGCTTTAAAATAATTGTGATGTACTATCAATAGGTGATTTATGTATTTATGTATTTTTTTAATATCTACAAAATTGATATCTTGTGGTTTTTTTTTGCTAAAATGACCTGGGGAAAAAATAATTGCACTTTTATAAAAATACATTGAATTTCCTATGGTGCGTTTTATTTTACTAATTTACTTATTTGAAATCATCGATCCATTTTACATATATGTCAATAATTTATAGTAAATAAATGTTTTTGTATATTAATATTACCAGCTTTACAGTTTTCTTCTTATAATCCTCAAGTAAGTAATCGATGTGAAACGACATAACACTTGTTATTTTCCATATTACCTACCTAAAAAGGTAAAATATATGAATCTGTTATCTTTCTACAATTGTTCTAACATACATTAGCTTGATGACCTATCGATTTCACCTCGAACTCGTAAGGTGAGACACGTGGTCGACGATGAAATAGCAACGCGTCGAAATTACAGAGTACAACCACATGCAATTTAATTATAATTTCACTTTCATTCATCGCACCAGACAGAATTAAACAGACCGGGCTCGGCGGACAAAACGTAGAACACGAGGGGACTGTGCCCTGTTAAGCTAATATTATGAGTCCGTCTGTGCGGGTGAAGTTTATTCCATTTAATTTAACCTTTTATTCGGTTTGTAATTTAAGGTGTTTGACGCCGGCTATTAGTTATATAATTGAATGTTTTGGGGGGCCTTAGTACGTTGAATAGTTGTTTTAATTTTCAATAATACTACATCAGTAATTTGATAAAATTTTTCACATTTAGGGTGAATATCAATATCATGCATCCATATCCACAATGTAACGACATCTTTTATCAAAAAATGGCATTCGTGTGTAAAACAGATTGCATTATTATCAATTCGTGAAAAATATAAATATATGTGCATATCGGTTATATTATAATGTATAGTTACAATAATCTGTTTTACTACGTTAGCGACCGCGAATTTTTTAAATTTGTATATTTATATTTATCATTTAATATCAGTTTCTCTATAGTATGTTATTAATAGTTAAGAGAGACAAACATCTTTATTTATTATTTGCTACATTAGGTATTTATAATAATAATCATAATTGAATTTCTTTATGGCTATCGATCCATGGTCTTCCTGCCAGTCTTTGTTAGTTGTTTTGTTGGTTGTGCTTTGATGAAGATTTAGATGAATCATGAAAAGATGTTATGAATTCAAAAATTGTTGTGGAAGGATGTTTGGTTTTAGGGGGGTGTGAAGGATTGCGAGATAAACATAGGTGCTTGAGGATGTCTTGGATATTAGGGTTAGTGGCAAATTTTATAGTGGTTTTCAATGGGGATTACTTGTTTTTTTTTTGGTAAAGCAATGTGTTGGAAGAATTGTGTAGAGGATTATTGGAATGCCTTAGTTTGGTTAAGATTCGCAGGGCCGATCGCTCATTCACCTGCAAAGTTTCTCAGAAAAGGAGGGCGGAAAATTAGGAAAAGGATTGCTGCATAGTCTAACAGAGATCGACATATCAGTTTGTAAATGTTTACTACTGCTTTTGTGTAAATTCCTTGATTGTTAAATGTAAGGTGTCTGAAATGTCGAGCTCTCTTTTTAGTTTTCATTTTAAGAGTTTGGGAATGGTGTTTGAAGGACATATTAGGATCAACGGTAATTCCAAGATACTTGCAGGTTGCGGATGGTTGTTGATTGAGATTTGGATGCACAATGGAAGGAGATAAAAAGATGGGATTTATTAAGATTGATGGTTATTCTCCATTAGGCAATGAATAGTTGAATAGCTAGTATTGAAGAGAGTTTGAATTTTATGTGATGGTCACACTTTTGTTTATATTTTTAATAAAGCAGAGCTATAGAACATAAAACCATCTCACTTTTTAAATAAAAATTCAGTTTTAAATTAATGAAGAAAACAGAATTAATTATACGTAACACTCTTCACCTTCAAATTTTTTAATGGGAAAACAATTGTTCCGAAGCTAAAAGGAAGAAATTCAAACATATTTTACTAATTAAGCATATTTATTATATATTTTAGGTGCTATTAGTACACCAAGCCTCGAAGGGTAGTTTCTCCAGGGTCTTCGATTTTGAGTCGACAGATTTATCAGGGGAGGATAGTGAGGTTAGGACCAGGTAATGCAATCTAATCAATTGAAACACGTTCTTGATAATTAATAATTACCTGTTTGCAGTCCCTATGAAAGTAGATTTCCCATTAACATTGGAATCACCGGATATGTGGCCACTACAGGAGAAGTAAGTACATTCATAAATTTACTCGTTAAAAAAAATTTCAGTTCATAACCACTTATACTAAAAAGTTGTCTACTTTACTCGATGAAGATTTATGTAAAATTTTTTATAATTGTAATATTCTAATCTACCATAATGTACTTACGGCAAATTAAAGGATAATAACAATGTACTTAACTTAATTGTAGGACTTTTTTACTTCAGTGTAGCGAATATTTCATATTTTATTTTAGTGTTATTATTATTATTATTTCTTGTGACGCAACATCATTTGTGTTTACCAGAATAATTTTATGTTTTTTTAGTAACCATTTTCTGAAATAAAGTTTATTTATTATTATTTTTATTAATATTGACTGCCTTAAGAAGATAGAGTGTATATAATAAAAAGTGTCAAAACAAATAGTTCTAACAAGCATCATTGACCCTAAAATTATTTTTAGCAACCATATTAACTCTTAATCTTAGTTGTATTTAACGTAGTATTTTTCAATTTTAACCTTTGATGTTTTCCGTTCTAACACTATTTTTTTCTTAAGACTGTAACGATTCCTTGTGCGTACGAAGACCCCAGATTCGATCCCAGCGTGGATGAGGGCTCCAACTTCAAGCACAAGACCATTCTCTGCATGGCCATCAAAAACTCCTCTGGTCAAATAATCGGCGTGATCCAGTTGATAAATAAGTTTGACGATTTGCCGTTCACGAAAAACGACGAGAACTTCGTGGAGGCATTCGCTATCTTTTGCGGGATGGGTATTCATAACACGCACATGTACGAGAGGGCGGTTGTCGCCATTGCCAAACAGAGCGTCACCCTGGAGGTGCTTTCCTATCATGCGACGGCTAGTGTTGAAGATGCTCAACGATTAAGAGTAAGTCATTTTTAAAGACTGTGGTCCTTTGATTTAATTTTACTTCAAAAGTTATTACATTTGTAAAACAAAACTATTATATGATGACTAAATTAAAAACATAAACTACTACTGCAACCACTTGAAATATAGATATAGTTACGATATAATTTTTTAACCACTTACATTTTATTTTCTGTGACTAGTCTTAATTACACTCTACTAATTTTCAAACTGTGCATAAATTAGAAATAATAGGGTGTCCCGTTAATGTGGGGAAATGGCTGTACCAAAGATTACTCGGGTCAAAATATGATGATTTAATACAACTTATCTATATCCAAGAGTTTACAGTTAAGCCGTAATTTGTCTTCAAAGTTGCAAAAATGTATATTTCTTTTGTTTATATCAATTGAAGGCTTTATTCGATTTGAATGGAATTCCCGGATTATTTTTTATTTTGTGTATTTCAAGGGCTTCCGGTTAATCCACCTTTTTCGGCGAGATGGAAAGAAAGTAAACTTATATGATTGCGACCAGATTGCCCGATGTACACTCCCCCACAGTCTGGGCATTTATGTATAGTTTAGTCACAGAAAATAAAATATAATTGGTATAAGAAAATTAAGCCTTTTCTTTATTTAAAAAATCGAAAATGTACTACGAAGAGAATGCCTCCAAAATTCAAGAATACGTTATAGTGTTAGAAATGTATCACACTATACAGGGTGCAAGATAAAGTTTACCAACAGACAGAGAAAACCTGATAGAACGCATAAGAAACGCTTGTTCCGCATATCCCGCGGATATGCTTCTATCGAGTGTACAATCAATCGAAAGAAGGATCAATAAGTGTACTGAACTTAAAGGTCGAATTTTTGACCACTTGCTTTAATTAGAAAACTATTATGTATGAGAGGCATGCGTGAGTCACATTCGTGTACATTTTTCAATGATTTTTGCCAATTTTGAATTTTGTCGATTATAGCGTCGTCTGTCACGAATACAAAAAAAAATTCGGATAAAACTTTCTTATTTTTTCCTGGAGTATTCATATCTGTACAAAAATGGGGGTTCCTATTTAACTTTTCTATTTCTCACCCCCTACCCCCTAGGGGGTTGAGGGTAGTGGGTCGAGTTTCGTATCATTAAATGTCCCCCTCCGAGGCGAACAAATTTTAATTATAATTTATTTTTATTCGATATGTAGTTTTCGAGATATTTCAATGTCTTCAATTAAATTGAACACCCTGTATATTCCTAACAATTTTCATAAACAAATTTTCAAACACCATGTTAACATACATGATATTCCTCATTGTGCATTTTCACTAAAGAATTATTAGTCATTTATCAGGTAATTTGTTTGAAATAAATATGATAATAACTTATTTATGATGTTAACTATTTTTGTTTTAATGTAATCCTCATTTATAAAAAAAATTACATTTCATATTCAAAAAAGAGTTAAAGCACTCTAAGTGACATTATCTAACTATTTCAATGAACTGTTGGCTTAAAATTAATTGTTTCTCTTTTTGTAGCAAATGAGAGTTCCTTCAGCAGCAAACTTTAGGCTGCATGACTTCACATTTGATGACTTCCACATGAGTGATGATGAAACAATCACGGTAAGTTTATTACAAATTATTTTACTGACACACATATGTTTACTTCACACTTTGACACTTGTATGCATTTATAAATTCTCTTAATTATTGATCCATATATTTGTACATTTACCATTTTCAGGCCTGTGTTAGAATGTTCCTTGATTTGGATCTAGTCGAAAGGTTTCACATGGACTATGAAGTCCTGTGCAGGTGGCTGTTATCCGTAAAGAAGAATTACCGAAATGTCACTTACCATAATTGGAGGCATGCCTTCAATGTTGCACAGATGATGTTTGCTATTTTAACAGTAAGTATTCACAAATAACTAAATGAGCTTATTAAGTATATTATCAAAACTTGATAATGACCGTCAAAAGTCGAAACTTAAGTCGTGTTATATATTTATATATTATATTAAGAAATTTAAAAAAAATTGTTCAAATATTAACTAAAATATCTCTGTAGATGCTAGGAAAAATACAAAAAAATCTAACTATTTAGGTTTACTATATCAATCAAATCAAATCAAACTTTATTCAAACCTAGTACATATATGTGACATAGACTTAACTTAATATGCATACACATACTAATATGAACACGTCTAAAAATACAAAGAAGCTTAAATAAATGATAATACATAGCTAGAAATAATGAAGTAGGTTATGTGACAACAAAAGAAGAACAATGGATTTGACGGTAATCATTAAGGCTATATATTTCGGCTTCTATTAGGTAATTCTTTAACTTAATTTTAAATTTCTTTAGTACCATAATGACTTTGAGATATTGAGGCAATTTATTAAAGAATGCTATTGCACAATATTCCGGCGTAGTGTGTTCTTTAAAAAGTTTAAACTTTTCTTTATTTTTGAAATTGAATATTAATATTTCATACAGATAAATTCCATAGTGTTAGGATTCCCTTCTTCTTAAAGAGGCATCTGCAAGTTTCATTATATTTCAAGCCAAATATTATTCTCATAACTTTGTTTCCTTTGCTGCGAAACTGCTGACTAAGGGTACGGATAGAGTGAGAGCGTTTGGCGGGGCGATGCATGCGGCTTCGTTTTTTTAACACGTACTAACGCTCCGTGGCACTCAGGAGGACTCAGGACGCCACCATGCGTTAGCACGTGTTTAACTAGAGAGCGGATAAAAAAAAGCTTAAAAAATGTGGAAAAAAGCACTTAAAAAGGCACAAAATTTAGAGAAGTAAGTATTAAAAAAGCATAAAAATAGGAAAAAGGCATAAAAACACGAAAAAAAGCACTAAAGAAAACTACATTTTTTTAATATGTTACAAGTATATCAACATGTTTTACATAGAAATTGGAAAGTGGAAAAGCTTCTCTTAATTTTAAATTATAGCTGGATCCATTTGAAAATTGCCATTAAAAATCAAGTTTAATTTATTTAATATTAAAAATCCTTCGTTTTCACCGAATACTTCTTTCGATATTATTTTGATTTCTTAGCCAATGCAGGTATTTTCTAAATTGAATCTCCTTTTATAAAGATTTGATTGTGTTGCTCATAAAATTTAAACACGATTTTGGGTAACTAAATTGTTTTGAAGGAAGCTCTTGTTTCTTAAGAACTGTTTGCCAGTCATTAATTGATTTGCTTGTCGTTTTGGTGAAAGTTGTATATAACCTTATTATATTCTTCAAAATTGTTCGCATAGTACATCGCAGCATATAGGCAAGTTCCCCATTTTGTTAACACTGGTTTATGAGGCAGTGAGATATCAGGTAATGTCTCCTTGAATAAGTGCACTCACAGAAAAATATAAGAACTATTTTTCCATATTTAATTAAATCTTCAAATGGAAATTTCATTCTTATAGTTTCAAAAATTCTTTTCTATTCATGTGCTAAACTTGTACAATGCACAAAATGCATTATTAGTAAAATTTTGCTATAATGTTATTATCAGTTTTCTTTTGTATATATCAAAATACTGTTGGTCGGATATTATTAAATTAAACAAGCGTCTGTGGTTTCATCCAACCCAAACCACATATAATTATTGTTAATATCTTTAATATTTTGTATGGTTTCATAGTACGCAAGAGCTACATAATTTTTTTCTCGGTAATGCGCATTTTACAATATTTTCCCAAGAAAGATTTAAATGCATTATTTTGTAATTTTCTTAGTATTTTGCAAAAATGTGAATTTAATTTAAATTGTATATCGTTTGTTGAAGATGATGCTAAAGATTGTGAAATTGTCTGCTGTTTTTTTAGTTCAGCTTCGAACTTTTTCAAACGTTCTTGATGTAGTGTTGTTATAACATGTTTTACATACAAGTCTTGTATAGTTAGGATGCAGTTGGGAACTAAAATAAAACTTACTATTTTTAAACATGCCTTACAACATAATGTATTATTTTCAATTAGTCTCTAATTAATTCTTGTATTGTGGTTTTCACCTTTTGCATTATGTGTTAAATATACATGTGAATTATATAATATAATTTATCTGTGATGTTAATACGATTCACGAATATAATAATTTTCGAATAATAAGCAAAGTTTTTGGAATGTCAATACAATAGTACGGTTTATGAATGCGAGTTTGAATATGAAAATTAACGAAAACGATAAATATGCGCCAGTCGTCCCATCCGTATTTTTGCCGAGAGTAGAAAATTGATACGTTTGTAGAACAGCTGATTATAAGCTATCACTTAAATTTGTTAACATTTAATACTTACTGGGGCCCCTGTTTGGGCCTAGTTTAGTGTGATTCCTATGAAGCGTTCGTCTGTATTATCTGAATAATGAGACGGTCTATTATATCTACTTATTTATAAACGAATCCATTGTAAAACGGTAATTTATACTAATATTTATTAATAATAAAATTCATTATAATTATTGTATCATATTATGACTATTTTAAACAATTATATTGTCAAAAGACACGAAGAAAATATGTAATACAAATATAATCTATAAATAATGGGATACAGATTTTTATGAAAATTCTCTACATAAGCATGAAAATAAGCACAAAAAGTCAAAATAAGCAAAAAAAGCAAAAAAAAACTTAGCGCTAAGTAATCACATTCTTCAAGATTCGTATAGATATTTAGAAATTTTTTCGATGCTATTAATATTATGGATAAGCATAATGCTAGAAATCCGCTCTCTGGTAATAACTCATATCTCAGTAGTGATTCGAAATTCGAATGGTATAAAAGAATTAAATGTTTATTTTCAAAAATTCCTTTCAAAATTCTAATTGAGTAAAAAACAGAATTTAATCTTTTTATTAATTGTAAGCAATGATCCTTCCAGTTGAATTGGTAGTCTATTGTCATACCTAGTAGTTTAGTACTGGGCGATAATGGAATGGTTAGGTCACCCACTGTTATGTCTGGAAATTGCCATCGTAAATTTTTGTTTTGGAATGCTATTATGCTGGTTTTTTGTTTGTTTAGTAACAGCCTTTTATGGTTCATCCACCTTTCAATATGATTAATTGCTGCTTGAGTATTTGTTTTTAAGTTACGGGTATCTTTACCTTTCTTAATTACGGTTGTGTCATCTGCATAATTAATAAGTGTAACATTTCCTAATGGGACATTATTTGACAAATCGTTCATGTAAATAATGAAAAGTATGGGGCCCAGAACACTTTCTTGCGGCACACCGATATTCGAGTATTGTGTATCTGACTTGTTGTATTTTTGTAATTGTAGGTGTAATCTGGGATGGCCCCAAGTAGGTTCTGTAAATGGAAAATACTGTGTACTGGTTTTAAACACTATTCTCGTAACAATATGCTTACCAAGACGTGGTCGCAAGCGTAATGGTTGCCCGTATCCGGTGCACATGCTTCCACCTATATTCATGTAACGCAAGTAGCATACCATAACATGACTCAATATTGTTAATTTTAATTTTTTGTCTTCGATTTGCTAAATCATTTTGTAGTAAATTGTGACATTTACCTCTTACCTCATAACAATATAGTTTATCAAGTAAGAGCTTGTGGACCATTGTGTTGAATGCTTTGGAGAGATCAAGAAAAATACCGAATGTCATTTCACCGCTCTCCAAAGCATCTGTGACTGTCTGTATAAAATCAAATATTGCACTAGTTGTTGATTTTTGTTTTAGAAAACCATGCTGTGTATTATTAAATAACTGACATTCACTGAAAAAGTCAATTATACGTGTTGTAATAAGTTTGTCCATGATTTTTGAAAAGATGCTGAGCAAAATAATTGGTCGGTAATTTGCAAAATCTGTAGGGTCTCCTTTCTTAAAAAATGGTTTTATAATACCTAGTTTTAGGATTTCAGGAAATATTCCTTGTTCAAAGCATTAAATGCACTAAAACGGTCCTAGCTCATTTGCGGCTGATTGTAATATCTGGGATGATACCTCATCAAACCCAGAGGATGATTTATTTTCAAGGCTCTCAATAAAATAGAATATTTCAGAATATAGTTTTAGAATTTTGTTTTATACATTGTGCCTCTATATTTTGAGGGATTTGCTGAGTTAATTGTGATGCGATATTAGCAAGGAATGAATTCAAAAGTCTATGTTCTCGGAAATATATGTATCATAGTAATTGTCGTTTTTTTTTTGAATTTCCAAGGTATTTATTTATAAGATTCCATGTTGTTTTTATTTTGTTGTAACTTATCATAATTGTGTTAACATATTCATTTGTTCTGCATTTTGAATTAGATTATTGTATTTGTTGTGGATAGTCTTATACAATTTTTTTGTATCTTCATTGTAGGATTTCATTACATATAAGCAATCTAAAATATATTTACACTTAAAAATTTCGGGCTTTGAAAAAATACTCCATTGACAATTAATATCATCAGTATAAAAATTGGAATTGATAAATTCTGAACTGCTTAGAAAGCAAATAAAAAGTTGAAAATTATTATAATTTCGTGAATAAACGATTCGGTTGTTTGGGGTTTGTTTTGACTCCTACGTGAGCTTCTGAGCAAGATGGTCGGATATGTGGGTTTCAAATAGTACTGTCTTGAAGTTACTGGGTATATTTGTAATTGTCAATTATAGAGTTTTTTGTATTAGATATATATATGGTGATCTATACATAGACCAGTGGCCACATATGATATCACTTATTATAGTATAGGTTACCATAGCACCAGAATTGAATTAATATTAATGCATTATGTTTATCAATTTGTTTATTTACAAAAAAATACATTTATAACAAATTTTATTTATTTATTTAGAAAAAATATATTTATAACAAGTTTTACTTATTGTGTAAGGCTCAAAACATTTTGCACAGAGAGTTACATCGCATTTTACACAATATGATGTTGTCGTTGATTTCCCACTATCCCAGAAATCCTCGACTGTCACTTTTTATGGGAATTTATTTTGAGATTGGAATAGCTACGGCTTTTCGAAAATCTAAAGAGGTCACGCTTTGTTTTCCATGTAAATGGCATTATAAAATCCAAGCATTGGTAAGTGCCATGTCTATAATTCGTGAAAATATGGGACAGTACCATTTTGGTTGAACAACCGCAGCTCTACTTTTAGCTTCTCGTTTCCAGCGTAAGACATTAGATAATGGCTTCATGTGATCATAGTTGCTTGCAAAAGTTAATAACATAAGACATTTTTTAAATATATATATTTGTTATGAATTTTATTACTACATTTTTATATAGCAATAGTGCTAAATAAAGTTTATTATCATTATTATTACAATAACACATTTATGCCATAGAACCCTAAGAACGTGCTCCTTTAGATATATCTTTAACAGTGTTCAAAGGGCACTTGTCAGTTCTATTTTTCTGTATACTTCCTGTAGCTCGAAATCCTCGATGCCCTAGATGTACAAGTAAATCCCGATCGGTAAAATAATTGTCGAGAAACACTGCATGTTCGTTTGATTCAGCTACACAGGATAACAAGTCTGTCACGACTCCAAGAACCCAGTGTCAATCCGGGGTGTGTTTTTGAGTAAAGAATAAATTTGAAACAATATCCATCGGATCTGCACAATGCCCATAACTTATAGCTGAATCTTATTGGTTTTCCTCGTATAAATTGTTTGAGACCATGATGTCCGCAATATTTTATTATTATCTCATTGACCGGTAAATATGACGAGAAAACACCAAATTGTTGAAATGTTTTATTTGCCATTTCTATAAGTGAGCGAACCTTGCAACACCTGTCATTTTTATCTAGTTCGTCGTTGTTCACAAAGTGTAACATTGATTTTATCTTTGTAAATTGACTTCTTGATAAACCCAAAAAAAAAACTTTTATTGGCATAAAAAATCAATACAAATTAGATTTTACATCCCCTTCTTTTTCTTTTTCTTCTTTCTTTTCTTTCTTTTTCATTCCTCCTCTCTTCTTCTTCCTTTCCCAACCCAACCTTCTCAGGATCCTTACCCTGGCTCTATCTTCTCTCATCCATTCCACTACCCTTCTACAACCTTCCAACCATTCCGCATCCAAATGCACCCACGTATCTTTCGTCCGTCCATCTCTTCCTCTCTCTTTCTTCCGCCCCGCATCTCGCTCTTGCCAAGGTCACTCTTTCCTCCCTTCCGAAACGATTATCCTCCAGGTACCATGCACCTGCCACTCCTTGTAATCCTCATTGTATTCAGTCTTCTTCATACACCCTTGTCTCTCTTGCCTTTCGCCTCTCTTTCGCCTTTTCATGCACCCATCCCGCCACATTCACGACTTGTTCTATCCACTCCTTCACGATCCCCTTTTGATAAACCATCTTGCACAAATTTGACACTCACATCTTCGTCAGTTGCCCAGTATAACTGTTCTGATGAAAGCTAGTGGTATCCAGACAGCATGAGAATTCCTAAGAAAGATTTCAATTCATGAATGTCAAGTTCAAAAGTTGAATCGTTTTTTACGTTGGTGGTATAACGTAATGTTTTATCCCTAATGTATTCTAGAATATCGGCGTTGATAAAACACTCGAAGAGTTCCAATCTGGTCATTTTACCATATTTGATATTTTTGATATTGTAAGTGGCCAGTAGCATATATTTACATAGATTAAATTGTTTATAAAATTGTTATTATCAACAATTAGGAGAAACTAAATACACTACAATTTATTTGTACATTCACTAATATATACACAAAATATCAAACTGCCAGGTTCATTTGTTAAACAATTAGAAGAGACTACACATTAGGGTGCAAAAGTTAATTAAAAACAAATATAATAAATTAAAATTGTAAATGTATTATACTAATCAATTATAAAATAAAACACACTACCATATTTGTTATAAATAACATAAATATGACTTTTGTTGATTGTTTACAATAATTTATATCCAGTGATTTATGTATATACCACTGGGAGTTAATGGATTAAATTACATTTGTTTAATTTGTTTACAGACAAGTTGATGTAATATTGCACTTCACTTAATTTTTTCGTTTACAGACAACACAGTGGTGGAAGATTTTTGGTGAGGCTGAATGTTTAGCATTAATTATTGGATGTCTGTGCCACGATTTGGACCACCGTGGCACCAATAACTCGTTTCAAATAAAGTAAGTTTTACCTAAATTGTAATTGTAGGCCACAATTTAAAATCATACGATGCTTCTAATACTTCTGTTCAAGGTTAAAAAAAATGAGACTTTGATTGAGTGAAATTCTAATAATATTTCAAATAAGTAATGACCCAATTTTATTAGATTTGTTATCTGAACATCTGATTTTAAAATATTCAGATCAAAACAAATAACATTTAATTAAAAACAAGTGTTTGATTTAAGCTTATATATTTTTTCTTCTCTAGGGCTTCTTCACCTTTAGCACAATTGTATTCAACTTCCACTATGGAGCACCACCATTTTGACCAGTGCATCATGATCTTAAATTCCCCTGGAAACCAACTTCTTGCCAATGTATCTCCCGACGAGTATTCCAGGGTTATCAGAATCGTGGAGGAGGCAATTTTATCTACAGATTTGGCTGTGTATTTCCGGTAAATACAATGTAATCATAAAAATAAAAAATGGTGATGTGGCCATCATAGTACTTTCCCTATATTTTACTCGAAAACTATGAGGTTTACGAAAAAAAAACTATTCTTATCAATTTGTTCAGTTTTGAATTCTCTACAATTTTTTGTTATATAAATTTCTCGTTACTCCAATAGTTTATTAGCAATTGGCAAAAAATATCAAAAATTTCAATTTTTATTTTTTTTTTCTCAAAAGTTAAGAATTTTATGAAAAATATATTTTAACAAAATTTGTTCAGTTTCTCATTCCCTCTAACTTTTGTTTGAAAAGTTTTGTAATATTTTTCATATTAAAAAAAATATCGAAAAAAAACAAAAAACGCCTCGAGTAAACACCCACTTCTGGTTTATGAATGTTTACCAAAAGCTTTTCAGTTCCAGTTTTTAATGATAAAATCTTACGTACAGCACCCACGGACAGACAGACACACACACAGACACAAAATTTTTTTTTCCAGAAATTAGTTTAATGGACTCAGGGGACCTCAAAACGGATATTTCCGCAAAAAAAATTTTTCAAAAAAAAATCACGATCACAATACTTCCCCTATATATACTTCGTATATAGGGAAAGTAAAAATACAACACGTTTGATAGACACCTGATTTCAAAATATATGCAACTTTGTAAAATGGATACACTTATGTTGTAATTTTTTAATTTGATGACATGAGTAGTAATGTTACAACATGCCTATTATATTGTGAAACAGGAACTATTAGTTATATAACTCAAGATGTTCGATCATAATTTATTTTATAACAGTATAAGAATATAATTTTTTGTTTCAGTAATCGTGGTGCATTCTTTAATATAGTGCGGGAAGGACCTAGGTTTAATACTGATGAGCACAGAGAACTGTTACGGGCTATGTTGATGACCGTTTGTGATTTAGCTGCTATAACCAAACCATGGGACGTTGAGAAGCGAGTAGCTGAGCTGGTCTCTTCCGAATTTTTTGAACAGGGTGATATAGAAAGGGAGGAACTTAATATTACTCCCATAGTAAGTAGTTAATAAATTTTTTTTAAATATGCATTTCAACAAAATATATTAATTGTAGGATATTATGAATAGGGAAAAAGAGGACCAATTACCGCTGATGCAGGTGAACTTTATCGACTCTATTTGCTTACCAATTTATGAAGTAAGTGACAAAATCACATTCTGAGACTATGCATAACTTAACTTATATAATTTTTCCTTCTTTATTATTACTGTAACTACCTCTGCCCCATCTTCTGATAAGATTACCCATTTACTTTTTAAGACAATATAATTATCTAACATTTCCATTTCAGTCATTTGCTGTACTTTCTGATAAACTAATGCCACTGGTGGATGGGGTCAAACAAAATCGGGAACACTGGCTTGAAATAGCAGCATCACAGAGTCTAGTCTGCAGCAACAATATGGATAAGGATTCAAATGACAACATGGCAATTTCAAAACCCAACACACCAGATGCAGATACCACCTCTCCTGTACACACCTACAACAATGTGTCTGACTGAATCTATCTCACACAATAGTCAAATAATCTTAGTAATAATAATAATCCCACTCATTCGTTAAATATTAAGTATACAAGTAATCGTTAGATAATCAATGTTATAATTGTTTCTTCCTGAATCAATCAGATATATTTAACCACAATGAGATTTAAGTAATAATACATTAACAGTGTATCATCTGTATTCCCAATCGCTTTAAAAAAGCTACCCTATGCAACACTATTTTAACGGATGTTTTTTTATTAAATAAGTGTTGATTATTATTATTATTATTATTATAGTAACTATTAACCCGGAGCCTGTGCAACCAGCGTGTACCCACTATGTATTTATGTAGATACAATTATTTATTTATAAATGAAAAATCAAAGACTTATAATTGTTACTTGATGTAGCACAAACTAGATGTATTTAGTCAGAAAATATGTATAAAACAATAATTTTAGTTTCTAATTGAAAAGAAAAAAAATGATGCACTTTAGTGCACTAGTCCTTTTAACACTTAAGTAAAAACAAAGAGTAAAATCAAAGTTACTTTCTAAAAAATAAAAACAGCAGGTTTTATTTTTTTACCTCTAATACGCGTTTTGTTATTTTACTATAATATTTTTCATTTATTTTGCTCTCTTAAATGTTCTATTTGATTGTAACATTGTGATATTTTTATTTTTTAATCAATTATTTTAATTGATGCGCTTTTTTTGGAAGCAGCGCGCGGAACTTATGTATTTTTAAATATGGTATTAATACGTATGTCAACCAAAGTGTATTTTTGTAAGGCAGACGTGTGAATAATATTTTCCACTGCCGGCGCACCCAGTTTATTTTCCATTGATGTTTTGATACAACGGTTCAGTATGTATACCACTATTTAATTATTTGGTAGTATATTTTTATTACAAGGTGAGAGATGGAATCCAAAAAGAAAAAGAAGCGAGTGGAAATATTTTGTAAATTAAATTACAGTGTACAGTGTATGTAAAAATTGACCATATTAATATATTATCAGTCACTACAATTCATTTCTGATTAGTATTTTTCCTTAAAAAATTACAGTGCTGAATAAATGTATTCCTGAGCAGGATTGGAAAACGCCAAATACTTAATTGATAAGATATGTGTTCATCTTTTCTAAAAACTTGATTAAAGAGTTCATTTCTTTTGTTTATTTAACAATTTATTTTTATTTGCTGCAAGTACATTTCAATGATTATTAAGCTAAATATTCAACTAAATAGTCAACATTTGTTTTGAATTAAGGACTTTAATTTTTGCTACTAACTTTATGACTTGTGTAAATCGTACAGCTGCTTGACGTTTTAATGCTGGGCACTATTCAATTTTCAAGTGAACATGTGGAACACTTGTTCATTTTAATAATGAACCTTCAACAGAAGATTATTTGTTTATTTAAATTTTACAATATCCTGTTAGAACTGTACATAATACAAAAAGTAATCACACAAAAAAAACACGAAAAAATTTCATACAACAAATGAGTCTTATTAAGACTATAAAAGAAAACACTTATTGAAACAACTACTTCTTTGGCTAATACCTCGACAGACATTGAATGATACAAAAGTAATTTAATAATAAAAATGTATTAAAGTATTAAGTTGTAGATAATTAAATGATAATTTGACAAACACCAAAACATTTTGTAAATCTATCAGAAATGAGTCTGTACTGAAGAGGTCGAAACACGTGCCTACAGATGGTTATAAACTTGAGTGTTATAGTAATTAAGGTACCAAGGGCTTTAGTCAAGAGGGCCTAAGGGCTGAGGGTTCTACATTGGAGAAGGGTATTATTTCCTACAACGCCCTGTGGTGCCTTCAACATTTTACGTCCCCCGAAATATGATGTAAATTATTATATTAATATACTATTTAGATAACAACATTGTTAGATTTTCAAATTGGTTTTATTGTAAACACTACATATTTTTTCTTGTGGCTTCTTCAGGTGTTTACAATAAAACCAATTTGAAAATCTAACAGTTTTGTTATCTAAATAGTTAATATGGACTTTCCCTATATTTTTCTCGAAAACTATGAGGGTTACGTAAAAAGGTTATTCTTAATAATTTGTTCAGTTTTAAATTCTCTATAATTATTTGTTATATATGTTTCATGTAACATCAATGGTTTATTAGCAAATAGCAAAAAATGTCAAAATTTTCAATTTTTTTTTTTTCTTGAAAGTTAATAATTTTTTGAAAAAAATGTTCAAATAAAACTTGTTCAGTTTATTATACCCTTTAACTTTTGTTTGAACCGTTTTTTACAATTTTTCATATTTAGAAAAATATTACCAAAAAACAAAAAAACGCCTCGAGTAATCATCCACTTCCGGTCTATGAATGTTCACCAAAAGCTTTTTAGTTCCAGTTTTTAACGATAAAACCTTAAGTTTAAAGTTTCAACTCAAGAGGATTATTCGTTTTTGAGATACAGCGCCCACCGACAGACACACACACACAGACACAGAATTTTTTTTTCCAGAAATCGGTGCAATGGACTCAGGGGGGCCCAAAACGGATATTTCCGCAAAAAAAAATTTCAAAAAAAAATCACGAAAACAATACTCCCCCTATATATACTACGTATATAGGGAAAGTAATAATATATTCTATTTTCATATTATATAAACAATTAATAAAAATATAAAGTCAATAAATTAATGTGGTCGTGCCAGTCATTAATTGGCATATTTCACGTTGAGTAAGAATGGCTGCTTTACCAGATGCTATAAAAACAAGAGCAGAAAAGGCAAGACAAGCGTTACTCCCAAAGAAATTTTCACCAGTGTATGAGAAGAAATACATTTCTTTCATAAATTGGAGAAAGATACACAAAATAGAAGTAAAAGAAGTTTGCGAAACAGAACTGTTGGCATATTTTCAAGAGATATCACAGACATTTCATGAAAAATAATACGCCTTAGGGAGTATTATAAAAACTCTCTAACATCCTAGGGTGTTATAGGGTTATTAAGATACCAAAAATTAGGCTAACAATTTTCAATTTATAACATAGGGGGACAAAATTATTTAATTACTTTGCTATTTTATTTTTAATCACATCAATGTAAATTTATTTATTGTTTTCATTTGTTAGACCATATTCACTCACAAAGTATTTAACATACATTAACTATTTTTAGTTTATTTCACAGAAATAAATACTTTCAAACTAATGTTACTTTGATAGTCTTGCTATTTGTAACACCGAAATTACTTTTTTCACATACTTAATAGAAATACCTTACATTTTCACATCTAAAATCTTTGAGAAAAGTAGAATTTTGTTGTAGAACTTTTCCGCACTACTTTTATTTACTATTGTATATTCAATGCCTGTGATTTGTTTTGTAGTCTTAATAAGACTAATTTGTTCTAGATTTACTAAACGTTTTTGTGTTTTTCTAATTATCACCTTATAAAAGTTGAAAAAATAGCTTAGTTTATTTAAAAGCTTTTTGTCTTCATAATTTTTGATGTTTTGTTCAGTTTTGCTACAAGAAGTAAAATACAAATTTTTAATTTTTAGTATAAACAAAATCTCTATTCTAGATTAAATATTACTTATTTTTAAAGCTTATCTATCTTTTAATAATGTCTTTCTTCTAAAATGTATTTTATTTATATAATCAATAAGATTTTTAATGTGATATACAGTGGCAATTAAAAAAAATCGCCCTTTTTACCTTTGGGTTTATAAAATCGATGTTTCTATTTTTTTTTTAGTTTGTATTTACTCTAAGGATGTATTTTAATACCCATTTTTTGTCTGTGAAAAGAAGTCTGTACAATGCAAAGAGTGGTACTACCTGAAAACTCAAAACATTCATAATACATTTTTAACATATTGCACATATCTCACCTGGTCTATCTACCCCGAAGGTATAAATTTAGTTAATATATTACTTCGTAATACATTTTAATCACAAATTAAACACAATAATAATAATTACTTTGTTTTGTATAACAGCTATTTATTTATATGGTGACCAATGGTTTCAATTCAATACTTTCGGTTTGAAAATGATACGTGAATGTATTGAAATCATTGGTCACCATATAAATAAATAACTGTTATACAAAACAAAGTAATTATTGTGTTTAATTTGTCCCTTAACAAAGATTATTTTTACAGAAAAGGACAAAAAAGAAACCAATAATTTTTATAAATGACATATAATAAACATTGTTTATACAAATATATAACTATTCCACACTTTAAATATATATATATATATATATATATATATATATATATATATATATATTTATATAATTTAAATAACATCTATATACGCATCTATAAATATATGTATGTTTATTTATGTATGTAGGTATAAGTAGAACACATTTATCCTAATCCCATTTCGATCATGTAGATCAATTACTTTGACAATAACAGCACAAATTGAAAGTTTGTTATAATTATGGATAATTCAAAATGATATTGATGTCCCTAACATGCATCAGAGAGAATTGGAATTATTAAAAAACGAAAATAAAAGTCAATCAAACGTTATAGTCTTATTATTAGGAAGTAAAAGGAGAGAACTTTATTTAGCACTTTAGATAGAAGAAATAAATAATAATATAATACCTTAATTTATTTGTTGCAGTCATCTATGCTTAACTCATTGAATGGAGTTCTAAAACTTCCTAATTTTTATAAGTAAATTCTAAAATAATCACTTTATTTATTCAAATTAATATTATATGACCATAAAGTATTTAGTAAAAAATCTTTAACTATTTGACTTTCTTAAAGCTACAGTTTAATTAATTTTTGTACCATTCTACTTTAGAATTACGTTCTTTTTATTAAAAACAGTACTTATATTAAATGTACCTTTGAACAATGCCTTATTATTACGCCTGTAAAAACACTGAGAAAATATTTCAACGCTACATCTGAGATACGTAAACTCGACATGAAGTTTTACATATACTTGTTATGGCAAACTTCATTCATAAAGGGCTCAGTTTTAAGGATTTACGCGTCCCAGAGAGTATTTGTTTTCATTATTATCATTAGTATTACTTATGTTATAATTAGTGTGTGTTTTCCCTACAGCTACGCTACTTTTTAACAATATGTTTTGTTTTGTTATTAATTATTTTATGCACTTGTGTAACATCCTAACTTCTAATGTAAGAAAAATAGTTGCCTTTATATAATAATTTATATACATTGAAGTAAGTGCTCATTTACCTTTAAGCAAAAGATTTTTAAATTATGAAAAAAAAAACACTAGCACTTTCTTTACAAATAATTATTTGAGCTAGATGTACATTTCGATGATCACTTTCTCTAACTTAAGAACAAATTTCTATTGATAGATGATAAATTGATACGGCTTATCTATGTTATTAATAAAACATTAATTTTTTAATTTATTTTCATATTTTGTACTTGTCAACATTAACAGTTGTATTCAATTATAATATATATATATATATATATATAGGGTGGGCCAACTAGTGGTTTCTTTTTAAATCATAGATTATTTTGATACTGACAGCTTTTTTCCGTTCGAAATCTTGACTGAAAGTCAGTATCATACCTCCGCGGTATGAAATGAGTCGATTTACGCTTGAATAACGTTAAGAAATATTCCAAACTTATTTCCAAAGTGAGTGCTTAAAAATAATGTTTTCTGACGTAGCACGTTTTCATCTTGGCGGGTACGTTAACAAACAAAATTGACGCATCTGGGGACCGAAAACCCGCACGTTATTGTCAAGAAGCCAATGCAACCACAGAGATTGAAAGTTTGGTGCGAATTGTGGAGTGATGGCACCATTGGACCATTTTTCTTAGAAAATGAGGCTGGGGACAACGTTTCGGCAATGGTGAGCGTTACGTAGCTATGTTATCCGAATTTTTTTAACTGAAATTGAAGACATGGATTTGGATGATCCTTGGTTCATGCAGGATGGCGCGCTATTCCACACAGCCCATGCCACAATCGATCTTTTGTGCACCAAATGTCCAAATCGTGTTTTCAGCCGTCTTGGCGATATCAATGGGCCGCCTCGGAGCTGCGATTTGACCCCTTTGAATTTATTTTTGTGGGGAACCGTGAAGAACCGATGTTATGCCAATAATTCAGAAACGATCCATGCACTTTAGGCCAATATCATCCAAAAAATCCGTGAGTTATAGCCCGAAATCATCAACAAAGTCTTGAAAAATTGGAATGACAGAATGCGCTACCTCGAAGCCAGACGAGGCAGCCACTTAAATGAAGTTGTGTTCCATAATTAATGGGAATATTTGCTCTTACTAAAAAAACCAAAATACATGGAAAAATATTAAATTTTGTGGATTTTATTGCATTTTCAAAAAGAAACTTGTATCTGGCCCACCCCGTATATATATATATATATATATATATATATATATATATATATATATATATTTAATTTGTTTCTCTGATGCTATTTAACTAAATAGAATATGATCTATTTTTCATTAATATTAGAAAATAAATTTCTCTGCATATACATTGAATGTATATGCTAGTAAATATAAATAATTTTTTTATAAACAAAAAATTTCTATATATTGCTAAATATCAACATGTGCTTTGGCATTATACAATAAATTAATGCTGTAATAAATATGTTTTCAACAAGATCTGTACTGATTATAAAAATAATTACCAAAATCACATGACGAAAAAAATCACTGCTGTTGTTACAGTAATGAATTACATGATCGAAATGTAGATTTCAACAGGCGAAAAAAAATTGATCAACAGGTGTACAATATTGTCGAGCACCGACTAATTGTTTCTAGATACTACCTAAAATTTCTTTGCATTTAATGTTGTTTCAAATATTTATAACATTGTTTAGAAAAATATATATATATATAACAATCAGATGCATTCACATAACTATCTGCTTAATAGTAATAATTTACAGTAAAAATTTGCTAGAATCACACAAGTGATTGATTTTCTTCGGATAGTTAACTTGACAGATTAATTTATAATACTTTATAATTTTATTTAAATGTTAATCCGCCATTGTGAATGCATTAAGAGTTATTATAAAGTCGATAGATATTAACTAATTATATTTGGAAGCAATTCATACACGCTGTCTGTCTCACAAATCATAAAAATAAATAAATCTTCACATATATAATGATTTACATAGACACCATAAAATTATATATATACAGGGTGGAAAAGCTAAATGAAACTGTCACCCGAAAGAGGTTGAAGGTAGGGATCACATTTTTACGTTGAAGAATGTCAATTTATAATTTAAATTTTACGTGTATCGGGATTTTCTACAAATATGTGCATTAACAGAAATAATGAATTTATTCCATTTGGCTTTTCCACCCTGTATATATATGTATATATACATAGATTTATCTATAGACTATAAATACATTCAACAATAAACTACACATTATATAGTTGAAAGAGTGTTAGGGTGATGTACGAAATCACCGATTGATGAATACAAAGAAAACTACACAACATTCTGAATCATCAGTTTCTCTTTAATTCGTCGAAATATCACGCCTTAATTTAAGAGCATCCTACGTTACTATATCAAAATCAGTCGATTATTATATTTTTATACACATTTATTTCAGTTAGTTTAATTGAACCATTGTAACGTAATACC
Source organism: Ontholestes murinus (assembly GCA_963969525.1). NCBI lineage: Eukaryota > Metazoa > Arthropoda > Insecta > Coleoptera > Staphylinidae > Ontholestes > Ontholestes murinus. Next base: position 53,163,042 of record OZ018388.1, read on the forward strand.
ATTTCTCTAAAATTAAAGTGAATTGAAGTTTTTGAAGGGGAATAAATTGCTAATTGACTAAGTGACAGGCGTTGATGGGAAATTATTTACGCTAGGAAACACTTAAGATACACTGACTAGATTATGTGTTTTTTTTTGGTTGGGTCTCTATACTAAAAAAAATCACACTTAAAACATCACAAATTATCACAACTGATATGCGGTGCATGTGAACGATGATTTTTTTGTTCCACACATTTTCTTTACTGAATATTAAATCGATAGAAAAACATATCTTAATTTACATTTATATATAGGTCATTGGTTCTGTTTGTATTTATATAACCACCAATGAGTAATAATCAAATGCAATTAATAATGTAAAATATCAAGTAAGTATGGTTTATTTATTATAGTTCATGATCTGTTTTTATATTTATGGTTGGAAATATCTTTAAGAAATATATGATATTTATAAATAAATACTTTATAAATTTTTCTGTACTTTAACATTACAGTATGATTGATAAAACATATTCCAAGATTTTTGGAAGTTGAATAAGAAATTAATGTTAATTTGGTGAAATAAGCACATGGCATTTTAAAAGAATGCTTGATAGTAAACTAGATGTTTATATAATACATACACTATCAACATGGTCAATGTGGTTTAATGTTGGTATTTAAGTTTGAAATGTTGCATTATTATTCAATTTAATATTACAAAAATAGGATTTTTATGCCACACATGGTGGAATTAGATATGCAATTTTGATGAAAAAAAAAACACTCGTCATGTTCCATATTGTTACAATATATTTTCTTGTGGAAAATAACAAGTGCCTCCTTCAACAAATTTGTTTTTTTTATTGTAGAAAATAAACCAAAATAGTAAATAATTAATAAATATAAAATTAATAAATAATTCTTGATCACTTATTCGTAGATATTTTTATCGTGCAAGTTTTCAAGATTTGTATTTAACGCTTTAAAGAAATGCTGCTAAAATATTGATCAAATTGAAGTGTCGTTACTTATATTATTATTACGTATGCAGTTGAATCAAACGAAAATGGGTTTTCTTGTATCATTATCGTTTCCATATTGTCCTAACTTGAACCATTCACTATTTTTGCCTTCCGTTGGTCATAGATCGTCATTCCCTTTGGACAACAAACATCCGGGCTTGACTGACATAGGGCTCTGAACAACCGGCGCCGTCAAACTGCTGAAGTATCCTCCCACCTTCGGCTTAACGTGTCTGTTATTCATCTCCATGTGAACGATCTTCATGAACTCGATTTGAGCAGCCAACTTTTGGATCTCTTCCTGATAATAAAATGAATACAGAAATATCTTTGGAATTACAGAAGAAATAACATGCACAAACAAAGAATACACTAAGTAATACATCATAATTTAAAAATGTCTTATTTATTTTAAATATCACTGCCGAACAAGTCTCATAAGATACATGTCTATACCAAATTAGAGCTGAATAAACTATAATTATTATCTGTATTTTACTTTAAGGAAGTTGAAAAGAAATTGACTGTATTATGCATTACATTCATTTTACATTAAATACTGATTTATACATTATTTAAAATCATCATAAATAGAATTAAATTATGTAAATAGTTGACAATGATATCACAATATTAATTACCTTTAATTCTTCATTTTCTTGGTACAAATCAGGAGGTTCTTCAGGAACAAGTCCAATCCCGTTTAGTGAAAAAGATGCGGTTACTCCTCGTGATCGAGCCCTATTGTCCCACTGATCACCTTGACCTTTCAGTACTCTAATTACCTACAAAGCCAAACACATGCATTTATTATTTAGGAATTTTAATTTTCAGGCAATATTATTATAATCCAAATATTATATTATATACGTTCGACTAAACCGTTTTCCATCATCCACTACTTAACACGTTGAACGCCCAGCGTGAATCGGTGAAGTTTCTCCCGGGGAGAATTATTCTCGTTTGTTTGTAAAATTATATTAAATAATTACTTTATCTCAAATATTCATCAAATTGTATTATAACTAATAGTACTATAAACTAGTACCGAAATCTTCTTTTAATTACACGAACAAAAGTGTCAGTCGTTTATACGTGACGGGGCCCCAGCGGAAACATAGCCGTCAGACGTTTATGGGTGACGCGGCGTTCAACGTGTTAAAGGAGATTTGGTCGAAATATTACTCAGTTTTTTAGAGCCATTTATTTTAAATGAAATGAAAAGTATAATGACATATTAACTTACCTTGGGCCCAAAAACAAGTACTATGGTGACGGTTGTAGATAATTGTGTCCTTACAAAACCTAACAAATATTTTATATCGGGACCAGCTTTTGGAAAAATTAACAAACTGAAAATAAAAATTCGTGATATTAATAGGACAAGTTATTTAGTTAGTAGAACGTATGCAAGTTATTATGGTATATTTTTAATAATTAAAGTTGATCTGAGATGATGGTTAAAAGAACAATAAATATTACTACTATATGTTTTATTTTGTATTCTATGTTCATGTGCGTTCCCCATTTCCTCATAATAAGTATTATTAAAAGAAGGCCGTAATTATTTTTATTTACAATGAAATGATACAATAAAAATATATTCAAATAATTTAAAAACTCAATATTTAATGAAGAATAATATGAAGTATCAGAAAATAATTTTCAGCAGGTTGTTGTCTTTCTGGATACCGTTGAATGTATGTTTCCGAAGTAACTTGCACATTTCGATGCGATGCGTAATAAAGTTTTAGCATATTGCGTTTTTCTTCACTTGAAAACGGCATTTTGTTATAAATGTATACCAGTTTTGGAACTGGATAAGCGAAATTCAGTCCAAGTGTCAAAAATTGCTTTATTAAAGGAAAGTGTAGCTGTCATTTCCAAGGCACGCTTTGCAAAAGCCGGATTTTTGGGATTTCGCTCAAACTGCTAGACCAAAAACATGACACATCACCGTAATCGAAAAAAAAAATTCTATTCGAAAATCCAAGATGGCGCCCATAAGAAAAACAAAGCTGATGATGTTTGTCGAAAATCTAAACGTCGAATTTTTATTATTATATTACCACGTTGTAGAGCGTACAAAGTTGCAATGAAAAAGTGTCAATTGTTTTGAAGTATCTCTTTAAATAGTCTCGCAAAATAATATAAACATGTTTTGAAACTTTAGACTTTTTTGGATATTTAACCGACATTGTATCTCTTTAAATAACCGAAATCCCCATGCTTGAGCTCCAAAAACGGATACCCTATATATACAGGGTGTTCAATTTAAGTGAAGACATTGGAATAAATAAAGAAAGTTTTATCTGATTTTTTTTGTATTCGTGACAGACGACGCTATAATCGACAAAATTCAAAATTGACAAAAATCGTTGAATATTCTAAAATAAGGTTCCCTATGCTCAGCGTATAAGACAACAGCCTCGTCAATATTTCTCCCACATTCGCCATAAATCAGAATTATTTCAATGTTTTCTTCTACGCTTGCACGAGATATTGTTCACTTGTAATTGTTTTCTAGAAATGAAATTAAATGAATTCTGCAGAAAATAAATACTATCAAAATCTTTTTTTGTCAGAGATGCGCATGTGAGTCGACTCATTGTCGTTTTATGATGAGTTTCCCTATAAACTTCGATTAACTGATGAATGTCAATAGGTGAAATCCGTTTTGCTCTTAAAAAACGTATCACAGCGTGAATTTCGCATCTGGCGGTAACAGCGATAGGGACCTCCATCTTCGAAGGCTGCTAGGCCGGCATTGAGCGATGAAGCATGGCGGGAGAGGTGGGAATAGAGAGAGGGAGATTTGCCAGTGTAAGACAGTGTTTCACATTTCTCCCAGCACGTCGCATTATTTCTTATCAGCAGAACCTTATTTTACTAACCCCTCGTATTTCTCAGGAAATCCCTATTTTTCAACGATTTTTACCAATTTTGACTTGTCGATTATAACGTCGTCTGTCACGAATACAAAAAAAAAAAAATCAGATAAAACTTTCTTATTTTTTTCCCGGAGTATTCAAATCCGTATAAAAAATGGGGGTTCCTATTTAACATTTCTATTTCTCACCCCCTACCCCCTAGGGGGTTGAGGGTAGTGGGTCGACTTTCGTATCGCCCCCTCCGAGGGGAACAAATTTTAATTAAATTTTAATTTATTCGATGTGTAGTTTTCGAGATATTTCAATGTCTTGAAATGGTTGGCCCGCGGAATCCTGGGGTCAGAATATGACGATTTAACCCAACATATCTATATCCGAAAGTTTACGGTTAAGCCGGAATTTGTCTTTAAAGTACCAACATTTTTTATTTCTTTTGTTTATATCAGTTGAACGATTTATTTGATTTGAATGAAATTTATTATTAATAACTACCCTAATATAATACATCGTTTCAGTTATTATGGACATTATTGATTGACAGGAAGTATAAAAAACATTTAAAAACTAAAATATTTTTTTATTGGTGCATCCAATAAAAACTAAAAAAATACTACTTACAAGACAATTAAATTTAAAAACTTTTTTGTCTATTAATAATATCTGATATCTTTTACGGTTTTCTCACAATTCAGCGGTTTGTGGGTGTTAGTGGATTTATCCTTTGTATGTACATAAGATACCTAGGATCAACATTTGTAGTTTCCACTTTAATTAAAACAGGGTATTTAGATGAAATGTAACATATGTGTGTATTGAGTACTCACTGAAAAGCGACCATTGTGCAATTAACAAGTGCGATGTTGTAGATAGCGTAGCTGATGAGTCTGGCTTCATTAAACAGAGACTCAGCGTTGCGTACGTTGTAGCAGACTTTAATCCCCCATGCCAGGAATAATACTTCACCTGTAAAAATATGTGTCATTATATTATTCCACCCTATATGATAATAAAAAACAAATGTATATAAATTCGATAAAAAAATTAATATTTATGTATATTCATTTCGATTTATAACTTGACTCTATTAAACGCTATTAATTGTATCCTAATGTGAAACGATAATTTAAGCAGGGATTAAAATAAACGTTTCAAAATTAAAATGAAAATACAAATTCTGTTAACTATTAATGTATATAGTAAAGTTCCACATTTAATTCGTGGAGAGGGTATTGTATTGTAAGTGGTTGCTGGTTATAGCTTGCATGCACACTCAAGCGTTATAATTTAAAATTTAGTCGATTATTTAATCAGGAAATTCTACTAAAAGTAATGCGATAGTTATTGACATTTTCCCGGTTTAATTAATTGTTTAATGGATGCTTTAGAGCGTCATCGGAAAGTTCAATTATTTCAGTGATCGTCGATGAAAGGCTGAAACGTGTTGTTACACAGTATACGAGTATACGCAACAGGCACGAGCCGGTCTCGATCGATTTATTTTTATCAGCGTAGCGCATTTCAACCTAGAAACAATAGGTATTATCCTAAATGGTGAATAGTGAATTTTTACTCTTATTTTTAACTTTGCTGAAGTAAAAGTGACATATTTTACAAGGGAATAAACATTTTACCAAACCCACACGCTCATACAGTTATCGCTCTCCTAGAAAGTTATCGTCCACCGTTTTTCAAACGAACAAGGTACAGAAAGAGAAGAGCCGCGTTGGAAATGGAATTCCCAGATTCTATCTGGCGGAAAATGTGGTGCATAAAAGTTACTGTAAGAAATTATTCACCATTTATCTAAATACTATAATGTCGTCTGATAAATTACTACTGGATTGGCAACTAAGTAATTTTACCGATAATCAGTCATATATAGGCTTTATTTTATGACTGACCTGTATTAGTGGCTCTTTGATATTATTCACATTGACGTTTCTTTAGAAGCAGGTGGTACGTGACTATTTTGTTGATGTTAGTTGTGAGACATTTTTAAAATGGAGGAATGAAATGAACATTTTCGGCATATTTTAGTTTTTTTATTTCCGTAAAGGATAGTTAGTGGTGATTATTGCTTTATAGTATATTGCTTTATAGTGAAACTCTATATAGTGAAAAACTCTTTGTAGTGCACTTTTTTCAAGCCCTAGAATACACAGTGAATCTGTAAAATAGAAACACACTATATAAAATTTTTTTACCGGAATTTCAAATAAATTTGGCCACTAAATGCGAGAATTTTGTTGAGCAACAATTATTTTTCAGAAGTAATGTTCAAAAAATAAACTGATTAATTTTTCTAGTACATAATATGTATGTTAGTTATTTAGCATTTTCTCATGACTACACATTTTAAATGTACGTATGTATGCATGTATTTACAGATTTTGTATTATGTATTCTTTTTATTTCGTATATAGTATTTAGCCCTGTACATACATATGTAATGTGTACATTCTACAGGGTGTTCAATTTAAGTGAAGACATTGAAATATGTATCTCGAAAACTACACATCGAATAAAAAAAATTATAATGTAGCGTGACGGGAGAGGTGGGAATAGAGAGAGAGGGAGATTTGACAGTGTAAGACAGTGTTCTACATTTCTCCCAGCACATCTCATCAGCATAGGGAACCTTATTTTACGAACCCCCTCGTATTTCTCAGGAAATCCCAATTTTTCAACGATTTTTGCCAATTTTGAATTTGCTCGATTATAGCGTCGTCTGTCTGACGAATAAAAAAAAATTAGATAAAACTTTCTTATTTTGCCCGGAGTATTCAAATCCGTACAAAAAAATGGGGGTTCCTATTTAACTTTTCTAATTCTCACCCCCTACCCCCTAGGGGGTTGAGGGTAGTGGGCCGAGTTTCGTATCATTACATGTCCCCCTCCGAGGCGAACAAATTTAAATTATAATTTTTTTATTCGATGTGTAGCTTTCGAGATATTTCAATATCATCACTTGATTGATGAAATTGATCACCCTGTATACCGGGTGTGGCACTTAAGACGCCTCGGACCATAGCTCCCTTACGATAAAAGCTATCGAAAAAAATCTAAGTGGTGCATAATTACCGTCGCTATGTTTCAAAAATATTTCTAATCATCAGTGGCGTGCCGTACTCCAGTGGCGTACCAAACTTATGTTTTTTTAAATAGAATGCCCTATTTTTTATTGCAGATTTGGAAAGTGCTCGGAGTGTACTTATTTTTTTATCTAACATGTTATACCCCTCACTTAAGCGGTTTCGCTGTTATAACCCCTTCTTTCAAAATTGCGCCCCATTTTTGAGATTTTTTTTGTAGAGAAACTAATTGACGCCGGCGCCTAAATTTTGAATTGGGGTACAGGTTAAGACCTCGTATATCTTCACATAATTTTTTTTCGGGTAATTTATGGAAAAAAAATAATTTTTGAATGATCTTCGCATGTTGTCATTTTTTTTCGAAAATTTCAAATGGAACCCCCCTAAAAAAATACGGCGCTGTACAGCCAAAACTCTAAATTCTAAAAATACACATTGCATAACAAAATTTCGGAGAAAAAAGGACTTTCATCGCAAATGTCGGGAAACGTTTTCCGTTCCCAAGTGTGCCATGAGAAAATAAAAACACAAATACGGTCAACATAATAGTATGTACCAATTTATTCAACATGATATGAAAAATGCAGATAAAGACTTACAACTTAAACTAAATGTTCGAAATGACCACCTTCCTGCTAGAGGCATAACCGCAACTTCGACTCACAGGCTCTAGACACTTCCCTAAGGACTTCTGGTGATATACCGCGGAAAACCGCGCGGATTCTCTCCCTCATATCCTCGACAGTAGTTGGTACCGTTCTGTAAACCTCGTCTTTGATATGGCCCCAAGGAAAAGTCAAGGGGATTGAGGTCTGGTGATCTTGGCGGCCACCTCACAGGACCCCCATGACCAATCCAGGAGTCCGGAAACGTTTCATCGGGAAATTCCCGAACGTCACGGCTATTATGTGCAGGAGCCCCATCGTGCTGGAAAACTATCTGTCGTAGAGCGGCTAGAGGGACATTTTCCAAGAGATCATCCAAGTCGTCGCGAAGGAACCTCAAATAACTGTTGCCGTTCAGGTGCCCCTCGATGAAATAAGGACCCAAAAGGTATTCTCCAAGTATGCCTCCCCAAACATTCAGCGACCATCTTTGCTGGTGGTTTATCATTCGCATGGCGTGTGGGTTTTCATCGGCGTAATGGTAGTTGTGGCGATTGACATGCCCATTTCTATGGAACGTCGCTTCATCAGAAAATAATACGCGCATAAGAAATGATTCATTATTTTCGGTAAAAACTGCCTTCTTTCTAACTCTCCTTGGCAGTTTCACACTTCCCGTAGTAGTAAATATCTTCAACACTTTTTGAAACGCACGTTCATTTGGATGTGCCCTGTGCGGATATCTCGCAGCGTACACTTGTGACGCCAAGAAACAATTCTTGTTACATTCTCCAAGAATAAATATCATGTCAACCATTTCCTCTTGAGTTCGGAACATTTTTAGTACGTTTATCAAAAATGACTTATGGCTGCTACTGGCGTCTAATAATTTACTTTGACAATTACCAATCTTTTGTTTTCTCATGGCACACTTGGGAACGGAAAACGTTTCCCGACATTTGCGATGAAATTCCTTTTTTCTCCGAAATTTTGTTATGCAATGTGTAATTTTTTTGTACCAATGAAAAATTTAGAATTTTGGCTGTACAACGCCGTAATTTTTTTAGGGGGGTGCCATTTGAAATTTTCGAAAAAATGACAACATGCGAAGATCAATCAAAAATTATTTTTTTTCCATAAATTACCCAAAAAAAAAATTATGTGAAGGTATACGAGGTCTTAACCTGTACCTCAATTCAAAATTTAGGCGCCGGCGTCAATTAGTTTCTCTACAAAAAAATCTCAAAAATGGGGCGCAATTTTGAAAGAAGGGGTTATAACAGCGAAACCGCTAAAGTTAAGGGTATGATATGTTAGATAAAAAAATAAGTACTCTCCGAGCACTTTCCAAATCTGCAATAAAAAATAGGGCATTCCATTTAAAAAAACATAAGTTTGGTACGCCACTGGAGCACGGCACGCCACTGATGATTAGAAATATTTTTGAAACATAGCGACGGTAATTATGCACCACTTTGCTCTTAGATTTTTTTCGATAGCTTTTATCGTAAAGGAGCTATGGTCCGAGGCGTCTTAAGTGCCACACCCGGTATATGCTATGTATTTAAACTTTAAAATGTTTGATAAAATCTTTTCTAATATGTAATTTCTTTATATAGTGAAAAACTCTTTATAGAGAAATTTTAGTCAACATTTTGGTCTTTCACTATATAGAGTGTCGATAGTTTCTTACGTAACTACCCTTTGTAAAACAAAATGGATTTTGTAATATAAAAACCTTTTTCGTCAAAAATATTTTTGGATTAATTAAAAGATATAAAACTACCTTCAAACTGTACATTTGTACATTCGATGTCAACAATTTATTAATATTAAACCTCCATTAAAATTTTTATAATTAGCCTAAGCCTTTCCTATCTTTAAATATAAATGTAACAAGGTGTGTATGAGATATCATCAAAATTTTTTATTCGTTTGTAAAGTCTATTGATGCAATTATGTATGGAATATAATATCATTCAAATCTCTGCTGCGACTTCTCTGGATGGCGCGAATCCGAAATGTCCAATTTGTGGCTTATTCGCATAGACCTGCGACTTAGGAAAATCCCATTAGAAAAAGTTTAACGGAGTCAAATCGCACGATCTCGGTTACCAGTTCACATCACCTCCACGTGAGATAACTATACCCTCAAATCCCTCGTGCAGAATATCCAATGTGGCATAAGCTGTGTGGCACGTAGCACCGTCCTGTTGAAACCACATTTCGTTGGTGTCCTATTCAGACCAAAAGGTGTTGATAATTTTTCATTTATAGTGCTCGCCGTTGATGGTGATGGCCTGGTCAACGTCGTTCTCAGAGAAATATGGATCCAATACACTGTGAATAGTCCTCTCGGTAGGGACAAAGCACGCGGAACGTTGCCTGAACAGAACACTCATTTTGATAAAAAAATTATCATTTATACGTTCATGGTGATTTGACAAAACAATCAGAATAAAACGACCCTTTCAGATTATTCTATTATAATCCGGAAATATTAAACCTTTTAAACATCATACTTAATAGCACAAATAATTCAAAAAATCCTTCTACATTTATCCGGAAGGCTAAGCTCACTAATGGCAGAAATTTTTATGATTAGAGATACAAATATGAAAAATATAAATTTTTACATACTGCTTATATGAGAATTTCTTCTATATTTCGATCCAGGTGCTGTCATCTACTTTCTGACTTTCTGTCAGTACAACTACTCAGAAGGTTTTGATGCCCATGCATTATTTATATTGTTTACAGCGACAAGAAAAAATATTTTCCATTACATCGGCAGGGTAAGCTTATTTGGTGGGATGGGGCGCGCAGGCGTACTGTATAATTTCTCCTGACTGGACGCGTCTTGTGCGCAACTCACTCCAGGGAACTATATCCTCATTGGTAGCTCTGGCGTTCGCAGTGCGAAGTCCCTGTTTTGTAGGCTCCATTGAGGATAGGGAGCCATAAGGGATGAAGTTTCTCAAAAATAAGCAAAACAAAAACCCAAGCAGGCGGCAAGTAGCCACCTGAGGTTTGCTTTGATCAACCTAGCTAATCATCTGGGTAGGATTTCAGAGGAAGTGGCGAGAGAAGTCGGAGCAGGCCTTTGGGAGCGAGATCATTTCACTATTCAGTGGTGTTAATGTGGCGGGGGAAATCCTTCGAGTCACCTGTGATGACGAGGTAACTCTAAATTGGCTGAAGGCTAAGGTGAGCGCCACGCTGGAAGGGTGGTGCGGAAAGACTCTCGTCAAAGTCGGTGTTGACCACCTGCCGACCCTAACAAAAACCACAATATGGGTTCCCGGTAAGCTTGAAGATCCAGAAATGGTTCTCAGGCGGCAGGGCTAAATAAAGGAATAAATGTGGCACGTCGGTGCACCTTCCTAACAAGACCATAGGAGAAACCTTAAGGACTTATTCTGGTGATGGGAGTATATGTTCAGCGAGATCCTTGTAAAAATGAAAAAATTAAGAAAGGGCTTACTGACACGTGTGCGCCCGAGACTCCAATGGAGGTTAAGGCAGCCCAGGGATCGGCAACCAATCCGGAGGTACCGGCCGGGACCGCTACACAACTATAGGGTATATCGACTACCCAAATAGCCGAGACATAAACAACCTTCAATTGACCTGTTTAGTAAAAGAGAAAGGAAAAGAGAAGGTAAGAAAAAAGGGCATTATATCAGCGTACAAGACAACATGCTATCTAAAAGCTAGAGAAGACGAAATCGTACAGCGCGAGTATAAAAAAACTTGTAAAACAAAAAAGAGCGAGGCTCTTCTGCTCCAAAGTGGAAAACGCTTTGGAAACTCATCGCTAAAACTCCTCCCTTTAAAAGAAGGACAGTTCGCACACAGGCTTACCTGAAAACACGGGTAAACTTTTATTGAGGACCCATTTCCCGGGCTGTACCTTCAACCAGGAGCGGAGCCCCATGAATACATCCACCGCGTACCGAACCAAACTGGATTTGAACCTGGCGGGCTCTAGTGTTGCCAGGGAAAGGGTAGACTGGGCAATGTTTCTCACTATATAAATCCCCAGGGACGAGCGGAATTTATTATGCTATCCTGGACATCCTCGTGGGCATGTACCGGGGGTGTATTACCTTCCGTTCCACACCCCATGCTTGGAGGGAAACAAACGTTATTTTTATACCAGGACGCTTGGACTATACCCCAGCGAAAGCATATCGACCAATAAGGGTCACATCCTTTATCCTAAACATATGCATATGGATCGATACATTAGGGAAACAGTCATGCTGAAACATCCTCTACTTCTTAATCAACGTGCATATTGTGGTGAGTAGAATTGGCCAATCCATTGAGCAAAATGCTTACTCCCTTGAGACTTTTATGGATATAGAAGGCGCCTATAATAAAACCTCCTCCCCACGGCCAGCGGTTCTTAAATATGCTGCAATGGCTGCAAAGGGTTAATAATAATAATAATATTCTTTATTTCAAACTGTCATTACAATAGTGTACAAAATGAAATTGTCAGTGCCTAATCTAAAACTTACAAGCTACTTAATTGCAAAATTGATATCTATATTTATCTACATGCTTATTTGATTCCTATATATATATATATATATATATATATATACATAAATACAGATGCAACAGAGATGTTTTCGTCTATTATATATATATATATATATATATATATATATATATATATATATACAGGGTGGGCCACGAATAACGTCCATTCAAAGTGTACTGGGTTCCTGCAAGAGGAAAAATCTGAAAAAATTCAAAATTGTACGGTTGATTGCGATGTTCTCATGGACTTTCTATCACTTCCGGTTATGCCGAAAACGGCTACCAACTTTGTTATTTTAAATGGAACATACTGTATATTATTTTATTTTTTAAATCCTTATTCGATTGCCTACCTCTCCATATGGGTTTTTGTGCACTTAACTTTTACAGTTTTTGATTTAAAAATTTATTTGTCAAATATTGACTTGAAATAGACGTTTAGAAAAATGCCTATAACTTCTAGTAGGTACAAGATAGACACACGAGCGGCGTCTTGTATTGTACCTAATCGATTCCTCTACAACGGAAAAAATTGACATGTGTCAATTTTGACAGTTGGTATTTCAAAAATAGAAATATTTCAGCGCCCACTTTAAAACATAATATTTCAATTTTTTCAAATGGAGTGTCTAATATTATATCTCATAATGTGATTCGCAAGACAATTTGTTACAAAAAAGTATTATACGTCCCTATATCTAGAGCCAGTAGTTTTTGAGTTATTTCGAAATTTGTTTCGGCTCAGAATTTTTATTTGAATAATTCCTGTACTATTTACACGGGCACCATAGTATACTCTGCCAATATTTTTTGAATCCAACGTATTGACATTTATGCACACTTCTTTTAAGTAATATTAAAATGAATACCTATACCAATAAAGAAATTATGAATTTATTTGTCATATATTGCCAGTGCAACCGAATTGTTGCCAATGGAAAGAAAAAAGTTTCGAAGACTGGAGTCAAATTTTGTACTATTTGGAAAACAAAGCACAGAAAAAAATCAACCAAAGCCAATAACCGAGAATGAGGAAATTCAAGTAAATGGTTTTACTTCTTTTCAAGCAAATCAATGCGCATCAAAGCGTAGTTGCCAGAAGGATTTGAGAGTAAGGAGAACCCAACTTCAAAGAAATTGGAAAATGTATCGGATGCATAATTATAAATTTAATTTGATGCAAGAATTATTTCCCCAAGATGCAGAGAACAGGATTGATTTTTGAGAGTTGTTGCTTAAAATTAATACAATTTGGACGGAAGAAAAAAATTTCTCTTATGAAGGTATTTTAAATCGAAAAACCAATCACATGTGGTCAATTGAAAATCCACATATAACACGTGTACATAAATACCAACACAAATTTAGTTTCAACGTATTTTGCCTATTGATGGACACGCGTGTTACTTTTTATTTGTAGCACGAAAGATTAAATAATGGCTGTCTTTAAATTTAAGAATAAGTTCGTTCAACTCGATGGAGCCCCAGCTCATTGCACAAACGAAATATCACAGCAACGAATGAACATGTTCGAGGATAGTTGGATTCGAAGGTTAGGTCCATGGAACTGCTCCACTAGATTTCCAAATCTTACTCCACTTGATTTTATTCTTTGCGGTCGTATAAAAAATAAAGTTTATGCAACTGCCGACAATACCCGAGAAGAATTGGAAGCAAAGGTGCGAGCTGGATTTGCGGAATTAAGCGCAGAAAAAATTAGGCGAGCAACATAGAGGGTGACGCAACACGTGCTGCACAGTGTTTACAGTTCTTTATTAAAGTTTTTCAGTACCTGATTAAAATTATTATATTTACTTACGAATTTAAAAAAATATTCTATTACAGTCTTCTTGCTTCTGTTTTATTTGTAAGTTGTAACTAGGGATAAGTTTCGAATCAATACATAATTTCTTAATTGGAATAGATATTCATTTTAATATTATTCAGACGAATTTTTCCCAATTCGATTCAATATTGACAGAAGCCTACGATGGTGCCCGTGTGAATAGAACAGGAATTATCGAAATGTGAAAGGAAATAAATTTTGAAATAACTTAAACTACTGGCTCTAGATATAGTGATGTATAATACTTTTTTGTAGCAAATTGTCTTGCTTATCTCACACAATGAGATAAAATATTGGTCATTCTATTTGGAAAAAATGAAATGCGATGTTCTGACGTAGGCGCTGAAATATTGATATTTTTAAAATACCAACTGTCAAAATTGACACGTCATTTTTTTTCGTTGAGGAGGAATCGATTAGGTACAATACAAGATGCCACTCTTGTGTCTATCTTGTACCTACTAGAAGTTATAGGCATTTTTCTAAACGCCTATTTGAGGTCAATATTTGACAAATAAATTTTTAAAATAAAAACTGTAAAAATAATATACAGTATGTTCCATTTAAAATAACAAGATCGCAATCAACCGTACAATGTTGATTTTTTTCAGATTTTTCCTCTTGCAGGAACCCCGTAAAATTTTTATGGACGTTATTCGTGGCCCACCCTGTGTATGTTACGGTAAAAGTAGATATTGCGGCAAATGTACACATTTTCCGGTAAATGTGCACATTTGCCTCCTCGTTTGGGTAATGTGCATTCAACTAACATTTACAATTTCAAAGAAGGGAAATGTACATTGAATTCACAATGACCATGTCGTTTTGGTTAATGTGAGCATACAAAATACGAAATCGCAAGTGCTAGTAATGTGGTGTGCATGTGCACTTGTAGTGGTACGCGAACTACCGTTTCGGCTAGTTCAGTAGGCGCTGCTATTTCACGTTACACATTTCGTGCAAGTGCTCTATCTATAATGTTAATGTTATTATGTTTATGTACCCTACCTAACCTAACCTTTTTTTTTTTTTGTGGCTGAAAGGTGGAAAATATTTTAAAGACTGAGTGTGGGAGTCCCCAGAACTATACTGGTGTACCCACTAAATACCACCTCCCCAAGTCGACCCTGACACCCCGCGGAACCGCCGTCTGGCATTACTTCACGGGTGTCGTCTGCGTCGGTAATGTGTGCGTGTGTATGATGAGTGTGTGTGTGTGTGTGTGTGTGTGTGTGTGTGTGTGCCACCCCGCGGAACCGCCATCAGACATAACATCACGGGGTGTCAGTGTCGTTGTGTGTGTGTGTGTGTATGAGATGTGCGTGTGTGTGCAATGAACGGCTCGGGTACATGGGGTCGCTACTACCAAATGGCTGTGCACGTCAACCACCCCTAACCTAACCTTTTTTTTTGTGGCCGGGAGGTGGAAAATCTTTTAAAGACTGAGTGTGGGAGTCCCCAGAACTATACTGGTGTACCCACTAAAAACCACCTCCCCAAGTCGACCCTGACACCCCGCGGAACCGCCGTCTGGCATTACTTCACGGGGTGTAGGGTGTCGTCTGCGTCGGTGATGTGTGCTTGTGTATGATGAGTGTGTGTGTGTGTGTGAGAGATGTGCGTGTGTGTGCAATGAACGGCTCGGGTACGTGGGGTCGCTACTCCCAAATAGCTGTGCACGTCAACCACCCCTGCGGGAAACCTAACCTAACCTAACCTACGACATATTATATAATATGCAAAGAAAAGTATATTTTCTTTGTCATTTACATTTTTATTTGTATTCCAACTCTTCTTAAAACATGAAGGTAAGAGTATACATATACTAAAACGTGAAGGCAAGAGTACACATTTGCCGGGAAATGTACATATACATTATATTCAGTTCACATATACCTAACTTTTTGGGAAATGTACACATTTTACGGTAAAAGTGTACATTTCCCAAGAGTGTATATATATATATATATATATATATTAAAATATTTAACACTTTTCTTGAGAGATTCCGTTAAAGAATTGAAATATATAGGATATATAAAATCGGTTGTTCTTACCCGAATAGTGTTTGACTATTTAATTCTTTGAATATTCCTGGAAATATTGTCATATGGTATCCGCATGACATTGTATTCTTCAATCGTTTAGTGGCGCTAATTACTTCTTCTTGTGATACTGGAGTAATAAAAATAGACATTTCATTTTGAGTGATATTGTCAGAGTATGTAGTTCGATTTAATTTATTTGTAATTTCTTTCGTAATATTTAAAACATATGTATTAAATTAAATGTATTATCTTAATTTCGTTAATTTCCCAAGTGATTTTTTTAGATTATTGGCATTGATGATTCAATTGCTGTATGTGTTAGATCTGTGTTCAATAAGAAGTTTGTTATATATTTTTTATACTATTGTAAGACTTAACCAGGATTGGGACACCTACAGAGGAAAACTCACACAATATAATAAAGAAATTCGAAAAGCCAAAAGGGACTCGTGGAGGAAGTTTTGCGAGGAGATTAATGACACTCCGGCATGTTCAAAAATCCACAAATTCCTGGCTAAGAACGGCAGTGTTACCAAAGAGGTAGGCTTCCTCAAGAAACCGGAAGGAACCTACACAGAAACAACAGACGAAAGTCTCAAGGAACTATTAAAAGTACACTTTTCAGCCTCAACAATTATGGCAGAACATAACAAGCTAGACAATCCGAGCCAAAGACCTAAAAGGCCCGACCGAAAGGACTGGAGATTAGCCACACATTAAAATTAAATGGGCCATCAGCAGGTTCCAACCGCACATGTCCGCGGGACCGGATGGGATTTATCTCATTGTGTTACAAATGGGTATAGAGAAACTGGTGCTGCACCTGTCAAAAATCTTCAAAGCCTGCCTGGCATGGAGATATATACCAAACTCATCATCACAAGGAGGAGTGCTGTCTCCACTGCTATGGGCAACACTAGTAAATGACATTTTAGGAAAATTGTCCAAAGAGGATATCCACTGCATAGGGTACGCGGATGACCCAGCCATTGTCATCAGGGGCCGGTTCGCGGGAGTTGTCACGGAGCGAGCACAAAGAGTCCTAAACATAATAATAATAATAATAACTTTATTTGTGTTAATAGACAAAAAACATACACTCGTCCAAAATGAAACATAATACATAGAAATAATGAAATTCTTTAAACAGTGAAAACATTTAAATAACTAAAACAAATCTTCGAGAAAATCATTATAATTATAGTACGCTTTCTTGCATAATAGTGATTTTAAGTTCTGTTTAAAAGCTGGAAAATCCAGCGATTTAATATTTTTTAGTAACTTATTATAAAATAGTGGGCCAAAATAATTTAGTCCATTCCGAGATCTATATATCCGTGTATAACGAACTGGTACATTATATGATGACCGAGTATAATATAAGTGTTGTTCGGCTTGGACAGAAAGCTTTGGAAGATTCCTTTTTACATACATAATACAATTGAAAATATATATGGAAGGAACAGTTAGTAAGCTATAGTTTTTGAAATAATCACTAACATCAAATCTGTAATGGAGATTCTTAAACACCTGCGTTGAAGTTTAAACACTCGATTAATGTGTGTTGAGTGTCCCCAACATATAATGGTATGGTTAATTTGTGAAGCAATTAAAGCATGATACGCAGTTAAGACCGCTTCTATAGAGCAACATTTCACTAGGTTTTTTATTAAAAATATATTTCTGGAAATCTTTTGACACACTTTATTTATGTGCTCTAGCCATTTCAATCCGGGATCGAGCATAACACCAAGGAATTGTATTGTTTCTGTTTTATTGATTGCGGCTAAGTTTTTTAAAGAAAAATACATTTGCGCTGTCTTTTCTTCGTTGAGTGTTAGGAGGTTTGCTGAAAACCACTATTTTATCAGTGCTTTTGATTCTTCTACTGACTGTGTTAATATCTGTAAATTGCTGTTACTTACACTACAAGTAGTATCATCAGCATAGAGTGTGAATTTAACTGTATTATCACACGTCACGATGTCGTTTATAAAAATAAGAAACAATAAGGGTCCGAGAACGGATCCTTGTTGTTATTAATGCTAGGTCAGATAAAGAACCATTAAAAGTAGTTCTTTGTGATCTATTTGTTGAATAAGACTCTAATAATTTAATATATTCGATCTGAATTCCGTAATAAGGCAATTTATTCAAGAGTACGTTGTGTGACACCCAGTCGAAAGCCTTAGTGAGGTCGAAAAAGATACTTGAAGAATAATTATTGTTTTCAAAGGCATCTATAATAAAGTCTGTTAAATTATTGATAGCATCGCTAGTAGATGTATCTGATCTAAAACCAAACTGGCAATTATTAAAAAGATTGTTCGATTCAAAGTAATGCTGCAGTTGTTATTTAAGAATTATTTCAATAATCTTACCAATGAAAGGTATGATCTCCTTTTTTAAATAACGTTATAACTTTAGACATTTTCAGTGAGGATGGAAAATTACTTTCTCTAATACATTCATTTATTAAGTCCGTTAGAGGAACTAATATAATATTCAAAACAGTCATAATTAGTTTTTTATTGATATCATAAATATCTCTACTATTTTTATTCTTCAGTTTAGAAATAGTATCAGGGACCTTGATATAACTGACTTCTGAAAATTGGAAAGTGATATTATTATTCGTACGTAAATATTCTAAATATGATTTTTGATTGTTATTGTTGTTAGATGCATTTAATGAAGTTAAAATGGACGGAATTGAAGCAAAATAGTGATTATAATTATTAGAAGTTAACGTTGAAGATGGCAAGGATGACTTATTTCTATTTTGATTGATTACTTCCCACATTGCTTTAGGGCGATTACAGGCATTTAATATATAAGAATCGTTGTTCTAATAGTTTGGTTTGGTTTGACCTATATATGTCTGTTCGCAATCTTTACATGGAATTTCGTATACACCTTGGTTTTCCAGAACTATCTTATCTTTGTGTTTGCTAGTAAGATGGCCAATTTTTGTAGATGTGGTGAAGGCGGTTGATATGTAAAATCCTAAAACGGCATAACATATCAACCGCCTACACCACATCTACAAAAATTGGCCATCTTACTAGCAAACACAAAGATAAGATAGTTCTGGAAAGCCAAGGTGTATACGAAATAGAAGAATAAAAGCCAGAATAGGTGAACACAAAAATGCCGTTTCCCAAAAACATATAACGTCTTCTCTTGTACAACATTCACTAGAAACCGGCCATAAAATAGACTTCGAAAATGTGAAAACACTTGCCACAATAGAACACTTTCATAACCGAATAACCCGCGAAGCCATAGAAATCGAAACAAGACCCTACGCAATGAATAAACGAGATGACTCACAACGTTTGCCGAATACATGGAAATAAATCCTAAAACAAACCGAATCACCCATAACACAATTCCACAAACGTCGAACAAACATCAGCACTACATTAGAACGAGACAGAAACACCAAAAAAACACAAGAAAGAAACACAACAAGACTCCCAATGACAAGGAGCCAAACAAAACTGACGGAGAGGGGATTAACCGAACTTACATAAATACAGCAACGATCGGAGCAGCAAATCAGTAATTCCTTGCGAATATACCAGAAGATGATGGCAGCGAGACCATCGAAACGTCGTATTCCCAAAATACAATCCACGCGGACAAATACCCGAAAACCACACACCATATATATATATATATATATATATACAGGGTGTCCCGTTAATGCGGGGAAATGGCTGGACCATAGATTCCTGAAGTCAATATATGACGATTTAACGCAACTTATCTATATCCAAAAAATTACGGTAGAGCCGGAATTTGGCTTCAAAGTTTCAAAAATTTTTATTTCTTTTGTTTATAACAATTGAACGCTTTATTTGATTTGAATGAAATTTATTTTTAATAACTACCATAATATAATACATCATTTCAGTTATTATGACTATTATTCGTTAACAAGAAGTATAAGAAACAGTAGTACCACCACTTAAAAACTAAAATATTTTTTTATTGGTGGATCCAATAAAAACTAAAAAAATACTACTTGAAAGACCATTTAATTTAAAAACTTTTTCATCTCTTAATAATATTTGATATCTTTTACGGTTTTCCCACAAAAAAATAAAATATATATTTTTTATCTAGTAAAAACAAAATCTAGTTTTTCATCGAATCGAAAATAAATGTTTTTCGTGGCCGTCTTTGCTTAAAAAATGTAAATTATGTATAATAATTATTATTTAGTGTCTTTTGACAATTAATTTTTAACTTTATTATAGTTCATAAATATTCATATTTGGAATAAACAGATATCTCGTTTGTATTACGATTTTGCAAAGAAAATTGTTTGAAAAGTGTTAGATGTTGTTTTGATTTATTTTATTAATTGATATTATTTAATTTTTATTCAATTGAGTAAGTTTATTTACTTATTAATGAGTGCATAATGAGTATACTATATTCATATTTTAATTTTTGTGCAAAAACCGTACAAGATATCAAAAACAAGTAAGAGTCAAAAAGTTTTTAAATCTAATGCCCTTTCAAGTAGATTTTTTTGGATTTTATTGGATGCACCAATAAAAAAATATTTTAGTTTTTAAGTGGTGGTACTACTGTTTTTTATACTTCCTGTCAATCAC
>OZ018388.1:53183909-53377016 GCA_963969525.1 Ontholestes murinus
CATCGCCTATTAAATATTCTATTTAAATATTGACGAACCGCCAATGAAAAATGAGGTGGCGCACCATCGAGCTGTAACCACATGTTTTGGCGAATATTCAGTGGAATATTCTCTAATAATAATGGAAATTCTTCTTGGAGAAATTGTAAAAATATGGGACCATCCAAGTATCCATCGAAAAAATGAGGTCCAATGACGTAATTACCCAAAATGCCTCCGAATACATTAATACTCCAACGATGTTGTCGATCAGTAATTTGAAATTTGTGGCAATTTTCGGTGCTGTAATAATGGCAGTTACGTCGATTAAAAGATCCGTTATTATTAAAAGATGATTCATCCGTAAATAAAATATTATTCAAAAAATCTTCATCATCGCCACTTTTATTTAAAACACATAAACAAAAATCTAACCGCTTCTCGAAATCCGCATTATTCAGATGCTGGTGAATTTCATAGTGATATGGGTGGTATTCATGTTTTTTTAATATCCTTGATATGCTCGCCTTGCTTAACCCAGTCTCACGAGCTACACGTGTACTCGTGCTAGGATTATCTATTACAGAAGTAAGTACCTGTAATTGTGTCTCCTCGTCCTTAGTTACAGTGTTGAAGTTCGTTTTTTTCAGATACTTGACACTGCCTGTGGTTTTAAATATATTTAAAACTTCCTCCAATGTCTTCTTATTAGGATGTCTCCTATCAGGGTACCTTTCGCGATATACTCTTTCCGCTAAGAGACAATTTTCATAACATTCCCCTATTATTAGGATCATGTTAATTCTTTCGTTTAAGGAATATTTCATTTTTGCGGTCGTTACAAATGATTCGAATGTGTCAACTGACTTTGTTTATAAACAAAAGCTACACACTAGCTTATTGCAATAATTGATACTAATAATTATTATGTCGAAAATTAACAAAAATGGATATATCTTGAAAACTATTAGTATTAGGTGTAGAATACTTTTATACTTTTTGAAAGATAATAAAATTTGCTACAAGATAGGCCTATTAGATATAGGGTGTGCCATTTAAAGTAAGCAAGAAATTTGACCTTGAATGTGTTTCTGGAGATACATTAAATTACCAAAACATCTTAAAATTTTAAATTACTACAAATAGTCTAAAATATTCCCCCATTAGTCTAATGTACTGATACAAAATTTCATTTGTTTTCATTTACCTATTTGGGAGATATGATTTTTTTTCGAAACGTCAATTTTTCCAAAATTGTTTAAATATTTCAGAAATTATTAGGTTTAGGCATATGATCTTATAATGAAAGTTACCCTTATTTTTGATGTAGAATCTGAAAAAAATATCAAATATGGGGTGTTCCATAAGAAAAAACATAACTATGATACGCCATGCTTTTATGCGACACCCTGTATATTTAAAACTAATTTTAAAATGTGGTCCTAATACATCTACATACTCCTGCGAAAACGGATTTTGAAAAAAATAAACCGTTTAGCCGTAAAGCTACTCGGCGCGCACGCTGAGACACCCTGTATATATATATCCGCAAAGTTTAAATGAAATAAATTCGTATTGTCAAAATTAATATTGAAGTCGCCAGTTATAAATATTTTTTGATTATTAAACGTATATAGTTTTTTCATTGTAAATAAAAAGTTATTGAAATTAGCAGTCGGTGCTCTATAAACTGTAATAATAACAATATTGGGATCTAAGGTTTGAATTGCCGATATTTCACAACCATGTTCAACCGAAAGTTTGACTATATCTTCCCTTTCAAAACAGGAAATAGAATTGAGGGCATAAATAGCTGTTCCTCCATGTAACATATTAGATCTACAAAAAAATGAAACACATTTATAATTTGTGATCTGAACAAAATTTATATTATCTGAATTTAACCAATGTTCAGTGAAACAGAGGAAATGATAAGTATAATCATTTTCTGCCGCTAGCCACCAAAAAGCATCAATAGCATTTGGTAGGTGTCGCAGAATGTGCGAAAAAAATGGGGACTAAACCCTAAAATGACTATGGCTTTACACCAGGGTGATAGGACCCATGGACCAGTGGTGTAGTGGACTAGGACACAGGAAAAGGGGGCGATAGGAATCCTGAATAGTACACAAAGGCTAGCATGTATCAGTACAAAAGGAGGCCTAAGCACCACCCCAATAGCAGCCCTAGAAGCCATCTTGAACATACCACCATTACACATCTTAATTCAAGGAGAAGCCAGGTCCATATCATATAGACTGATACAAGGACAGGCGCCCAAAATCCGATCACACGGAAAAACACACCAACGGCTAGAAGACGAGCTGAAGGCTAACGCGATCACAGCGATGCCAAGTGATGCCATGGTGAAAAAATACAATTTCGAAAGGAAATATACCATAAGGTACTGATCCCGCAAAGAGAAGACTGAGACAAAGATTTCTGTTAGTCTCACCAAGGACACTACGGTGTTCCAAGCAGAGACGATAGATCTTCACCACTGCACAAGAGAAATAGCAAGACAAGACATCAAAGGTAGGTCAATTGCTATATTCTCCGACAGCCATGCGCTGCTAAGAGCACTAAGCTTCACACAGGTCGAATCTAAGCTAGTGTGGGACTGTATACATGCTCATAATGAACTTTTCTGTCACAAAAAAGTAACAATCACATGGGTCCCAGGACACGGAGGACATCCGGGGAATGACAAAGCAGATGAACTGGCCAAACAAGGCTCGTCAAAAGCAGTAATTGGCCCGAAACCCTCCTGCGGAATCTCCAAAACCGCAGTCAAACGATCCATAAAAAAATGAGTGGAGACACAGGCCCATACCTGGTGGACGAACTCACCAGCACAGACACAGGCGAAATAATTCCTCAAGAACAATCGCCAAAACAAGCGGACTTCTGAACCAAGATAGAAAAATGGTCAAAACAATGACAGGACACTGCAAGTTCAACAAACATATGAGCAAAATAGTCCTGGCGGAAGAAGCACAATGCAGATTCTGCTTAGAGGAAGAAGAGGACTCGTTCGATATCCTATGCCACTGCAAGGGCCTAGCAAGGATTAGATATCAAAAGCTGGGCAATACAAACCCAAGCGCGAAGACCTATAACCAAGCCTCTCTGACAGGGCTAATAGGACAAAAAAGGCAAAGCTAGAGCTGGTCATTTGAGATAAACAGGGATCCACAATAGATCTGAAAAGGTCGCCGTGGAACAGGCGCTGGTGCCACCCACATAACATCTATCTATTTATCTATTGCAAGACTCGAAATAATCTGCATTATGCCGTGTTATTACATATAAAATATCTAGTTCATTGCGAATATTTTTTATTTATTCAGAATTATACACAATTTTGTATGTTTTCGTGTATTTATCTTTTTTTTCAATAAAATGCTTGTTCATTAAATTTGAGTTGATATTGTTGAATAAATTACACTGAGCATTTACAGAGTTTGTGTTTTGACAATATATATTTTGCCAATTTATGTTTTGTAGTTCGGATATAAACTTTACAATGTTTGTGTTCGAAAATGAGCGCACGCGTTGAGTTGAAGGTGTGTTTTGGAGGCTAGATGAGACTGTGACTAATTGGGCAAAATGAACGCTTATATTAGTATTTATAATTTTTGATTTTTTTATTGAAGGTGGTTTGTGAAAATATTGTCTATGTATGACCCTGAAAAATTAGTAGTTCTAGTGGGTTCTTCAAATATGTAATTAAAGCCATAAGTATTTGCTATTTCAATTGGCTTATGCTTATTTGGTGAAATCTCAAGAAAGTTAATGTTAAACTTGTCACAAATGAAAACATATTTGTTCTCGTTGTATATTAGTTGTGAGATTTGTTCAAATAAATTGAAAAAATCTTGTATGCATCCATTTGGTGGTATGTATAAGGTTATTATAATAAAGTTGTTGTTGTCGTTTTCTATTTCAACAGCAGTGCATTCAACTATAAAAGGATGGCTTAAACAGTTTAATTTGCCTTTAATTTTATATTTTAGACTATTCCACTCCTATTGCATGTAGCCAATGAAAATGAGGCATGTGATATTTTTTAGCCAATCACGTCAATTTTTAAGTGAATAAACACCAAGTTGCTGTTTATTCACCTGAATAACCTGAAGTTAGCTATTTCCCGATAAATGAATTAAATTAGCCTTGATAAAAAAGCGAAAAACGTTGTTTATGCGTATGTCAGTTCAAGTAGGTTATAAAATCAAAAGGTTTGGTAACACTTCATCATCCATAATAAATACGACGGTGGCAAGTTCTGCACCAAAAAATAAAACTTAAACGAGATCGTGTGTTTGGAAACGATTTGAAGAATTCTGCGCCGATAAAAACTACCAGTCGTTAGCAAAACTTTAATGGAAACTCTTGCCGCGATTATGATGACTGGGCGTATAATATAACGAAGGTAAACGCAAATGATTATAAGGGAGGTGTTATTTAATCAATGTCGAATTTTTGGACCAAAATACTGCAGGAGATATATCGTAAAAATTTTAATATAAATATTGAACCATTCACCGATATTCGTTTCAAGTCGTGGAATAGTCTTTCCAAATACCATTCGTGATGACAATTAAATCGGAATAAATTTCGTTTTTAGCGCATTCAAGTTTGTTGCTTATTCGCGGTTTTTTATTCGAGCAACTGATAGAAAAAATCACTCGCCTGGCGGCTCGTGATTTTTTCGTGAGAGTTGCTCTCATTAAAATCGCTAAGCAACAAACTTTCATGCAAAAACAAAATTTATTCGAGTAAATTGCCATCACTTATGGTATTACTTGTGATTATTAAACGTGTTTACTTCCCTATAAAATGAATTTGCCATTATACAATTGATGATTGGATAGTTTTTGAGCTGCTACTCTGTCTTCCAGTATTCGGCGATACATATTATATTGCACTAGTTTTCAATCACTTCAATATTAAGTTCATTTATAAGATTTCCAATGTATTGGATATTTTGATGAAATATGGTTATACCTTTCGTATTTTCTGTGATGAAAAACGATCTATGCAGACATCTCTAGGCCACAAATTTGGATCTTGATATCCTCTGGTATAGATACTTTAAAAGAAAAGTCTAAAAATCTAAAAAGTATTTCGTGGGATTCCTTAAGTTCATTTTTTCACACTTCACTACTCTAAAATTTTTATTTTTTTGGTAAATTTCTATTTTTTTCACTGTCATATCCGGATGTAGTTGAAACAGACAATAATGTACCATTTTGAACTCCTTTAATATCAATAGCTGAGTCGTTAATTCCTTGAATAGTTTTTCTTCTAAGCTGTTTTCTTTTTGTGTTTGCTATTCTCCATTTCCAGAGCTGTTACTACTACTAGTACTTTTTACCTCTACCGTAGGTTGTGTTTCTATGTTTTAATTTTTTTGTGTATTCATTTTTTCAGCATTTTGCATATTTCTTTTGGTGTGTTGTTTTCACCCTTTGTTTAATTTGGTGCTTTTTGCGGCATATTTTTTGCACATGCTCAATTTTTGCACTTTACTCTTTAAAGGACTTATTTCTTGCACAAGTTTTTTCGTTTGTTTTTTCACAATATCCCTGACAATTTTCGAAAATTCCGTACTTTTTAGAAATCGTGTCTTCACTTTTTGAGCGTAGATCGGGTGGAAAAAAACAGATTTTATCATTTGGAGGGCTCGCTCGAATACGTCTTGCTTCTACCGTGTCTGAACACTAACTGTTGTCCACGGGAGGGAGTGCTGTCACCTTTACTATAGAACCTAGTCGTCGATGGACTACTTGAATCGAACCTTCGAACCTACTTTCCGGAACTGGAAATGATCACAAGATAGAGAAAAATCAGGATTTCAAGCCACCAAGCTTCGTTTTTGTGGCAAGACCGGCACAAACTTTTAATTTTATTTCCTATTTTTATATGGTTAACTATTTTAAAAGTAAATATTCTTCATATCCTTATCTGTGTTCCTTTTATGTAAAATATGCAGAATATACTATATAGTCTATTGGTAGTCACTGTGAAAGACCGTACAGTGTGAAGGGCGCCCCTGTTTTTCATCAATCTATTATCATTTTATTGATTTTAACAAATAAATGTCTAATCATAAAACACCTACCGAATCGAAATTAGAAAATATAAACACTATTCACGTTGTTTTTGCATTTTTCTATAAGTTACAAGTAGTGTCAACGTTTTGTGCGTTGCTGTCAGTTTTCAGCCATGTTATTTTTATATTCATTATATTATTAATTAATTAATTATTAAAATTATTTTTAAGTATAAAGTATTTATTCGTGTTATTAACAATTAAGTTTTACACATGTCATAGATACATTTGAATATATATATATATATATATATATAGTGGATATAAAAAGTATAGAGTGTATAATATAAAACTAAATATAATTAAAAATTTAAATACAAAAAATAATACACTGAGCGTAGCAAATATACAAAACAATATTAAACAACAGATATAAATAAAAGGTATAAATAACATGAAAACATTTAAAAGTTTATAAAGATAAACAATTATAACATACATATGTGTTAAATAATAAAATATTAAAATATCAAGAGTTAAAATAATTAATAAAATTTATAAAAGCTAATAGACATATAAAAAAGGACAAATATAGAATTATTAGGAACAAACATATTAAAATAGTATAATTAAATTTAAGCTGTTTCAATGTCTAATTCTAAAAATTCATCTAGTGAATAGAAGGCCCCTTTAATTAACAATTCTTTAATTTTATTTTTAAAACTGGTATTTGGCAGTGTTCTAAGTTGTGTTGGTAACTTGTTATAGCATTTGACAGCATAATAATTTACACCTGAGCGCGATCTCGTAAGTCTATGATAGCCCGTTAACAAATTATCTTTATGTCGTGTTTCGTGCTTATGTTCCAGAATTGTGTATCTCTCTGGGTACTTCCTAATATATTTAAGACATTCATATATATAAACTGATGGAAGAGTTAAGATCCAGCCAAGATACGGATTGCTCTTCTTTGTATTTTGAATATGCGATGGCGGCAGGATGAGTGCCCCCATATTAAAATACCATATGTCATGACTGAATGGAAATATCCATAGTAAGCCATCTTAAGTATACTATATGAGACTGTACCTGCGAGTTTGCGAATAGCAAATGAAATTTTTGCTAGCCTTTTAGCTAGTTCTGAACCTTGACAGTCCCATCTCATGGCTGCATCAATATGAACTCCTAGAAAATGTGTTGTTTTATTACCGTTTAATTGGACATCTCTAGTAAGTGTGAACGTTATTGTTTTAGTTTTCGCCTTGTTTAAAACAAGGCCATTTTCAACACACCAGTCTATAGTTTTGTTGGTCGCTATTTGACTCTTTTCTAATACCTCTTCAACGCTTTTCCCATTAACTACCATTGTACTGTCATCAGCAAATAATATTACATTGGCCATACTTACTTCTTTCGGCATGTTATTTATGTAAATTAGAAACAGTATCGGGCCTAAAACAGACCCTTGCGGAACCCCTATATGCAGTGAAGAGATATCAGACATTTTCCATTAAAGAGAACCTGTTGTTTTCTATCCGAAAGATAGCTCCTAATTAAGTTAGTGCTCTTACTAGAGATACCGTACGCTTTTAACTTAGTTAACATTATGTTATGTTTAACACAGTCAAAGGCCTTACTCATATCGATAAAAGATGCAGTCGTTATTTTCTTGTGTTCAAAGGCATTTAGAATATTTTCCGTAAGTTCTACGATGGCATCACTAGTAGAGAAACCACTTCTGAATCCAAATTGATTTTTATTAAATAATTTATATGTTTCAAAATAGTCTACTAGTTGCTCTTTTAATATTCTTTCAATTATTTTAGAGAACCATGGAAGGAGTGAAACAGGCCTATAATCGTTTAATTGATTAATATCACCTCCTTTGAATATTGGTATTACTTTGGCTTCTTTTAATACTGATGGGAATTCACCCGTAGCTATTGTCTTATTTATAAGTATTGTGAGATGAGGTATTAAAATATTCATAACTGATTTTATTATTTTAGTTGAGATGCCATATATATCGGTGCTATCACTGTTTTTAATACTATTTATAGCGTCCCTTACTTTAATTTCGCTCACTTCTTTGAAATAAAATTCGACATCACAATTTACATTTATATCACAGGTATAGCTTCTAGAAGGTAAATCTTTGGTTATGGTGTTCGCAACGTTACAGAAAAATGAATTGAATTGATCACAGGAAATATCACCGATTGCAGTTTGCTGCCTCTTAGAATTTATAGTTTTCCATATAGCTTTGGGTTTGTTAGATGCAGTGTTAATAAAATTATCATTGGCCTCTCTTTTTGATTTAACTATTGCGTTTCTATAAGTTTTAAGATAGTCCGATTTAAGGGCTCGAGATTCAGGAGAGTTATTAATTTTATTATTTTCGTCAATTAATTTTAACGTATCTCTCATCTTTTTTAAATCACTATTAAACCACTTTACATTATTTACCCGATTTGGGCTGCCTTTAATAATTTTTTGGGGAAAACTACCTTTAATGCATTGTATCATAATATCAGTTAAGATTTTCCATTTATCATTTATCCCTATTAACTCACATTTAATGAAGTCCCATTGTCCATTAGAGAGCATTGCATATAATATAAATGTACCCAGTAGTGTTATAGGACGACATATTTTAGGATTATATTGATATTCCATATTTGTATCTTTAACCACTACTGATATTCCGTTGTGATCGGAAAAACACATATTTAAACATTTCACTTCAATTTGTGTACTGTTAATGTTTGTGAAGACATTATCAATACAATTATTTTTACGAGTTGCAAAACTCACCAATTTGCGTAATCCATAAGTGGATAAAGCATCAATAAGTGATACTACCTTATTATCATTGCTGTCAAAGTTAACATTGAAATCACCGCCCAAAATTATATTATTTGACTTGAAATTTAGTTTATCTATAAAAGACATTAATACATGTATAAAATCATTAAAATCTGCTGATGGCGAACGATACACACATATAATATAACATTTACGAGACAATAAATATATACACGATAATTCACAAACTTTTTCCGCACTCAACATATTTGTAATATTATTAAAAGATTTGACATGTGTTCCACTGTCGGAAAATATCATCGAACCCCCGTGTCGGCTGTTCTTACGAGCATAATATGCTTTAGCACACATTGAATTAACACATAATGATTCACACTCTTCTTCTGTCAGCCAATGTTCACAAAGTGCTAAAATAGTGAGTGATTTATCCACAGTTAGTGCTTCCAGTTGATGAATTTTATGCCTAAGCGATTGTATATTTAAAAATAATATATTAATTCCTGTATTCGACACCTTTCTCATTTGCTCCTGATTTGTTACACAGTCTTTAATAAACCGTTTTTTATCACATTTTCAGATCTTCTTTCATAAAACCTTGTGATACAGGTACCAGTGGGCCATATTTGAGGATCCTTCACATCATTAAGACGTACCATTGGAACTGATATTTTGAAAGATGAGTAAATATCAGGGTGCTTGGACTGTAACTTAAAGCACTTTATTTCATTGATTCCATTTGAACGGAGATGTTCCACCATTGTATCTTCATTAACTCCAGGATCTAGCCGATAAATATGTAGGTGACCATACGCCGGTGCGGCTTTAAATTTAATTGAATCATTTCCAGTGCCAATAATTCTTTTAGGTCGACGTTTGTATGATATGAATTTCAGTAGGTAAAGAAAAAAAATAGTCAGCAGTTTACTTCTAAAATGTGCAATTTTCTAATTTTCTTGACTAAAAGAACTTAATCGTAATGGGGACTGCAGATAGTTTGTGTACGGTCAGATCACCTAATTCTCAGTACATTTCTGATTCTAACCAAAATATTCCTAACAAAATTTAATATATTTTTTTTTTACCTAAGTACCCACTTATTTTAATAAAGTTACCTTACTTTTTTTTCGAATTTTTATTCCAAATTTTCACACACCTATCATATTTGACAATAAAAGAACAAAACTATTCAACTTCCATAATTTCATCAGAAAATTCTGAATCATTATTTGTATCAAAATCTCAGTCAGATCCTCGATTCTCCTAATGTAATTATTAAAGGGGGAATTTTATCAAATGAAAGATTTTCCATTAATTTCGCCCAATCTTCCGAAATAAGTTGTTCGCAATGTCTACAAAATTTTGCCACATTTCAGGAGTGCATTTCGAAATAGACTCAAGCCATAAATTCGCATTAGACGATGGTCGCGAATGTATGTGCTTGTTATAATTGGTCTTACAATGCGCTCATGCCATTTTAATTGGATTGTATTGACAATGTCTCATATGTTTCATATCGTCGATTACTAATAATTTTGAAAGGTTTTATCAAATTTCATAGTTGCTTTTTCGAAAATTTATCCCTGATTTCTACGTTGTGCTTAAGCAGCCATTCCTGCATTTGACTTTTTAGATGAAAATGTAGGTGGCTTGTCCAGCTGTACCGAATGATAAGGCGCATTGTCAAAAATCTCTACATATTTGTTATCTAACTTTGTCAAAGTAGAAATAAGCTGATTAATTATCCAATTTTAAAATAAGTTTCCATCCATTGTTTTATGATAATCCCTATCATTATTTTTTTTAATTTAACAATAAATCACATAACTTTAAAAAACCTAAATGACATCCTACGTGTAAAGTTGTAAATTACGTCGATTACTTTTCAAATCTGAATCGTGCACCCAACGACGACTTGCCGACCCATTTTGGTAAATCCACGTTTCGTCAAGATATACAAAAGTAAAATTTTTACTAGAATTTTGAAATTGTAAAATTTTTCCGAAGAAAGTATTTTTAGCTGAAACGACGTGTTTCTGTTCACATAAAATGTTGCGACCGTTTACCATTTTATACTTGTATCCAATCGATTTCAGATTGTTGGGTAAGGTTTTTCTCTCACCTCAGAATCCTAAATTTTCTCGTGAATTAGCCAAAAGATCATCTAACGTAAAACATTAATTTTTTAATTATATTGCCAAATAAGTTGTTGCAGGTCTTTCCTAAACACGTGATTGGTAAAAATGTCCGTTTTGACTCTTTTGCCATTGGATCTGGATCTGGATTATAAATAATTTTACTGAAAATATATTCTGCAGTCTAATACAAATATCATCACAGCTGAAATTTGGCAGATCTTTTTTTTATTGAACATAACACTTTTTTATTGCTATTTTAGTTTCAGCGCTAATAATTCTTGGCATTTTAAATAAATTTATCAGTAATTTTTGACAAATAACGGACTTTATCAAACAATGCGATCTCGTTTTAAATAAACGTATGATGGTCGCGGGAAATTTAGCAACACGGTATGTATTTTGAAAGGTTCACATGTTAGGCGCTTGAGTGACGGAAAATGGACGAATAGTGTGTCCAACGTTAAAAAAATAAATCATGGCCACCCATTATGCAAAAAAGGTGAATAGTGTTTACACTCTAATAATGCTACTCTATCGGATCTAATGGATGCAGTTTTATGGTTACAAAAATAGTTCGACTGGAATCACTAAATAAACAGGGCTTCTACGATCCTACTTTCCGGAACTGGAAATGTTCATAAGAAGAAAAAAAATCAATGATTTTAAGCCACCAAGCTTTCAAATATTTGAGTTTTCTTAATAACAAACTGAACTGGGACGCTCATCTGAAAGTGGCTCTATGGATCTGCATGGCCATCGTGTGGCTAATATTGGCACATGTATCAGTAATATGGTTGCCAAGAACGACCACGAAAACAGCTGTAAGCCTGTACTTCTGGACTACCCGGTTCTATCCAACTTACGTGAATCTAAAATGGGAAACGGGTTCTCCCATCTTACAAATTCAAATCTAAAATCCATCACGAAATAACAGTGCCTATATTCCGTCATAAGAAATTTTAGTGTTTGAATAAATGAGTATCGTGACCGGAAATATTTATCCTTATTATTTTTAAGAAATAAGTTCCCAAATTATATACAGGGTCAATTATAAAGGTGTTGCACATTTTCTGGGAAAAATATATTTATTGATGGTACCGGTACAAATGCTTAAAATTCTACAAAATTCTCTCCTCTAATGTCAATGCACTTGTGGAGATGTATCTATCTTGTTTACATCCTGAAACTCATTGAGGGGAATGTTTCATAGGATCACTTTAATGCTTTCATGTTTTTCACAGACTCCTTCCTTTCAGCTGGGGGGGCTGTGGACCATCGGGGTATTGCTCCGGAGAAGAACACCTTTAATTAGCCAGTTTTGGTGAGCTAATAATCTTAAGTGCAACAGTTAAAAGTTAAAATATTTTAGTGATTAATCTAAAGCATCGTTTCCAATTGCAATTTAAATAGTTCATTATAATCGCGCACCAGAATTTCATTTAATCGGTATTGAGTTTTTGCCGCAAGAACGGCAGAAACTTTTATTTTATTTTCTATTTTTATACGATTATTCATTTTAAAAGTAAATATTATTCCTATCCGTTTCTGTGTTCCCTTTATGTAAAATATATGGTCTATTATGCATTTTAATTGTTAGACACTGTAAAAGACGGTACAGTGTGAAGGGTGCCCCTGTTTTTTTTTCTCGTCTATTCATTATCATTTTAAAGTTTATTAATTGTAACAAATAAATATGTCTAATCATAAAACACCTAACAAATTAAATTAGAAAATATAGTCTCTAATAATGCCATCGGATCTAATGGATGCAGTTTTATTATTATAAAAATAGCTCGATAAATTATCTAGAGATAGTGAGGAACTGCGAAAAGAAAATGGCAATTTGAAAGGGTCCGTAAGGGTTCTATCTAACAAATTTAGTTTACACGAAGTTAATGTTAACAGATTACACCATGTGTATCTGAAAATTCAAGAATATAATTTACTGGAAAATAATACAGATGATTGCTGAACTTGAAGTGTAATATAATTATTTATGGATTGCCTAAAATTGACTCTTAAATCGAGTAAAGAGCAGTCTGGATATAGATGTTATAACTGCTAGGTCAATACTCGACACATCAGAATATTGGAAGTTCAGCAAGTTAATATTAAATCAATCGGCTTCCTGTCGAAATAGGAAACGTCCATTAAAAATTAGACTTTCCTGTAAAACTTCGATTTTTATTAGCATCCGGAATAAATCTTTCAATAATGTCCGTATTTTAAGAGCTCAAACATCATCATGAGTTGAGTTTTATCGTAATATGAAAAGTAATTTATCTAGACAGTTGACCTCCTGGTGAAATACACATTAAAATCAAACAACTATCATAGTTTGAATAACTAAATTTACTCGGAGATAACTACATTAACCTTATCATATATTTTATAAAATATAAATAAACATTTATTTGGCATAGTTTTCTTACATTATATTTTACACTCGCCATTCACTACACATGTTTTGCCCACACCCTAAAATAAAAAAATAAATAAAAAAGGATCAGTTATCTTATTACATAAATCTATAACGTATAGTAAAGTAAATGCTAATAATAGACAAATTACTATTTACCAAATATTGATGAAGATTTAAAAATCATACATTATTTTAAAATTAAATTAAAATATTCAAATTGCTAATATATACAAATGAAGCTAGAGGTAGTGATAACATCAGAATTGCTAATAAAATAATCCCGGCGCACCCACCAAAGTATTAAAACTAGTAATTAATTAATTACTATATTATATTCTTTATTTTGGCAATAAATGTGTTGCTATTTATTATATTATTAAGAGACAAAAACGTTTTTAAATAATGGTCTTTTAAGTAGTACTATTTTAGTTTTTATTGGATGCACCAATAAGAAAATATTTTATTTTTTATGTGGTGGTGCTACTGTTTCTCATACTTTTCGTCAACGAATAATGGCCATAATAACTGAAATTATGTGTTATATTATAATAATAATCAGTAATAAATAACATATAAATCGAATGAAGCATTCAATTGTTATTAACAGAAGAAATTAAAAAAAATGAAACTTTTAAGACGAATTCTGGCTTAACCGTAAATTTTTGGATATAGATATGTTGGGTTAAATCATCATATTTTGACCCCAGAAATCTGTGATCAAGCTATTTCCCCGCATTAACGGGACACCTTGTATTACATCATAGGTTTATGGAGACAGTAATAATCCCACATCCTGAATCACTCAATTCGGTGTAAATTAAGATCCGAATATAAAACACGTAAGCGTTTTTATGTCAAGAACTGTAATAGATTGGGAGATGTATTATTAAAAAACGTAGACAATATAAACGTAAAATGAGTGTGAAATGATTAACACGTTTTATTTCACTGGCATATTTCCATCAAATTTTAAGTTTCCTATTGCTAAATAACTGTTTAAAAGAGGCGATATTAGTAATTAAGAAAATTATCGCTTTATCATTATCTTAAGTACATTTTACATTTCCTTTGGAAACACGATATATTTAGCAAATCACGATATGGCTGGATCTCTTAAAATTGTTAGAAATTCACAAAGCACTCGCTAATCCGGGGAAATCCCCAATGAACGACCAAATTAACCTGATTTATTCCACTATTTTTGTATGTTAAACTTATTTGATATATATTCCTGTACCATATAGACTAAAAGTTTTGATAAAGGTAAGTTGATTTGCAGAAACTATAGTCAACAAGAAATAAATAGTTTTATACAAAGAAACTAGATGTTTTATTTTGTAATATGGATCGAATATAATAAATTTGACTAAGTATAAATAATGTAAATATTTTTTTTAGTTAGAAATGCGTTTCTTTTAAAGTTTTAAAGCTTAGATATCCTATATACCCGACGAATCTATCAATAACGTAAGAAAGCATATAATAGTACAATATTCCGGCGAATCCACCACAGTATTATAATAGTGCATCAAAAAATTAAAATGTGAACAGGTTTGTTTAAAACTTGTTCTTTCGTTAGAGAAAGTCTTTACAAATGGTTCACTCAATCACCTGCAGTAGAAATGCGTAAGTTTTTATTATTAGAATATTATCTGCATAGTGATCCTTTTTTGTGTAAGCTTCCTGTAGATATTTAATTAATTGCTCACTTAACCCGTGGTGAAACATATTTGAAAAATCTTGATTAGAAATTAAAAACACTTGGTTTGTTTCACAGAATATTTATTATTTTTTCTCCGACTAGTTTCGACAAAATGTCATTATCAAGGAGTAATGCATAATGTACAAAAGGTTACACTAATATATATATGGATTACAAATTCAGGTAATAAGGGCCGTCATAATCGGGGACTTCCAAATCTCTTCAATATTGCTAGTTATTTGTTTGCCGCTAATTATGGCCTTATTTATCTCTAATCCCTCTCTGTAATTAAGATGCCGACCTTTATTACCTGAGTACAAAATTTTTAAATTGTTATTTTGGAAAAAATGGTTATTTTCTATGCAATGTTGCGAAAATCCAGTTGTTAGCTTTTTATTGTATATTGATTTTTTATGTTCTTGCAATCTTGCTTCAAAGGTTCGTCCTGTCTGTCCTATGTATATATGGTCACAATCACCACACGTTAATTCGTAAACACCGCTTCCTGTAGAATTTATGCGACTACCTGGTTATTGGGTATATAGAAACATTAATGGGATATGGGACTCCCTCACTATTGTATAATGGATGCCAAATCTATCACACCTAATATTCGTATGGTGCACGATATGATGAAGCATTGACTTTAAATGTTACTTTGTTAATTAGCTGACACTTGAGGCGTTCATTTTGTGATATGTTTTAAAAATTATAAATACTTTATATTGATTGGTCGAAAGTTTCACATTTTTGCTAGGGGGTGATGCTTACGGCCGGCAACCGACAAATAGACAGAAAAGGTTATTGTATCATATACAATGTCAAGTTATTTTTTCTTAGATATTTGAACTCATAGGCCCGCTTAGAAATAATACAATTTATTATGAAGTTTCTTCCTATCTCTTGTTAGCCCCCAGGATAACTTTTAAATTATGCGATGTTAAAAAATAAAACTACCCTATGGACTTCCAAACTGCCTAGAGATGGAAAATCATAAAGAAAAGAAAAATTTAATGATCGGCAGCGGCATTGAACTTAATAAATGGACTAACAATTGCTAGTGCAATTGCTCTTTGTTAATAGGGTTTGTAGTAAAATCATAATATCTTGCGTGAACTGGATTCTGAAGAAAATTCATTCATTAATATTTTTGGGTAAAAAACCACTTTCAATGTATTTCTTTTAAGTATTACCTTTTAAACAGGAGATTTTCTGGCGTATCTTATAATAATCATAAAGAACACTCGAAACATTAGTAAACAATGGAATGATATTCCGCCGCATAGCATGTGGTATTGAACCTATTACAAATACCATTTAATAATGTTAACGAAGTTGAATTGCAGCTGCAATTTATTTTTGAGTAGTTGGGATCACAGGAAATATTCTTAAACATATATTGTGTACATACAATTAAAGTTAATGTATTCTTCTTTCAGTTTAATTGAACATTGTTGATACCTACCGGAACATTTGACTTTGCGTCAAATATTTGCTTGGAACTGCAAACACGCCTTGGCCGGCATGTTACGGTGACTGCCGTAATTCACTAAATCAGCCAATTTACGCTAAATCATAACTTCACGCTCTTTTAGTTTCATTTTATTATTTTATTATTTATTAATATTAGTGAGAATAAATTTTTATGCTTAATTTTCTTATCGACACCAATAATATCATTTTACAAATCCTCCTGTATTAATTCTTTGCAAATGCATTACATTCACAGTATAACATGTATTAATAAGACATTCTGCTTTTACTCGAAACGTAACGTTAACAAAGAGGATTTTGGGCAGACAGCCGCACAAATTATAATAATCCTCGAAAAATTTAAAATATAATTTACATTAGTTTTGTTTCATATTATTATTTTAATAAGAACATTGGTGTTTTAATCGCATATGAATATATTCATACTACGAAACTCGAAATCCAACAATTAGTTTAGTAGGTTGTTGAAAAAAATCACTTGGTTTGTTTCACTTAATTGTTTATTTTATATAAATAAACAATTAAGTGAAACAAATCAAGTTATTTATATAAAATAAACAATTAAGTGAGTTTTATCAACAACCTATTATTAACATAATGTTTCACCAAGTGAAAAATGAGAATCAAATACACGATAAATTAGTTTAGTATTAACTGAAGATGATATACTATTGCTCGACATACAATTAAGGAATATCGCCCTCGGCGAACTAACCATACTTTATTTTATTTTTGCTTTCAATTTGTTAGAATCATACAAACGAAAATGCATTCAATAAAAACACGTAATATACCTACATTATATAACAGCCGGGTTTAAAATATACAAGAAACCAGGCACCTGTCTCCTTATCGTCACGTACTAGATTAGAAGACGCTGACTGGACACGCTGGATCCTATATAGGGAACCGCATCATTGTGCAGCACACATTATATTTAATTAATTCTTATTACGCGTTTGTTACCGTTAATTGTTATCATTATTCATTATAGTTTGTAGTTAAGTTAATAGAAAATAAACCTTTTTTAAAAACTGAATCTCCCGATCGTTATACAAAACTTGCGCAGTCTGTAGGATTCCTCGATATTACACATCTGACAAAAATCGCAGAGTAATATTCGTTTTAACGATTGATCGGGGTATCCGAACATACACATTTTCTGAGTGTAAGAGTCCGCACCGAAGAGTCCTCTAACAATCGAGGGTTGCGGCTCCAAGGGCAGTCCGACCAGAAAATACACACCACGAAGCTGAACAAGTCTCGGATGAACACCATTGACATGGGCAGAGTGATCATCGGCTGGTGAGTGCAAGTTATTTAGAGGTTTTTCTTACGTGTTTATTTGTAATTATTGAATAATCGCTCGCGTACATATTCAGATTCGGAATTTGTACAACCTAACCAATCACGAAATCGTTCCCGATCCCCTCTTAGACGTATCGAAAATAATTTAATTGTAAATAATTATAATAATATAAGCGCAGAAATGGCTGTTAACAATAATGTAGACTACCAATTGCTCCGCATGAACGTAGAGACTATTCCAACATTTGACGGTTAGAGTGAATTAACAGAGATTTTTATCGCGGCTGTGTTAGCTCAATTTAGACCTCTCAATAATATACAAATTAATACGTATTTCTTAAATACGATAAATAGTAAATTAACAGGCCGCGCTTTAGTAGCCGTCGGTTCACGCGTAGAATTAAATACTTGGAATTTGATTAGAGATTATATTAGGCAACGTTTTTCTGATACAAGAAACTATGATTGTTTGGTCCAAGATCTTATCAATTTAGTACCCGCGAAATCCGAAACTCTGTTGGTATTTGAAGAACGTGTTCAAGTCGCACGCAGTAAACTCGCCTCGAAGATAAATTCCTTATCAGAGATAGAAATGCCACAAGCAGCAAAATTTATTCATTTGCAACAATACGATCAAGTCGCGTTAAAAACATTTATTCGTGGTTTGCGAGGCCAATTACAAAGTATTGTTCGATTGAGAAATCCCGCGACATTAGAAGCTGCAATTAATTATGTTATCGAAGAACAAAATTTTCAATATACTTTGGAGCCTGAGCGAACTCCAAAAATTAATCAAAACATAAGACGACGAAATTTCCAAAGAATAAATAATATACCATCTAATAATCAAAATCAAAGACCAGCACAATTTAACAATAATAATAATTTTCCTAGCCAACCCATTAGGTAACAATTTTAATAAAATTTGAATCCACAAAAATTTATGACTAATAGACAAGTATTCGGACCACCTCAAAATCAAAGACGACCATTTAATTTAAATAATAATTTCACGCAAAATAAAAAACCAAGATTAAATAATTACGGCAATGCAAATTCTCACGTGCAACAAAATAATTATCAATGTCAGTACGTGCCGACACCGATGTCCACAACGACCGCCTACCCATTCCAAAATAGAAATGCAAACGCATTATTTAATATAGATAAATCCGGTCCGTCTAGAAATCAAAACCTAGACTCATTACAAAATGAATATCGCGAAAATTCTTTTTTAGAGGTTCCTACAGGGCACGACCCGCCCACGAATTATTAGGTATTAATGTTGAAATCAGTAATCTCCCATATATTATCGATCCCGATACTAATTTAAAAATTTTAGTCGATACTGGGAGCACCTGCTCCTTCATCAATCCGCAAATTGCATATAAATTATTTAGAAAAAATATTAAAGCTGATCCTTTCGAAGTATCCAGTGCTCACGGTATGTCATATGGCCACGAGAGCACAATAATCTCTCTTAAAAATTTATTTAGAAGCAATTTTGCAAACAACGTATAGATATCCTGAGGTACATAGGGCAGAAGTTACCAAACAAATTGATGAAATGTTACACCAAAATATCATTAGACCATCATTCAGTCCTTGGTCGTCTCCGATATGGATCGTACCTAAAAAGTTAGATGCATCTGGCCAACGTAAATGGCGTATAGTGATAGATTATAGGAAGCTTAATGATAAAACTATTGGAGACAAATATCCCTTACCCAATATTAACGATCTTCTTGACAAGCTAGGAAGGTGTCAATATTTTACGATGCAAGTTTGCTATCGGAGCCATACTATTACAAGGTCAAATAGGAAGAGACTTGCCTATAGCGCACGCTAGCCGTACGCTAAATGATTCAGAGACTAGATATTCTAGAATAGAGAAAGAACTACTTGCGATAGTTTGGGCAGTCAAGCATTTCTGGCCGTACTTATTTGGACGAAAATTCCAAATCGTGACTGATCACAAACCTCTCCAGTGGTTAATGTCAGTGAAAGAGCCAAATTCTAAATTGGTACGCTGGAGATTGAAATTATCAGAATACGATTATACAATCGTATACAAAAAGGGATCTCTTAATAAAAATGCAGATGCTTTGTCAAGAATAGAGAATATAAAAGATTATCTAATAAATTTTGATAATGATAATAACCACGTAAATATTCAAAGCAATAATGATCAATTTTCAATAATTCCTGAACTTCCCCAATCAAAAAGAGATAAAATAGATGATGGAGCGACAATACATTCTAGTTTAGAAGATTCCATAATTGGTATTCCAATCGCCGATAAACCTGTAAACGTAGGCGATAATCAGTAATAATATCTATTGTAGATAATTCCCCTGCTAAACCTAAATTCGTTTCGCTAATTAATAACAAAAAAATGAGAATCTTTGCACAATTTTCAAATGCTCATTTTGAACAAGATGCATTACAGTTTATTAAAGAATATATTGTGCCGAATGTACATTACCATATTTACTTTAAAAATGATATTTACGAAAATTTTTGTAGCATCCTTCAAAAATATTTCAAAAATTCCCAAATTAAAATGACAAAATGCACTGAACTTTTAACTGATATACAAGAAGAAAATGATATTTCAGATGTAATTCGTAACTACCATGAAGGAAAAACGAATCATCGGGGAATCGACGAAACCGAGACCCGATTAAAGCGTACATACTATTGGCCAAATATGCGCCGCACTATTCAAAATTATATTAATAATTGTGAGATATGTTTAGTTTCGAAATATGACCGAAATCCTTTACGATTGAAATTTAACATTACACCTACAGCCACTAAACCCTTTGAAATCATGCACATTGATTGTATAGCCCTCGAAGGTTCTAAATTTCTAACAATAATCGATTCATTTTCCAAATATACTCAGATGTATAAATTAAACTCATACCAGGCTGTCGAAATAGCCAGCAACTTGATTAAATTTTTCTCACATCATGGCATTCCAAATCAGATTATCATGGATAACCACTTAGAATTTAAAAACACCTTAATTAAAGAACCTTTAGAACTTCATAGAATTAATTATTGAACATATTAGGTTATTAAATAACCAAGAAAAATTAAAAAAGGAACCCATTGATATAAAAATTATTTATTCTATCCTCGCGTATAACAATTCAATCCACTCTGTGACAAAATTAAAACCGTCCGAAATCATATCAGGTCATATAGATAACGATTCTCTTCTCAATATTGATTTAGAAAGAAAATTAACTAAAGATTACATCGAAA
Source organism: Ontholestes murinus (assembly GCA_963969525.1). NCBI lineage: Eukaryota > Metazoa > Arthropoda > Insecta > Coleoptera > Staphylinidae > Ontholestes > Ontholestes murinus. The sequence goes on from OZ018388.1 coordinate 53,205,104, forward strand.
ATCATAAGACCAAGGTTAAACTATTATACTCTCAAATTAACGAAAATATTAACGAAGCCAAAAATAAATCTATTGAAAAAAACAATAAAAATAGGGAAAACATTCCAGAACTTCCAGAAACGGTTTATGCTAAAAATAAGCAAAAAAAGGCAAAAACAAAAAATAAATATAAACCCAAAAAAATAAAAACTATTGATACAAATAGGAAAACGGCGAAAATTGAAGCAAGTCACCATAATGTTGTTGATAAAATCCATATATCGAATATTAAAAGGCCTAGAGTAGGTCAAGCTATAGCAAAACCACAAGAAGTAATTACATTTGATAACTTCCAAAACACTTTAGACAATTTTGCAATTACGAATGATAATGTTTACGAAATTAAAGATGATCTGTTTTCCTCTCCTTCTAATTTTTCTTTAGCGCAGTGCGTTAGTAAAGATTTTAAAATGAGCGCAGGAATTGCTCGCGAATTTAAAGTAAGATTCGGAAAAATCAACAAATTACATGACCAAAACCCAAAACTTTATTCCTTAAGTTATTTAAAAGAAAACCACCGGTATATAATTTATTTAGTAACGAAAGAAAAACTCTTTAATAAACCCATTGCGACAAACTGTACGTAGGCCAAACCCGGAGAAACGTACTGACCAGATTTAAAGAACATATGTATCATATAAAAAATTTAAATGAAGAAAAGTCAGCAGTTGCCCATCATTCGTTAAGAACAGGTCATAAATTTTCGGTAGACAGTGTAAAATTATTAAAAATGTCCAATAATTACAATTTAAACATGTTAGAAGCAATCCATATGAAAAAGCATCAAAACAAATTATTGAATTTCGACTTAACCGCTTTAAATAATCCATTACTAGAAACACTAATCCCGAAAAAACCCAATTACTAACAAAATGGTTAACCTTCTCCTCATTTCCCTAATCCGAGCAGGTATATATTAGATTGATTTTCTGTTATTTATTTAGTTTGCTATTGATAATGGTCACTTTGTGACCGAAATGTACATTTAGCTATAAAATAAACCAAGTGATAAAAGTGCCAAACTAGTGTTTTATTTAATATAAATATTTTCACGTACTCATAAAACTCACCGAAATCAATACGAACATCTAAACGAAATAATTACTAATATTTCCAAATTAAATAATGACTTTAAAAATTATAATAATCTACTTAATTTTTCACGAAACGATATTTTCAATAAAATAGCAACGATACAAATGTACGTTGTACCAAAGAGAGTTAAAAGAGGTCTTTTCAATGGATTGGGTACAATTATTAAAACTATAACTGGAAATATGGATTCCAATGATAATACAAGAATTAATGAAATTCTTTCTCATTTAGATGCGAATCAAGAATTAAACAATTTAATGATACTATTCAAGACATTAGTCAAAATCAACATGTACTAAGATCTAGGATCTTACAATTATCGGCAATATTAAATCAAGAAATTGATCACCAGTGCGTTCGATTTGCAAAGGATTTATTTAATTAACTAATCCTACTTTTCGGAACTATCTCGAATATATTACAAAACATTTTAAATTCTTTAACATTCTGTAAATTGAGAATACTAGACTCATCTATCATAAGTCCTCAAAATTTATATTTAGAACTATTGAGAATCTCCAAACATTATGGCGGAAGATTACCGTTTGAACTCAAACAGGAAAATATCTTGGATTTTGAAACTAGTGCAACAGTTATTTGTTAATCGAAGAGACGCGAATAAATTATTTTCTATCCATTCCCATTAATTTTTAACATTCATTTAACTTATATTTTATTTACCCCATTCCTACTAAATACGAATCTGAATATAGAACAATCATCCCAAAATCAAAATTTTTATTAAAATCAAACTTTGATAATCACGTGAAAACTCTACGTGATTTGTGTCTTGCTGGCACCAAGCACTACCAATGCCCCGAAAGATTATTGGAAAATTATGACCCTGTTTGTGAAAAGCATCTAATAAACTATGGGAACATTGAACGCTGCGAATACACACGATTAGCAGTATCCCAAAATCATTTGGAACGAGTTCCCCACACCAACCAGCTTCTTACCGTCTTCAACACTTTTTTCAACTTTTAAAGATTAGCTGTCCCAATAAAAAAGAAACACAGCAACTCCGTGGAGTGTTCCTCTTTAATCCTAACCAAAATACAATGACTATGTGTTATCACCCCAAGAAACTTTTAGTGGTAGCCCAGTTTTGATAAGTGCCGCGGACCCTAAATTAGCGAACTTAAATAAAACGCAGTTTTAGATCCCCCTAAAGACTTTAAAACTTGAAGAAATTCCCCAATTACAGCTAATTCCTGTAGTGACAACAAAAACAATGTCCACTGTGCCAAGTGTTTGGACACTTCTACTTTATATAATGATTGTTTCTGTTTTTGGTGGCGCCCTGATCTATTGGAAATGTATCCGGGCCCAAATAAAGATAGCACCCCCTACGGATGTACCGCCTTCCGGAGGAAGTCGAATCTGAGGATGGAGGAGAAACCAGGCACCTGTCTCCTTATCGTCACGTACTAGATTAGAAGACGCTGACTGGACACGCTGGATCCTATATAGGGAAACGCATCATTGTGCAGCACACATTATATTTAATTAATTCTCATTACGCGTTCGTTACCGTTAATTGTATTCATTATTCATTATAGTATGTAGTTAAGTTAATAGAAAATAAACCTTTTTTAAAAACTGAATCTCCCGGTCGTTACACGTAACTTACATATCAGAATTATTTATTTAATTAATAATAAGTATTTTATTTTTACATTATTAATTAAACTTAATACAATTGTTTCGCCACACTGTGGCTTTTTCAGGAGAAGAATTAATTGAAATATTCAGGTTACAAGAATATAATATAAACGTCGGTCAAGTTCCACATTAGGGGCAAAAATGCCTGAATATAAGGTAAGAATAAAGATGGTTCATTGGTTTTTGGCGTATTCTTGTTTGATATGGGCGCCAGCAGAAGAATTTACTACTTCGGGGTGCAATTGGAAGATCAGGATGAACTATGTCTAATTCTCCTGCAGTCTACATATTGTATGAATTTTATTTATATTAATTTTGTTTGTTTTATGTTTTTTTTTATTTGCACAGAATTAAAACAAATAAATAAAGAAAAACCATAAAAACTGATTATAACATTATAGGTCGTCTAGAGCCATACATGTTTAATTAAATAATATACATATAATAAAATATTTAAATAAATGCAGATTTTTTGATAATAGAAAAAAATAGGGGGATTATTGTCAGTTCATTCGAAAAACAAATAAACCCTCTTAAAATTTTTCTAAATTTACACAAGCAATTTACTTAATGCCCTCAATTAGTACATCTATGCTTAGATCAATTAACTAAATTATGCATTCAAAGAATTCAAAATTTTTGTTTAAGATTAATTTTTAAATTAAAAGTGTCATTCAGAAGTGATGAGCATAACATTAATATACATTAATATAATAAGTCGTAGCCGATTATCACCACCAGTATATACAACTAGGTTATTCGAAAGATTGTTTCGCTACACAATTAGTCAATGCTCTAAATAATATTGCTCACTCCTGCAATAGCATTGATTTCAATTTTTAATTTAAACAAATTATATCTACATTTTTTTTATTTTTTTTAATATTTAATAAACACTGTCGTACAATAAAAACATATTTAATACTGTGTCAGTATTTTATTAAGTGATATGGAGTGTCAAATAACAGCCTCATCAATCCAGTATTTAATATCTATAATGTTATTTGCTAAACAATGTACATGATATTTTGGTTAAAGAGAACTGCATTTTGAATTACAAGAGTTACTTAACTTATTTAATTTATTTTTATTTATATATTAATGTTTATTAAGTAAGGTGTGTTGGGAGATCAGGGTGTACTTTGGTACGGATCTGAATTACATATTTTTTCTGTAACATAATGACTTTTATGTCATTGTTTGCACTAATCTATAATTGGAAATTTGTATTCTGTTATTAAGAAAATAAAAATTATTATTATATCTCAAAATCAATATCACCTGCCTCGATTCAATCAGAATGGATACTATAATTTTTCGCGAGTACAATTCGCTCAATATTCATAATGCCCATCTATTCAAAAATAATTTTCTTGTTCTAGACCCCTTTAACAGCAAAATTTTCAACTTATACAACTTCAAGGATCCATATATTATATAAACTTACCACAAACAGACAAGTCTTTTGTATAGAGGCTATGACAGGCATATCTAAGGTTATTAAACTAACACCAATATCTGCTCAAACTAGAATCCAGTGTCATCAAACGCCAAATTATTCAAGGCTAAAAGAACAGGTAATTGCCAAAGTCCTATATAATGTAGATCATTTCGAAAATTATGAAAACAAAACATTTAGACTAATGAATTAAAAATACATTCGAGTGAAAACCATGAAAATTATTATTACATTTTTGTAAAAAATATAGATTTAAATTCCATCAAAATAAAATCGAAACCTGTCATTTATTTTCTAAATGTAGATTCAACGATTTTGGGTAGTTTCATAGCCACACATTTTTTAATAAATTTAACATTTTTTTATATCACATCTTTAATAATACTAGAGTTTCGATATCTTCACCTTGTCAATATCAAACAGTTCAGGTTAAAATTACGGTTAATACAACACAAAGAGAAGAATTCTATGTCAGCCTGGTCATTAATGAGCGAGACGTCCAGATTCCATTTTACTTTGAACACCTCAATTAGTCCAGTAAATCCATTTTAAACTCTTTCCGTTAAAGTTGACTATTTTCCTTAATGTGATTAGATGTGTTCTTTCAGGTTAGTTTTTAAATTGCGTTCACTACTCCAGTGATTAGAAATGTAAACACTCTGAAAATGGTGCAAACGGAGAGATTAACATTTCCCAGATAAGTAACAGATTCCAGAATTATAATAGTAGTAAATTAAATTTAAATGAAATTTTACGGTATTTAACTTTCACTAATTTTTATGAAGGACCGACCGCAAACTCTCATCCCCAGCCCCCAATGGGTGGTCCGCAACGGATGTTGCCTGTCCCAGGCCCGGTTTTGGTATTTTTTTTATTAAGGGGCCTTTAAATCCGAGTTCCTGTGGATTGAAAATATTTTCATTTTCATAATCTCTAGTAACTGTTCAAAGAAGAACACATTTATAAAGAAAATTATACAATGCGGTCGTGACCAGCACGAGAATATTTATTGATTCGGTTTTACGATACGACCAGAATAAATAATTCACCAATATTATCACCTAGTATGTTAGTGTGAATCCAGTCGACGTTGGGCTGTTGGATCACATTGACATTATTACATGCGAAACTAAAACTAGTACCTAGTATTACATAAAAAAACCACACACGTTATAAGTCCTTTTACTCAATATGGTTGTTATAAATTATATCATATTTTAGACAACACAAGCTGGCATTTTGTCATCGATGACAAATTTAATCAATTTATATTCATCCTTCAAGGATATATACAAGAATCGTTTCCCGAAAAAGTCGTCCATCCACGTCATAGAGGACGAAAAGTAAGTTGGTTTAATGAAAATCTTCATAAAATGAGAAATACTCTTTTGTTTCTCAGAGATGCAAGTAAACAGATTCATGATGCCAAACAAGAGTTTTTTAATTTCAGACGTAAGTACAAGGTGGCACAAAACTAATGTCATAGTTTAAATTGGCTGCCATTTTATTATAAATGAAAAGAAGAAATTGTTTTCATCAAAAATTTATATGAAAGTGTATTATTGGTTACATTACTTGGAAAATATTATATGGCTCAAATGGCCACCTCCCGAGTTGATGCATAATTGCGCTCGTTTTACAGCATTTGAATTGTTGCTTGCAAAATATCTGGCTCCAAATTGGCGATTTCTTCTTCAATGTTAGCTTTCAAGTCTTCAAAGGTTCGTGGTTTGTTGTGGTAAATGCGAGATTTTAAAAAGTCCTGAAGGAAGAAGTCTGGTGCAGTTAGATCTGGTGATCTGGAGGGCCAGTTGAAATATCCAAAATAGGATATCACTCGACCTGGAAATAGGTATTTCAAAATCTCCATAGTTACCCGAGCTGTTGAGCGGTTGCTCCGTCCTAATGAAACCAACAATGATCGAGACATAAAGCAGGAACTTGTGGCAATTAAAAAGTAAGGACCAATCATTTTTTCACTGCAAATGCCGTTTGAGGGGATGCAATTGATCTTATTGCATTACATGTAGATTCTATGTATCCCAGAAATTCAAATTTAGTTTGTTAACAGAACCACATAAGTGGAAATGGGCTTCATCGATCATTATGAATTTTGATACTAATTCACTATATTTCTACATCATAGCAAAAATGGCGGCCAATTCAAACTATGACATTACTTTTGCGTCACCTTGTATTATGTAGCACTAAAAATGCCAAAATATCAGCCAATACTAAAGTAATTAGAGAGTCTGAAAATAATCCTATAGTCATTAATTAAAAATAGTCACCAGCAACAAAATACAAAGTGAAAATTGATGCAAATGCTGCTAACATCTTCTTTAAAGAAATAGCACAAAATCTTTTTAAAAATTTGCCTGTGATAGATAAAGATCCTATTATTTTCGCCATTAAAACCAACTGTACTGAGAATATAAATTATTTTGAGTTCAAGTAAATTAGTTTTGTAACTGTTAGAAATAGTAGTGTTAGTAGTATTTGGCTATCGACCACGTGGTCCTTCCGCCATGTGTCACTTGTGTATGTGTAAATGAGCTTGTTATTTTAAAGGATCGCCCCCATTACTATAAAGCACCATTAATTGTATCCCAATGGTCACTTGTACCGGTCACACATTCAACTACTGACTCGAACCAACGTTGTTGCACGTCAGTTTGGGGCCGTAACCGAATGCGCCACCACCGGCGTGTCTGTTAGAAATATTATTAGCAAATTAAAACCTTCTCTAAGTCGTGGTATATATGGACTGAACGTACATATAGTAAAATATATCACTGATGTCATAATAACACCACTTACTAAACTATTAAATTTATGTATATCACAACGTGCTAACGATATCAATAATTACAAACTCTTTTCACAACTTCTCATTTTTTCCAAAATTTTAAAACGAGCCTTATTCACACAAATAATTGACACTATGGAGCTTGATAAACTCATCACTAGCCAGCAGTACGGCTTTCGTAGGAGAAGATCGACATCTGACTCTATTACTGCCCTTACTGAGTCAATATATGAAACGTTTGAAAAAGGTAACCACTCCGTAACAACCTTTATGGAACTCACGAAAGCCTTTGATTGCATCTCACGCGTTATTTCGCTATGAAAGTTATACTGCTATAATTTTTATCCATGTAGCTGCCGTATGTTAAATTCATACCTGCACATAGCCATCAATGAGTCTATTTACTTTTCATTATTTACATCAATTATTTGTCCGTTTTCAACCATAGTATGAATACGTTCCTTTTTGCAGATGATACTACACAGCAAAGCTCCTCTACTTCTAAAGTAGAGGCTATTAATATAAATAATATGGCGGTTAGTAAAACGACGGAATGGTTTATAGTAAATCAACACATTGTAAATCCAGAGAAATCTACGAAATAACCTTTACCTTGAAAACTTAAACTATTTAATATTTTACCTAATTCAATTAAGTTACTGCCCCTGATTACTTTTCGACGAACTATAAAATCATATCTAGAGATGCAGAGATTATTTAGCATATCAGAATGTCTATCCAGTAATTTTGCCGGTTTAGTTATATAAGTTTTAACCTGTTTGTGATTGTAAAATTTTACATTTGTCTATTTTAATTTATTAACACTTTTTTAACCTTCGATCATTTTACTTTACTTTTATTATTTATTTATTTATTTATTTATTATATCTATTTTAAGTTGTTTTGATCTGTGTCTCATTTTTACTGAATTGTTTTTATCTGTATATACAGGGTCCTGCAACAGTGCGTCGGGCTTTCCTAGCGCCTTTCTCATGAGAGATAGAAAAAAATGTTTCGTATAAAAATTTATTGATTTAAAAATCTCTATGCCGTAAAATTCTTTTCAAATATACAGGGTGTCCCAATTTTGCGGTATAACAAAAGCAAACATTTTTTAAATGGAACACCCTGTATATTTTTTCATTTTCTAATTTGAATAATATTTTATAACTTGAACATTTTTTTGGTTTTTAATTTCGATGTGGCATTTCTGAGTTATTGACGTTTTTCTGAAAAAAAATGTAAAAAGCGGAGGTTCACAAAAAAAAATATTCTGATGTTCTATTTAAAATTTAAGAAATTTTCTTTTTCCTATGGTTGGTCATAACTACTGTTTATGTACCAGTGTTAGAAGTTTTCACTTTTGAGGAACCCTGCCTTTGTATCAGACACGCCATTTTCTAAAATTTCAAATTGTCGTAACTCTTTTTTTTTAAATGGAATCATATATTTTTTTAAATTTTATATTATTATACATCTAATTTTCTACAAAAAATATTAAGCATATCCTATACCTAAAAGTGATAATTTTCAAGATATAAAAGAATTTATATTTCAAACGGTCCTTGAATGCGAATTTGTTTTTGAATAGATAGCCATGACTGAAAAAATGCATCTGTCAGTTAAACAATTAGTTTGACATGTAAATGGGAGGTGTGAATTACAAAAAACAAAAGAAGAAAGCCTATCATCAACGAGGAACCAAAAAGACATTGGTGAAGGAACTGGCATAAGCGAAAAGTCAGTACAAAGCATTCTGAAGAAAAATCGATATCAAGCATATGATATTCAGTGCTATTGGTGATTCCTTATAAACAATTTCAGGTTTTGTTAGATCCTTAGATCTAGCAGGTCATTTGGTGGGTCCATTCCTACCAATCCACTGGTTGGGAAAAATGAAACGCCCTCACGTCTTGTGAAAATTGGGCAGTTGCTCCGTCTTGTTAAAACCACACCCTGTTTCTTGTTAGTTAGGGTACATTAGCTAACGTTCCGGGTAATTCAATTTGCAAGAAGTACAAATACATAGACCTACTGAGATGGCCCTCGAAGAAATGTTGACCTACAACATGGTTTCCAAAAATTCCGCCCCAGACATTCAATGCTGATGATCAACTTGTCTCATAACATGCGGATTATCAGTTAAATAATAGTGAAAATTGTACCTATTGACAGATCCGTTGTTATGGGATGACGCCTCATCCGTGAATAAAATATATTGGAAAAACGAAAGATCCTCCTGTATTTTCTGTCTTCCCCAGAAACAAAATTCGGAACGAAATTGAAAATCAGTATTACTCAGTTCTTTATGTAGCTGAATATGATATGCTTGATATCGATTTTTCTTCAGAATGCTTTGTACTGACCTCTCGCTTATGCCAGTTCCTTCACCAATGTCTTTTTGGTTCCTCGTTGATGATAGGCGTTCTTCTTTTGTTTTTTGTAATTCACACCTCCCATTTACATGTCAAACTAATTGTTTAATTGACAGATGCATTTTTCTCAGTCATGGCTATCTATTCAAAAACAAATTCGCATTCAAGGACCGTTTGAAATATAAATTCTTTTATATCTTGAAAATTATCACTTTTAGGTATAGGGTATGCTTAATATTTTTTGTAGAAAATTAGATGTATAATAATATAAAATTTAAAAAAATATATGATTCCATTTAAAAAAAAAGAGTTACGATAATTTGAAATTTTAGAAAATGGCGTGTCTGATACAAAGGCAGGGTTCCTCAAAAGTGAAAATTTTTAACACTGGCACATAAACAGTACTTATGAACAACCACGGGAAAGAGAAAATTTCTTAAAATTTTAAATAGAACATCAGAATAATTTTTTTTGTGAACCTCCGCTTTTTACATTTTTTTTCAGAAAAACGTTAATAACTCGGAAATGCCACATCGAAATTAAAAACCAAAAAAAGGTTCAAGTAATAAAATATTATCCAAATTAGAAAATGAAAAAATATACAGGGTGTTCCATTTAAAAAAATGTTTGCTTTTGTTATACCGCAAAATTGGGACACCCTGTATATTTGAAAATAATTTTACGGCATAGAGATTTTTAAATCAATAAATTTTCATAAGAAACATTTTTTTTCTATCTCTCACGAGAAAGGCGCTAGGAAAGCCCGACGCACTGTTGCAGGACCCTGTATATACAGGGTATTAATACTAAGTCGTTACACCCGAAAATGGCAATTAGAACTCGTAAAAACAAACAACTTTTCTTAGTTCCAGTTTGTGATTTGGTGCTCCGGTTCGGAGTTATTGCAGTTATTTTGTTTTTCTAAAAATAGCTATAACTTCCTTATTTGAAGGACTATTTTTAAAAACCAAAATATTTCAAAATTAGCTTTCCGCTCACTAACATATTTATATTTGCAATTATTTTTTATTGTTTTAATAAAAAAAAAATGGCAACCGTTCAAAAATTTCAAAACTTACTTTTAAAAATCGATGGAGTGCTTATCGAATATCGGAACAAACAAACGTCTTTTGTTGTAAAACACAGACCAATAACAAATGGTTGACATTACTTTACAACAGGTTGGGCATCATTGGATTCAGAAAAATAATGTCTAGTATAAAAAATAAGAAAAGTGTATGCAGCCATTTAAAAATTTAAAATTGACTGTCGTTTGTCAATGAAGTTCATTTTGAAAAAATATACAATTAATGTCATTTCATAGTATTTAAACGGCCATTCAATTTGTTTTTTTAGTTGATTTAAATCGGTTAATAAATAACAAAGTTATGGTGTTGGGCGTTTTTTATCGAAAACCCGGTATATACAGGGTGACTGACGAAAAACCTTTGGTGCTGTATCTCGCTTATTTTTGATCCGATTTAAATAAATGAAAAATCAAGTTAAATCATTTTTAAAAGACTTTTATATGAACCGAACTGATATTTTTTCTTGAGTCCATTTTTTGACAAAAGACGATCAACTTTTTTTTCAAATTAAACTGTATATAATTTTATTAATCCGCAAGGAGATTTTTTTCTGAATATAAAATTGTAAACGATTTTATCCATACATCAAACTAAAGTCGAGAAATTGAGGATTTTTGAAAAAAAATCAAATCAAGTACCCATAGTAAACAATATACAGAGCCTATTTTAAATGTCAAAAGTGACAGTGTCAGCCATTGATAAAATACTGCAATAATTTTTAATAATTTTATAATTATTTTGTGCTACACACTTTTCTCAGATTTTTTTCCTAAAATTACTTCATATATAATTTAGCAAAAAATAAGAAAAAACATTTAATTGATTTTTTCTGTCTCAGATACCAAGATATTTATGAATATTTGTTGCATCTTGTATGAGTTTATCGTTTTTTTATTGTCTACAATTTTTATAAAGTTCACACTTTCTCTGCTACACACTTGATGGAAAAGAATAATAGAAACATTTAAATTAAAACACTTGTTATTTTCCATATTAATATATTCAGTTTCCTGACACGTGTTTCGGTTAATTACAATTATTACTTAATCAATTTAGATGACAAACACTGATATTTCATAACAACTACTATTTTGAGGATTTTATTATCGAATATTTCTTCACACTTTTTAAGCTATATTTTGATTAAAATTAAAGATGAAACAAAAATAAAACCTCCAAAATAATCTTAGTAGATAAAGGAATCATTCTAATTTTATTTTGATAATTTTCGCTCAATAGTAGAGATACAAACTGCAATTGAAAATTTTACATGGGAATTCCCTATGATGCGTCTTCAAACGGGACACACGGTATATATATTTGACGGGTGTAAGCATTGTTATATTAACGCAACTAAATCTCTCTCTATCTATCTAGTGGTTATATTATTTGTTCAAAAGTGGAATACCTATGAATCATGGTTTCAAATGCGGTTAGTTTTTGTTCAAATGAATGACTAGATTAGGTAATAATGTGTCTGTGAATGTAGGTATTCAGTAGATTTCAATTTCGAATGTGTTATTTGTGGTTTTACTTATTAATATGTTTTTAGTTAAATTTTCTGCCAATATGGACTTAACGGGAAATTCATTTCTAAGCCATTGATTTCGAATGAAGAATAATTGTAGAAATAATTTTATTTAGTTAACTTAATAGAAATTTCTCTAATATCGGGTAATTATATGAAAATTTAAATTCAAGAGCATTTTTCATAGAAAGAAAAAGCAGTCAGTTCCGTAGTGACATATATAAACTCACCAGCACGATATGTATATATATAAAACTTAATTCAAAAATCGTATTTTTAAATATGAAATCTTTGATAATGACAAGCTGAAGTTATCGAAACTATAGTTACCAGTATTATTAAAGAAGAAGGAGACGTTATACATAGTTGATTAATTAATAATAACGAAACACCTAAATTCACAACGAAAGATTACTCGAGTCTGTAAACAATTTCCCGATACATTCTATAACGAAAATTACAATTTGACATTCAACAACACTCTCAGTTCAGCCGAAAAAATACTCTATGCTTGAATGAGAACATATCCAAACACATTAAGCCTTAACCTTTCTAAAAAATTAATTTCCAAAACCGATCACAACCCGCTCGTTTGGCTCGAGACTGGTGGTGGCAGAAACCTTACTATCTAAAGAAAATCGTTTTTTGTTTAGATATTCCTAACTTTTAAAACTTAAATTTTACAGAAATTTAACTGTTATTAAGAAAATTTAATTATAAATCAAAAACACCGTTGGTTAGTATTTCATGATTAATCAAACCGGTTTACCCGGAATCTTGATGAAGACCACTTACGTAGTATGAATGACAATTTACAGAAATTACATAACAACCAGAATATTGACCTAGAATAAATAAATAAGATAACTACTTTTGCAAATAAATTATTAAAAAGTAGAATTACCGATTTAGAAATTTTAATATCAAATGCAAACAAATGAGGTGTATAAATTAGAACGATTATTAAAAATATTACAAATGCTTGAAAGAGGAATTAGGCTAATATTTAAATAGAAACCTGATTGAGCATTATTCGAAGTCAACGAACTTTTAAATATCCAAAATTACTCTAATCTAAAAAAAAATCTATAATCCAAGGCAATTCCTACCTATTGACAAAACTCATTAAAATCCTAGAGCGATCAAAATTAATTCCAATAGGAACAGATGAATCAATTACCGATACCATTACTTCCGAATTATTTTCAAATATATCATATACCTAGCGATAAATTAAACACAATCTTTACTTTGTTTGTATTAACGTATTAATTTCAAACCGTAACTAAAAAGGAAGGCTACAAGGTTACTTATGGTTTGAAAATTATACGCTAATGTGTTTAATGATGTTTAATAAAGTAGAAGCCTCCATCGTAAACTATACCTAATTACCAAAATAGTGCAACTATTTGCCCCAAAAATCATTTATCATCTTGAATATGATTTTTGGGGCAACTATTTAAGTTGCTAACTACTGAGGACTACCAAATCTGGCATACCATCACTGTGTGACTATAACAGTTATAACTTTAGGACAATACAATACAAATACCAAACTACAATAGTTGTTAACGACTATCAAATTGTGTATGTGCTACAAAATAGACAGTTATTAACGCTACAGAGAAAAATAAAGAAATAAACTTATGACATTCCTGAGATTTTCACAGTGGCAGCTTATATAGCGCCACAGCCAGACCACGTACAAAGTAATAGTAGATTAAATTCGCAGAAAATATAATTTAAAAAAAAATCGGCTCGGTAAAAAATATTGTATACTGCATTATATTTGAATTGATATGTTAAAGTTAATTTAATTTAATCTGAAGTATTGTAGATATTTCATATATGATGGAGGTGTCGGTATGGTACTATAAATATTATTATAAATGAGAAATACATGTTCTGTTTTTCATGCAAAAAATTATGCAAAAGAATATTTACCTATGGCTAAGCTATGATCCCACCAGTTATACGAGCACTGCTTGAATTTAAGTCCATCTGCATCGCTGATCACCTCTGCAATAGGAGTGGCCGATAGAGTCCAAGTACTTAGGTAGATAAGCATGACAAGCAGGATTGGCACCATCCATTGAAGCAGCTGTTTGTCTGTCAACTTTACTTTGTGCGCCGACTTAACACGATATGTCAGTGATACTCTAAAATTTGCATCAAAAAATTGTACTGTTCACACAATTATTAAAACTTAATTTTTTTAAATGTAAAATTATTTTAAAAAGTGGAATGTAAAAATATGAAAACCAAAAGGTTTAAACAATTAAAATTTGTAAGTATCAGAAAACAAATAAAACGAATGGACAACCTGTAATCAATTGTCACGATTTAACGTTCTGTATAAATAGCTAAAATAGCTAAACAATTTCAATTGTATAAAGAACATTTTAACTAATTATATAATTTTTAAGAACTAAACAAACTAAATTATTACAAAGTCAATAAAAATAATAGAAATTTTAAATTATTAGAGAACAAATAAAGATTGGGGAAAACCGTTTCGAATAATTTTAAGCCTAAATATAATTGAAAAAAATTAATGGAACAATTATTAAAAAATTAATATAGGTATCAATTAAACAAATTAATAAATTTGTTAGAAAGCAAAATTTTGATTATTGACAAATTTGAATAATTTAGAAAAACTGTAGAAAAACAATTGAATAATTTTATTAATGAAATTCAATTTGAAGAAAAAGCTAAATTATACAACGTTTCAGACAATTAAACGACTATTAGTAAAATGCAAATAAAATGAAATAAAAAACTGAAATAAATAAAAATTTATTATAAAATTAATACACAAATACTGCAAGTATGAAACAATAATGAATTATTTAATAACAAATAAAAACAAATTAAATGAAAAATATAGGCAATTATTAGCAAATAAATTATACGAACAATATTAGATTAATTTTCTAATGAATAATAAGAACAAATTTAAACTAATATTTAAGTTCGCAATTCTACAAAAATATAGTTTTAAAATATTTTGAAGTCATATTAATATTTTGAAATTTCATTTCCCCTGTGTAAAATAATTAAAGCTGAGAAAATGGTTCAATGATTACTGTAGATTCATGAAATGATTTCATATTATAAATTATTAAACATTATTACCATTATAATAGTATTTTTTTAAATATTTTTAATATTTGAGAAATCATTAAAAATAAGCTAAGTAAGTATTGATTGGTTATCTTACCTCCATGTTTTCATGAGTAGAGCTGTATACGTTATGCAGAAACCTAAATGTCTGGACCACTTCGTGGCAATGCACGCGTAAGTGTCCAAGACAGGAAAGATGGCAGCCATCTGTAATCAATCATCATGCAGTTATAGAATATTTTATAAAGCGTCAACTAGACTGGAATACCAACCTCTAGGTACATTGTAGCACATCCTAATAGCGTAATCGAAAGAAAAATTGGACTAGCCACTTTAAACACTTTTAATTTCCTATGATTAAACATGTATATGATTAATATTACCGTGCAAAACGCACACGTAACACTGAATACTAATAAAGTTATTCTGAAACAGAAAATTAAAGTTAGCAATTTGAAATATCATAAATTGTTTTAGTTTTAAGTTATTTAACTTATAAATGAACCTGTATTTTCCGGAGAACAAATCAAAATTTAAATGTTGAATTTAGGAATTAAAAATTTATTAAACTAACTATAATTTAATAAATACAAAACATTTCGTAAATCTACAAGATTTTTTTAATAAGTATATACTACTGCTAATGTTTTTTTTTACATTTTGTCATTTTATTATAACTAAAAACCTTTCAAAGTAAACTTAATTTCTGGTAGTTCATTTGACAGAAATAAATACACTCAAACTAGTGTTGCTTTGATAGCTTTGTTATTTAAAACACTTAAATTACATATGTATCATTCAATATACGAAACGGAATTAGCCAGGGAAATAGTTAGAAATAAGTAATTTGTTTTGTAGACTCATTTTTGTAGTTACGATATGTTTCGTATAAAAAAAAAAACTAAACAATCTAGTAATATAGAAGTAATACATATAATAAATTGCATTGTGTTTGAACTGTTAAATAAAAATTTATAATTAAACAAAATTATCGATTATAATGTAGAGAAAACAAGATTACTCTAACCTAAAAGACCAATGGTAGGTGGCTAAACAAGGTGCTGGTCCTTGACAAACATTGCATCCAGGTGCGCACTTCCTGCAACTGAAGATGGTTTCCCAAATGTGGCTTAAATTCTCCTTATGTTCGGCCCACGCAACTATAATAAATTAATATAAATAAGTATTTGATTTAAAAAGAGAATAAATAAATAAATTTCAAAGAATAATGTTTTTTGTTATTAGTTATTTGTCGAATTTATAGCATTATACCATGTTTATAATTATAGGCTATACTTGCGTTTGTGAAATATAGTGAATAATTTTATTAAGTTACCTTTTTGAAGGAATATACGCTTTGTGAAGATAAATAAATATTTAATACAATAATAATATTTTTTGAAATAATAAACCTTTTTAGAAAAAGTAATCAGCAAATTAACTTATATGTATAGGGTCCGCCAATAAGGGCGCGTGAACTTTAAAATTGAATAAAAAAAGTTGTGTGTGAGGTAGAAACGAAATTTATTTTTCACTCGAAAGGGTATTCGACCCCATTAAGTATGGAAGATAACATCGTTCAAATGACCAGCGCGGCTCCGTTTGGTAGCCCGGATCCGGGAGGTCCAATTTTCGATGACTCTGGAACACATATCGGCCTCAATTTGAGCGATGGCGTTGCGTATGTTGACTTTGAGGTCATCGGTGTTTAGAGGCTTGTTGGCGTAGACCAGCGACTTGAGATAGCCCCAGAAAAAAAAGTCTAAAGGCTCGTGCAGAATGTCCATTGTGGCATGGGCTGTGTGGCACGGGGCGCCGTCCTGCTGGAACTACATGTCGTCCGTGCCCATATCATCCAGTTTAGGCCAAAAGAAGTTGGTTATCATCGACCTGTAGCGCTCCCCATTGACGGTTATGGCCGCCCCAGCTTCGTTCTCGAAAAAGTACGAACCGATGATGCCGCCGGCCCAAAATCCACACCAAACAGTGACTTTCTGGGGATGCATTGCCACTTGGTGGACCTCGTGTGGGTTGTTCTCACTCCAAATGCGGCAATTTTGCTTGTTCACATACCCGTTCATCCAGAAATGAGCCTCGTCGCTGAAGATGATTTTTCGGCCAAAATGGGGGTCTGCTTCCAACTGCTCCAGAGCCCAGTCAGCGAACGCCCGACGCTGTCTGTGGTCATTTATCTTGAGCTCCTGGGTCAATTGGATTTTGTACGGGTGCAGACCCAAATCCAGATGCAAAATTCTGCGAGTTGATGTCTCCGAAAGGCCAAGTTCCTATGCACGACAAAAAATGGACTGCCTCGGGTTCTCGCGCACACTCTCACGGACAGCAGCGATATTTTCGTTCGATCGGGCGTTTCGTCGA
Organism: Ontholestes murinus; assembly: GCA_963969525.1. Lineage (NCBI taxonomy): Eukaryota > Metazoa > Arthropoda > Insecta > Coleoptera > Staphylinidae > Ontholestes > Ontholestes murinus. The sequence goes on from OZ018388.1 coordinate 53,222,664, forward strand.
CGTGTCAGTGTTGGCTGGTTGTTTACTGAACCAGTCGACTCGAATTTGTCCACCAATCGACGGATAGTCGACTCTACATGCCGATCATCGCGACTGTAAAATAGGCGAAGTGCGCGGAACGTTGCTCGAACTGATGACCCATTTTCGTAAAATAATTTAATAATTTGCACGTGCTGCTCGACACTCAAACTTGCCATGGTGATTTGGGGTTATATACTGAACAAATGACAGCAACTTTGACAGCTCTACCTCGAACAACATGGCCGCACCCTTCCGGCAAACTTCGCGCGTCCCTATTGGCGGACCTTTTACAAATAAAAAAAAATCAATGATGTAAGTGAGAAGGAAAACGAAGAGTAACCCAAACCCCAAGCTAAGGTGAAAGGCAAAGTGTTGGGAGCTGAATGGCCGCAGGGGTATGTGCGATCTCGAACTTTCGCTCCGGGCGAAATTTCCCTGTATCTAGCTTTACCTGGTCATTCGGGGCTGTGACTAGGCTAAGCGAATATTTCCCTAGCTTCTCGTGGGAACAACATGAATGCTAACACAAAAAGAAAAACAAAAACCCGGAGGCCAAACCTATCCAAATTTGAACATTACCCATTCTTCGTATTCGGGAGGCTTCGGCTGCGTATCAAAGAGAATAATAAGGCAACGAAGGGGAGTAAACCAAGGCAGAATCTAGAGGCTACTACCCCTAAGATACCAGCGGAGATCCAAGGCACTAGCTCCGCCAGCGGGATCAGTCCCCTCTTAAGGCCATCGGCCAAGGAGGAGGCTGTCTCGATAGAGGAGGACAAGACCATGGAGGAAGAGCCTGAAGATGTCATTCCTCTTCAATAGCGGATGAGGAATAAAATCCTGCAGGTGAACCTTCAACACGCAAAAGCCGCATCGGCAACGCTGTGTAGGAGGTTCGACAAAGAAGGCATAGATATAGCCCTCCTGCAAGAACCTTAGTGGCTCTGAGGGAAAGTAACCCCACAATACTTTCAGGTAATATATAGTTCAAACGCCGAAAGACCAAGAACATGCATAATTCACAGTGTTAGAGTCAAGTGTACACTAATACCGCTATTATGCACTGAAGATCCTGTTACAGGCACCATGTCGGCCAGGACGGAGGAAGAAGAGAGGAGCTGGGTTATCTGATTCGCCTACTTCCCAGGAGATGAGAAAGTATGCTTTCTGCGCATACTAAGCGACATAGTTGCACACAGCGTGGAGAAGGCATACCAACTCATAATAGGGTGCGACGCCATCACGCATCATATGCTCTGGGGTAGCTTGGACACCAACAAACGAGGTAAGTCTTAACTTTATCAACAGAAGCACTCATAGTGACCAATATTGGCAATAAGACCACGTTAATTACGAAAAACCGCAAAGAAGTACTAAACCTAACCATATGTACAGGGAAAGTGAGTGATAGTATTGCGAATTGGCATGTGTCAGAAGAACCATTGTGCTCCGACCACAGGGAAATCCGCTTCGATCTAGTTACATCTCTCACATCGAGCAAGTACAGAAACCCAAGAGAGATGAGCTGGATATAAAGAGCCCCTCAGAGAAGTTCTCAAGGGAGGTACAGCATTGATAAGAGAGGTGGGTGGGCTAAAGCTAGCAGTGAAACAAATCAATGACGCCATCAGGTCGGCATATCTGGAGAAAACTGCCCGGAAAAAACAGCCAAGTAGAGGGGCTGCGGAACAACCTGATGGAACAAGAACCTCGAAAGAATGAGGATCGAGGATCGAAGGCTATTCAACAGAGCCAAAAACAACCAGGACTGGGACACCTACAGAGGAAAACTCACACAATATAACGTATAGCGACATAATTTCTCTACTGAGCATGCCGCGCCTTTTGCTTCAAATTGCTCGATGCAGTTTTCTTAATGTCTCACAGTAATTTTTAGAATTTATTGCTTTAACACAAGGCAAAAAGTCGACAAGGAACACATGATTTTTCTGGCTGAAAGTTTCTATTTGAATTTCACTTTCTCGAGTGATATTGAATGTCGCCATTCCAACGTAACGTGACAATTTGGTTTTAAAAAATCATCACCCTCCATACCATAACGCTCAAGGAATACTGCTACTTAAACGTTTGTTTGTTTTGTGCTCCATCGTCAACACGTTTGTTACACACATAGTTTCCGATAATGTAAGCGTTCACAATTTTATACAAAACACTTCTTAAAACTTGAGAATATTTCTGAGATACAAAAGATATGTGAAAGTGCCTGTTTTGTTTACCTTTTTGTCTTTTTGCATCAAATCGTCAGTAATAAGAGAAGGTCGTTCAGTCCGTTCCTCGCCATGAAGATTATTGCGGCCACTTTAAAAGTTCTAACTCACTTTCTTATTATATCACTCATAATATTTTCTCCATAAACTTCACAGATCTGACAACGCTTTTAGCTGCTTTTACGCATTTGACACTAAGAAAGCGGATAACAGGGCGTACTTCACAATCAGCGGGATTCTCAATTCGCGGAGAAATTTAAATACGCACAAAACAGTGTAAACACAGTCGATTGTTATCGTAATGGCGCTTGTGGCTTGTCAACAGATAAAAGATTACAATGCAAATGCGGGATCTACCGATCCCATCACTGCAGTAAAATTGAAAATAGTTAAGGTGAATTTGAAATGGGAGCACTGATTTCTACAAAAAATTCCCCATTTAACCATTGCTTTATATCTTGTAATAACAGAGATACCAATGGTGAGCATCGAAATTGGGACATAGTATAAGTTCTTGATTTAGAAGAAATGAACAACTCCAACATAAAAATTTTACAATATGCTGATGATATATGCATTTTTACACCTTATAAAAGTGTTGATAAAGGAACAAGTACTCTATCTAGATTTATGGTGGATTTCAACGAATGGCTGTATAAAAATGGCGTATCTGTAATTCAAATAAATCAAGCTAATGTTTCTTTAGCCAAAAAAGAGGTCGCATTCCAAATTCAGCCCAAATGGGAAATCATCTTATCCCTGTCAAAAATGTTGTAAAGTTTTTGGGAATATATTTAAATCAAAAGCTAAAGAAATTATATATAGAATTTGTCACAGGTAAACTAGAGAAGGCATACAATTTATTAGGGTCGGTAACATACTCTTTTTGGGATAAAGATGTTTCAATTTCCCTTATGTTCTACAAGGCATATATCGGATCGATCTTAGATTACGGTTGCATATTCTATGGCTCATCTGCATAATCAAATTTAATAAATTAGATCAATGACAGTTTAAGTGTTAACGGAGATGTTTATGATTTTTACCTCCAATTATTGCTGTACTCTGTACTCTATGCATAATGATCCCTTTTGAGGATGAACTCGAACAAAATGATTACTTTGATGTATATAATTTATAAAAAACGACTATCATCGTGTTAAAACTGATTTGAATAATATTGATTGGTCAAAGTTATTGAATAATAATGATGATGACAGTTGTGTTTGTGACAAAAATGATTTTAATAATAATAGTAAATTACCGTCTCATTTTAAAAATAACATGCAGGATATTGCCTCGCCCGATGACATTGCAAATTTATTTGCAGTCAATTTTAATCAAGTGTATGAATCGGACAGCGACTCTTCATCCTTATTTTCCACTACCCACGTAGGAAATAACTTTTGTTCATACGTTTTGTCTAAAAAATCAGTTCTGCATGCGTTAAACACTCTAGACCAAAAGACGTGTTCTGGTCCTGATGAGATAAATTTTTTATATTAAAAAACTGTTCTACTGAGCTATCTGAACCCTTAACCCTCCTTTTCAACAGGTCATTATTGACAGGATACTTTCCTGAAAAATGGAAGTCCTCCTATGTAATATCTGTTTTTAAATCTTTCAATAAAAATCTTGTCACAAACTACGGACCAATTTCAATTCAGTCAATCATTCCAAATTTTTTTGATGAATTAATGAGTCAAATTATTCTAGCTAATTTTGAGCATGGATTTTATCCGACAAGGTCCACAGCGTCTAATTTATTAATGTATAGTTCATATATCAGCGAAGCCTTAGACAGAAACGTGGAAGTGGATTCCATCTATACTGACTTCCGTAAAGCGTTCGACCGAGTAAACCACGATCGGCTGATTTTGAAATTAATTCAATATGGTATAGGTGGTTCTTTAGCTCTTTGGACCAAATCTTTTATTACTAAGCGTTTACAGTTTATTAAATATAAAAATTCTTTATCTAATCCAATTTGTGCCAAGACAGGTGTACCGCAAGGATCCCATCTTGGATCAATACTATTTCTTTTATATGTGAACGATATTTGATCTCATCTTAAATCACCATATCTACTTTTTGCTGATGACCTCAAAATTTACCGTCGCATTGAATCTACAGCAGACTGTTTAGTACTTAAAAATGATATTTCGAATTTGCTAGATTGGTGTTCCGATAATGGGATGGAACTTAATGTTAGTAAATGTAAATACATAAAATTTACTAGGAAAATATCAAATAGCACTAATTTTCAATAAACATTAAATGACATTGAATTAGAGAGAGTCTGACAAATTCAGGATCTTGGTGTGATTTTTGATTAGAATTACAAAATTCATTTTCACATAGATGCCATTGTAAATAGATCATTAAAAATTTTAGGATTTATAAAAAGAACAACACATGATTTTAAAGAAATGCGGTGCTTTATTAAGTTATTTGTTTCACTAGTCCGGTCAGTTCTTGATTACTGCTGTGTCATTTGGTCACCTAACTATAAATACCTCTGTGATCGCATTGGGGGCGTACAAAAGCTTTTTGTGAAGTACGTTTGTTACAAGTGTAATATAATGTATTCTAGTGAAAATTATCACTTATTGTTAAAATATTTAGGTTTTCTACTTCCTTCTGATCGACGCATTTTCTTTGATGTATGTTTAGCTTATAATGTCATTAATGCTAACACTGATTGTATACCATTATCAAATTTATTAATGCATATACATTTTTCGCAATATCATTTTGGCGGACAAATTGTAATGATGCTCTCGGTAGGGTAGTGCGTCATTGTAATAGTATTTGTAAAGAAGTTAATCTTTTAGAACGATTAAGGTTATGTTTTAAAAACAGGATTAGGCAAACTCTGTTTGAATTTTATATTTTAATCCGTATTTTATTTATAGCTGTAATTTTAATTTAATTTAAATTTTATATCTTAATATGTATACTAAGCTGTAATTTTATTATATATTTTTATGTAATTGTTTAATGGCCTCCGTAAATAAAGATATTATTATAATATTATTATTATTAATAGAAATACCTTACATTTCAGCATCCAAAACCGACGAGAAAAGTGGAATTTTGTTGCCTAGTAACACTTTTCCGCACTTCTTTTATTTACTATTAGTCAATGTCAATGTCAGTTACATACATTGTGTAATATATACAACATTTTCAAATGAAAACTATTTATTAAAAGAAAAATTGAATTTATATAATAGAGCGTCAAAGACCAAACAAGTTGTTTTATTTTGGATCAAGGGTCATTGTGGCATAAAAAAGTATGAAATTATGCTTTACATATTATCAGATCATGATTCATGCACTTTTGTTTTATTTGTTTAATGGTTTTCTCTTCGTTATTACTGTTTTGTTTGGGTTTCGATGATTTCCTGGCGTCTTTAATAATCGTGTTTGAGGGGGTATTATGTCTATCTTATTTGTTAAACCTCCTCTCCTTATTGCAATTTCTGTTTCTAATGCTAGTTCTTCATAATTTTTTTTAATGGTCGTTGGTGCCGAATAGTATTTTAGTCCTTTTTCCATCAGTTTCCTCCTCGCTGAACGTGGTATTTCTAAGGTTTTTAGCCTAGTGTAAAATATATGGGTGGTAGTTCTCTGTAGTTCATCAACAGAGGCGACTTTCTTACGAAATAATCAATACGGACAACTTCATTACCGCCGGAATTTCCATATAATTAATCATAATCTTATAACTATATACAGGGTGAGTTTTTTTCGATGTTCTCTATGGGGATCTCGGAAACTATAAGAGATAGAGAAACGGTTAAATGAAGAAAGAAGTGTAGATTTACGAGACGAATAAAATTCCACTTTCAAAGTTTTTTAAAAAGTCAAGGGTAACTAGATATTTTGAAAAAAGTAAAAAGTGTCAATTTTTTCAAATCAATATATCTCGGTTATTATAACAGATAGAAAAAAAAACTGTAAAGGACAAAGTTTTAGATAATTTTATGCAGATTAATAAAAAATAATCAGAAAATTTGTATCGCCATTATTTTCCGAGATATGACGCAAACTTACATTTTTATAAATGGAAACCATAGTTGGCTGTGACCTCATTCAAAAGGTAATTTTTTTCTCTTTAATCTAATATGGCATATGACATAGTTATTTCTAAAAATGAGTGAGTTATAGTCATTTTAAATTTTATTATAAATAAAAAATGGATAGCCATGAAAAAGATGAAAGTAAAACAATTGCAGTTGTTTAGAATATTAGCAATATTGTAATTATTAGTTTTACAGAGATAAATCAAAATGAAACAACTGCATAAAGTAATTCTGTAATTATCAATATATCAATGGGAGAGAAATTTTAATATTAAAAAAATATGGTCAAAGAGTCCACTATTAATACTATTATGACATAAATTATATCTTTTTAAAATTGAATTTATCGCTTTTTGACTATTCTCATGTAAATTGAATTAAATGTTTCAATAACAACTAGTTTATGATCCTCCACAGATTGATATGATTTTTCATATACTTTGTTTTTTACATAACCCCACAGAAAAAATTCTAAAACGCGCAGATCGAGAGATCTAGGTGGCCCTGGGATTGGTTTATTTCTTCCCACTTATGAGAAAAGCATCATTTAAATAATTTGTAAAGCCAGCATGTTATTAGGTAGAGCACCGTCATATTGGAACCATTTTAATCTTGCTTGTAATGATAAATTTAAACAATCGAGCGTATCTTCAAATGTTTTCTGAAGAAAATGAAAGTAATCATTTTCACTTAGTGAGCTTTCAAAAATATATGGACCGAGAATTATTAATCCAAACACACCATGGATCAAACCCAAATTTAATTTGTAGTTTTCTCTGTGAAACTTCTCGCGAATTCTCTTGAGTTCATCTATGTTCATTGTGGTGATTAAAAATACCACAATTAGTGAATCGCGATTCATCTGTTCATAATATTTTTGTAAGAAACGTATTATCCTCTTGATAAATGGGTTTATACCACATACAGAAGGCCATTTGATAATTACAAAATTTTATTCTTATGCTGTTTTTTTATTTTTATTTAACTTTGTAGAACTAATAATTACAATATTGCTATTATTATAAACAACTGCAATTGTTTTACTTTCATCTTTTTCATGGCTACCCATTTTTTATTTATAATAAAATTTAAAATGACTATAACTCACTTATTTTTCGAAATAACTATGTCATATGTATATTGGATTAAAGAGAAAAAAATACCTTTTGAATGAGGCCATAGCCAACTATGGTTTCCATTTAAAAAAATGTAAGTTTGCGTCATATCTCGGAAAATAATGGCGATAGAAATGTTCTGATTATTCTTTTATTAATCTACATAAAATTATCTAAAACTTTGTCCTTTACAGATTTTTACTATCTGTTATAATAACCGACATATATTGATTTGAAAAAATTGACACTTTTTACTTTTTTCAAATTATCTAGTTACCCTTGACTTTTTTGAAAACTTTGAAATTGGAATTTTATTCGTCTCGTTAATCTACACTTCTTTCCCCATTTAACCGTTTCTCTATCTCTTATAGTTTCCGAGATCCCCATAGAGAAAGAACATCGAAAAAAACTCACCCTGTATAACGCCACACTTTCATTTTAAATTTAGTTTTAACTTTGAGAATGATCCGCAACTGTATTACTTCTCCCAATATGAAAATTTGGTCCCATCAAGAATGTAGCAGAACAAGTATCGAATTTACTGAAATAACGAAGTGAATGCTGTGCAAACTGTCTGCAGTAAAAATAAATGCAATTATCTGATCAAATTGATATTATTTGTGTTTCTGACAATGATTACCAAACTCAAAATAGTGCACATAATAGCCTTGGGTTCGTATATCATAACAACCTACTAGTTTACAATTCATTTTTCGATTTGTTACTGTTTTTTTTTATCATTGACGTTACAGTGGGTTATTATGGCAGATTTCGGTACATTTTCAGATTTTCAGATTTATACTTCATGTACCCAAAATATGAATACAAGATCTATAGAAACAAACAAAATAAAATTAGAGGCAATAGCGGTAATAGATCCGATGATTCATTAGTCCGATGAAGATGTAATAGTATTTCCCCGATAATGCGTAAATATCATTGGTAACGAAGAATGTAGTACTCAATCCTCATCGGATGAGGAAGAATGCAGGACCACAAAGAATTGTTTGGCAACCCATTGCCGTTTCGGAGAATAAAATCAAACAATTCTTTGGCTGCTGTTTCTGTATCTCCATTATCTGATTACCGAAAGTGCACGCGATAAAAATTAATAAAATAAAATATATATTTTAGTAAAAATTTACAGGCCAATTCAACAAACAATGCAGAAATGACTGATAGTTACAAAAAATAGGACCCATTCTGGATAAATTGTTGAAAAGTTTTAATAGCATTCCGATGTCTGAAAACGTATGTGTTGACAAGCAGATTATACCGTTTAAAGAAAAACACAGTATATGCCTAAAAAACTTTAAAAATGCAATTTTACTGTGCGACCCGTCAGGCTATTTTTTTCGGACAAGAAAGCTCGAATGTAAAGGAGTTCCGAAAATTAAATTATGCACATTTATGTTTAACGCCAAATGTAAACTGTTTTGTGGAACTCCACGCTCAAGTTTTTATATACAGAAGTGCAAACATTATAGACTATTGAATAATAAAATGTATTAAAATCCTTTAGTTCGTTGTAGATTCACGAAATGTTTTCGTATTTTTAAATTTATTATTATAGACTATTGTTAGCTGAGAGTTACATAGTGAATATATTGCAACAAAATTGTTTAAACGGATTTTTTTTGTTTCATTTGTTTATATAGGTTTATAATTGCTGATTTTTCGTTCCCCCAAATTTTTGCGATTTAAAATAAAAAATCGGCTGACAGAAGGATTAAATCATATCATTTTAATTTGCGGTAAACATAATAAAGAGAGCACATGTCCCTTGAACACACTAAATTTATTAACATTTATTATTTATTATTATTCACGAGAAGAATTATCATTTGCAATTCATAGTAGCTTGCGGTCGTATAGCCGTAGAGACAGTGCAAAAAATGTTATGAGAAGTTGCTGACTATTCACCTAGAAGAGTGTTTAAAAAAGCGTGGAAGAGTTTTCCGAAGCAACTTATATAATATACGCCTGAGGAAGCGCTTGCTTTGTATATAGATGGTAGATTCACAAAAATTCTTACCGATTACTTCAATCTGGCGCAATTGTCTGAAATGCTGATATATGTCCTAGTTAGAGCTATATACTAAAAAAAAACGAAACAATCGTGTCATCCTGACGAAGAACAAATAAAAGTTACCGAAATATCCGCTGAGGTTTTATTACAAGTTCTTGTAGTTAAAATTGTCACTAGATTATTGGAGTCTATAGAAGCTGTTGTAACTAAAAATTATAAAAAAAATGGTCAGGAACTAGTTGTGACATATAAATGGGGCTGCAATGGAAGTTCGGGGCATGCGATATACAAACAAGCATTTTCTGAAGATGGTGGTACCTCCAAAACAGACTCTTTTCAGTTTTCAGCTTGCATTGTACCTCTACAAATAAAGTGTATAAACAATAAAATTGTTTGGCAGAATCCTAAACCCTCATCAACGAAATTTTGCAGGCCCATCAAAAAAAGAAACACGTAAATTAACAGAAAGAATTATAGAGGACATAGAAAATCAAATTAAAATAATAATGCCTACAGAAATAAGTTTCAATTAATCAACATTTAAAATAAATTATACATTTAAAAAACTATGATTAATGGAAAAACCTTCAGTGTTGTCACAAATTCATCTTCTCAATCATGTGGAATTTGTGGAGCTACTCCAAAAATAATGACTAATTTGGATAAACTAAAACAATTGGGAATAAAAGCCAGCACCTACGAATATGGAATGTTTTCACTGCATGCGTGGATAAGGGGCTTGGAGTGCGTGCTTCATATTTCCTATCATCGTGATATAAAGAAGTGGCATGTTCGTGAAAAAAACTGACAAAGAAAAACTAAGCTGTAAATACAAAAAGAATTAAGGAAAGAACTTGGTTTATTAGTAGATGTTCTGAAACAAGGATTTGGAACAAGCAAAGAAACAGCTACTCGTTTTTAAATGACAAAAAGTGAAATAAAATATGAGTATAGTATAAACCGGAACTATACTTAATATATACAATAGCCAATGTGATTTGATAGATTCTCTAGTAATTTCAGGTAGTGTTCTCTGAGTTTCCTGGATTATTCTTTTAGCTAATTCTTGCGAATTGTTTGGTATGTTAGTATAAGCCTTAGACTTTAAATAACCCCATGGAAAATAGTTAAGGGGATTCAGTTCGGCACACCATTTTCAATTTTCTGGTAAGAAATTAGGTCAAATAATCAAAAACGTAAAATTTTGAGGATGTTATCCTTACGAGCCTCTTATATGCAATGAGGATTATTTTCTCACCAGTAACGGTAGTTGTTTCGATTAACCTATTATAAACTTCTGTTGCAATCAGCTTTGGAGAATTCTTGAACAAGACGAATTTTGGATGATATATTTCTAGCCCTAATATTCATACTGAGTAGTTTTTTCTAAAGATGTAATAATATTTTGATCTACATTTTTATTTGTTTCACTTTTTAACTGTCTACCGCAAATTACTAATTGTTCCACTTGTAATTTAAAAATACGAAAACATTTTGTGAATCTACAATATTGAATATTACTAAGACTACAAAACAAATTACTTGTTGAAATAACTACAGTCAACTCTCTATATAGTAAATGACTAAAATGTTGACCGAAATTTCACTGTAAAGAGTTTTTCAGTATATAAAGAGTTACATATTAGAAAAGATTTTATTAAACACTTGAAACTTTAAATACATAGCATGTACATACTGTACACATTGCATATGTGTGGACAGGGCTAAATAGTACATTCGAAATAAAAAGAATACAAAATACAAAATCTGTTAATACACCCATAAATATGTACATTTTAAATTTGGTATTCTTGAGAAATTTCCAAACAACATACATATTATTTTCTTTTAAACTTTACTTTTAAAAAATAATTGTTGCTCAACAAAGAGTGTTCCTATTTTACAGATTCACTATATGCAGAGCTTTTTACATGAAATTTCATTAAAATATTCTGGGGCTTAAAAATTGCACCTTATAGAGTTTTTTACTAGGGTATGTGGGATGTAAAACCCCGCACGGGGTAAAGCATCGCACTGAATTTTTAAATAGCCCGCGAATGAAGATGTTTAGTGTGACGTGAAATTTGAAGCGAATCGTATGGTTGTAAGCGAAAAAAATGAGGTTAGTTTATTTTTCGGTTTTTTTCATATAAAAATTTTATTAACTCTGTAGAAAAATTAGGTGCTTGAGATTATGTTTTCTCTAAATTGAATTATCTGTTGATTATATCACTAATTAGATTCCTTTCTTTGTGCATGCGATTTGCATCACTATGTTTACAAAACTTTTGCGAACGATTTATTTTATAGGTGCTGAATGGGGCAAAAACCCGCAGCGTTTGCCCCATAGTGCGGAATTTTCTCCTTTATTTATAAAATATTTGAGCACGGCGTTTGAAATATAATATATGAACGATTTCAATAATAGAACTTCATTTCAGAACATATAAACGAAAAACGAAGTATGTAGCAATGTCTACAGATAAACTCGCTGCACCACGAGCACTAATCGAAAGAGGCGTTTCCATCCGGCAGGCAGCAAGAGAAGTCGACTCTTAGGGATCGGCTGAAGAAAGGGGGAGCGGAGAAGCTTGGTCGATTCCAAAAAACATTCTCCGAACAACAGGAGGAAGAAATAGTGCGACATTGCATAGAACTGGACAAACGATATTTTGGCCTTACATTAAAATCGTTTCTTTTGTTCAAATATGCAGAGGAAAACAACATTTTACGGATTTTACGCGGGAATTTATGAAAAGCAACAAACTATCCTTGCGGATTCCTTGCAAAACGAGTGTTGCTAGAACAATGGGATTTAACAAAACACAACTATCCCAATATTTTAGCAACTTGGAGGCAGTATTGAAGAAATTCAGATTTACTCCTAGTCAAATCTTCAATATGTATGAAACGGTAGTGCAAACGATCCCCAATATACTGCCAAAACATATAGCTCCTACGGGAAAAAGAGAAGTAGCGAAGGCAATGTCAGCGGAGCAAGGACAAACAGAAACCGCGGTGTGCGCAGTAAATCCTATAGGCTATTTCGTACCTCCTTTCTTCATCTACGCTAGAAAAATAGAAAATCGGCTTTTAATTCAAGGGGGTCCATTAGGATACGACATGGCTGTAACCGATAAAGGTTATATGAACACATCTACCTTCATTAAGTGGTTGAAACAGTTGCAAAAGTACGCCAAGTCAAGTGAGACTAGCCCAATCTTATTAATACTCGATAATCATGTTTCACATACAAGTTTGGAAGCAGTTACTTTTGCAAAATCAAATCATATCCATCTTCTAACCTTGCCACCTCATAGTAGTCATAAGACTCAACCTCTTGATCGATGTATTTTCCGACAACTCAAGGCTTTTTACGATGCGGCTGTGGAATCGTGGGACGTTTCTCATCCAGAGGAAACCTTCAGTGTTCATAACGTTGCTCAATAATTCAAGCTGGCGTTTGAAAAAGCAAGCACCGTTGAAAATGCACTACAGTCCTTTAAGTCTACTGGAATTTATCCCTTTAACACCTTCTCAGTCGCTGATTTTTTACCATCGGAAGTTAAAAACCAGCCACCAGATGAAGAGTTGGACAACGATGATAATCGAATGTTAATATTTAATAATGATAATGAGAGGGCGAGAAGGGTGTATGAAGAGACATGGATGAGAGCGAAAGTAGGGCAAAATGTGTCAGACAAGGTTAGAATGAGGAAGGGAGTAAGACAAGGATGCCCGCTCAGCCCTTTGTTATTTAATATATATATATATATATAAGTGAACTTGAGGAGGTACTGAGAAAAGGGCAGGCGGGCGGAGTAGTAATTGGAAGAATGAAAGTATGGATGTTGGCATATGCGGATGATGTAGTGTTATTGGCTAGAGAATGGGGGGAAATGAAAGATATGTTAGGAAGAGTTGAGAGGTATATGGATAAAAGGGGTTTGTGCGTGAATGTGAAGAAAACAAAATGGATGAAGTTTAGAAATAGAGGAAGAGAGGGGAGAATGAAAGAGTTGAAATGGAAGGGAGAGGTGATTGAGAGAGTGAAAGAATTTAAATATCTGGGTTTTGTGTTTACGAGTGGAGGGGGATACGGGGAGCACGTCAAGTACTTGCAACAAAAAGCAAGAAAGGCATGGTGTGTGGCAAAAGGGAGGTGGGGAAACATGATGGAAGAAAACTTCCTGATGACGTGCAAACTGTGGGATGCGTGTGTGAAGCCGATATTGATGTATGGTATGGAAACGTGGGGAGTGAAAGAGTATGAATGCATTGAGAGAGAGTAGGCGACGTTCCTGAAGCAGCTTCTGGGAGTGGAGAGATCAACTACTATGTATATTTTGCTTCAGGAATCAAACAGGTCTAGTATGCATGTAGGGACAATGGAAAGAGTGACTAGGTATGAGATGAATGTGAGTACGTGGAATAGTGAAAGGTTAGTGAAAGAGGTATGGAAAACTTGTGTGGGGGCAGGAGAGAGTAAATGGAGATTGGAAAGGAAAATGATGTATGAAAAAGCGGGTGTGGCGGAAACGATAGTGAATGAATGGCTGGAACAGGGTGTGAATGTGGCGGCGTGGATGAGAGAAAAATGGCTGAAAGTGGAAGCGCAAGAGCGGCAAGAATGTATTGTAAGGAGTGGGTATAACCCAATGTATGGAAGATGGCAAGTGTATGGAAGGGTGCCTGAGTATCTATTAAAGACGGAATGGGACAGGTCTAAGAAAGTTACTCTGGCAAGGGCTAGATGTGGATCGTGGATCGGAGGAGAGAGGAAGGAAGGTATGGATGGGGGAATGGTATGGCAGGTGTGTGTTGTGCGAGAGTGGAGAGGACACATGGAGTCATTTAGGCCAAGAGTGCAAGGAGGTGCGTGAAGAGTGGATAGGGGGAATGAAAAGGATAGGTGAATGGATGAGAGAGGATGGGGCAGGCATAGAGATTGTGATAAGAATGGGACGAGAAAAAGAAAGAATAAGTGGGGCTGAGAAAATCGACAGAAAAAAAGAAAACGAAGAAGAAGAAAAAAAAAGAAATAATAATAATATAGTAATTATATGAAATATGTAAATATGAGGTGTATGCCAATAAAGGTCTTTTTTTTGCTAATGACATAGCAGATCTGACTGCAGTTTCCCAAGAAATATTCCATGATCAACCGTCTACTTCAACTTCAGTTGAAGCTTCAATACAGCAGAATGTTATACAAGAGAACAGCAGTCATTCGGTTAATAAAACACCTTTAAAAGAAAAATCTCCATCCACTTGTTGTACAACTCCAATAGATATTATTCCTTTGCCTAAAATACAAATAAAGAGGAAACACAAAGGTAAAGGATTGAAGTCTGAGCTGCTGACGGCAAAACCTAATATAAAGAATGGATGAGAAAGAAAAATGAGCTACTGAAAAGGAGAAACGTTCCATAGAAAGGAAAACACGGTTGAAAGAGAATGCAATTAACCGACTTTTCCGCCAAACCAAAAAGAGGAAAGAAAAATGCCAGGGCGCTCTCGTCTTCAGACTCGAGCTCAGATTATTATCTTCATGATAGTAGCTGTGATTTCGATTTTTCGTCTCAGGATGGGAATGAACCTCAACAAGAAATTGAAAACTCACAGCAAATTTGTGAAACTTTGGTACTGAATTATGCTGTAGTAAAAGTTCAGGGCAAAACAAAGAATTCCTTTTGACACTACGTAGCTAGGATTATTGGTGTTTATAAAGGAGGTTATAACGAAGCATTTTACAAACGACTACCAAATGCTTGCAAGTTTTCGGAAACGACTGAAGAATCCTTCATTGCTGATAAGGATATAATGTTTTAAGATTTTCAAAACCTACTGAAATAAACTAAGGTTTCATGAAGTCATTTCTTTCACAAAGGACTTGACGTCCTATACTATGTTCTAAACAACTTAATAAAATATGTTCATTTATTTTTGTGAAGAATAAACATTTATTTCATAAAATTGTTTTTCATTTGACCCTATCCTCCACTGTTGGGGTAAAACCCCGCACCGCGGGTTTTTGCCCCATTTTTAACTAATAATCATAGAGCTAATATAATTTAACAAAGTTGCAGGTAAGATCCCTACCTAATACTCCCGCATAGGAGAGAAGCATACATAGCTCCCTCTTTTAACAATTGTTAAAAAACAAGAATTTCCGTGGCTTTGTCCCCACTTACCCTATATAGAGTTTCACTATAAACAATGTCGACTGTATTTCTCTGGCTAATACCTCGACAGTTTTGAATGATACAAAAGTAATTTGCGTGGTACAAATAGCACAACTATCAAAGCAACACTAATTTGAATGAAATTTTTTTCTATTGAATAAATTAATAGATGATAAAATGTACTTTAGACTGTTAGAAAGTTAATATAACATGAAAAGTTATGAACAAAAATTGAATTTATATTGATTTCATTAAATTAAACTAGCAAAAGCAGTAAAATAATCTAGCATTCAAGTTTATAATCATCTGCAGACACGTGTTCCGATCTTTCGATCTCTTCAGTACATCTATATTATAAAATTGATTTTAAATACAAATAAAAACATTTACTAAATTAATAAAATGAAAAAATTAAAAACTTCAATATTATAAAAAGCTGTACTTAGTACTTGTAGCTTACAAATTAACTAGTAATATATTTTTACTCAGAAATGCTTCAACTGTGCCGGGCGACGCTTTACATGCAGCCTTTTGAGCGTTTTGATAATTACACCTCATGTATGGTTTAATTATCTGGGGACATTCCGCAATCCTACATCGTATATTTTCCCTGCACCGTAGAGCAATATGAATAGTTAATAATAATTATAATAATAATTTATTTGTTTGAAGTCTGGTTCTATTAAAGGACATTCCATAGTTAAACATTAATAAAACAATAAAAGCGCAATGAAAAAGTAAAGGTAGTAGTAGAATGATACAATATTGAAATCATAGTCGAAATTTAGAACAATGGCTTTTTTCGTGTGGGTACATAAGTCAATTTCACTGAATTTTTTAATGCGCTTTTATCTGTTTTTACAATGGAATCAATATTCAGAAGTTTATTTAAAATTTTTATGTCAATGTAGTTTGCGCTCTTTTCATAAAAATCGTAAAGTGCCGTTCCTTGTAAACTTATTACTTACGGCAACATTTGTTTTGAACTTGTTAACACTATTAAAATATACATTGATAATTTACATGTATACAATGAAAATACTGTAATGATTTTCAGTGTTTCGCCCATAGCACATTTAGTAATGCCGTATCAGATTACCATATTCTAGGTACGATTTAATATGAGTAAAATATCATAAGTGCGCTGAGATTCACACACTTTTTTAAGTTAAGAAGAGCATAGTGTCCTTTATTTATTTTTTTGTATGTAAAATATGTAATTTTCCGGCTCAGGTGGTTATCTATGTGCACTCCTAAGAATTTCGTATGGTTTGCCACGGGCATTAATTTCTTTGAACTCTTGATCAGTATGCTAGTGAACTGTGGTATATTATTTGCCATAGAGAACGTTAATATAATCGATTTAGACGTGTTTAGTGGATTATCTTGTGATCATCAGTTTTTAAATTTTTTTTTTACTATTTTGAAGTGGTTGATAATTTCATTCTGGTTCTTTGCTTGAATAAATATTGTGGTATCATCAGCATACATTGTATGTTCGTTCACTTTACATTAAAAACAAAGACGGACAAGATTCTTCCCTGTGGCAAACTTACATTAACTATACGAGTTTCTGAAATGCGGGACATCGATATATCATCTGTGGAATTTTGCTTAATCTCTACATATTGTAAAAGATTTCGTAAGTAGCTTTCGAAAAATGCTTCACTGAGGACATACTTGTACAGTAGCAGAACATTGTGATTCAACGTTTTTGTAAAGTCGTTGAATTTTCCTGATACTTTATTATTGGCGTCTAAATTAGACTACGTATTGTATTACTTCATGCACTGCGGTGTTTGTGTTTTTTCCTGACACGAATCCATGCTGACTATGTGTTAGAAAGTCGTGTGTTTTATTATTACTGTTTATATATTTTCTAGTACCAAATTCTGTTTTAAGTAAGTTACTCACATCAACAGTGTCTATGAAATAGTTATTTATTAAATTAGGTATTTGTTATTTTATTGTTACTAATATTCAGAATGATAGATCCTGTATCACTCTTAATTTTTGACATACGAACGTTAGATTTAATTATATTCCAGGCTGTTTTCTGACTTTATTTAGTGACTATAGATAGTAACAAGTTAAAATTGTCGAAACTATAGTCACTAAATAAACTCAGTGGTATACAAACAAAGTTAAAAAGTTTTTTATTTGTGAAGAATAATCTATAACGAAGTAGAAGCCTACAGCGTTAACAGTTTCATTATACTTGATCTTAATAATCGTGGTTTTTGTTGATTTAAACAACCAATGCAAGTTTATTTTTAATTATTTTCTTGTATTTAGAATTTTTGGTGTTATCGACCGTGATTATGATTTGAGGTTTATTTAATTTATACTTTTAGTGGAAATGCTAAATCAAAATAATGTCTATATTTATAAGAGAATCGTATTTTGAGTTTAGATTTTCTGCGCTAATAACCTCAGACCAATCCTCGTTTAATAAATATTGGTGAAATATGTTTTGATTTTCTAGTGTTAAAGCGTTTCTTTACGATAAATTAAATCTTCACTTAACTCATGGTGAAACATTTTTATGTTAATTAGAAGGTTAATTAAACACTTGGTTTATTTAACCTTCTAATTAGCGTTCCTTTATTTTTTTATTAGTTTGAGTTGTTTGATTACTAAGAGTTATATATATGTATATTATATCGTGATCCGAGATTTCAGTTGTTATATTATAGCATGTCATTTGTTATAATGTAGTTTCTCGAGTTGCTTGATATAAAATTTGGTTTAGTCCGTATGAGGCTAGTGTCCCTAGGAAAGAATTTACTTTTTTATTAGACTTATTTATTAATTGATATTGAAATATCGACAGATGAATATTTTTATGTACTTTGAATGCAAATATATTAAAGTATGATTTAATTTATCTATAAAGAATTCATAGATACTATAAGAGCGCTCCTCTTACCATCTAATTTAAAGGAAACTGTAGTGAACTCATATACTCCCTCCTCAGGTTAGATTGGAATATTTAACGGTCTAGTTATCTATCTTAAATATTTATAATTTAAAATCTTGTAACCAGTGTTCACAGATACTTATTAAAGTAGGTTAATTTTGTTGTTGCACTAACACTTCCATATTGAGTCTTCTATTTCGTACACTCCTAGCGTTTATCTGTAGAATATTGAAAACGGTTCTTTTGCTCTACTGTTCGACTAGTGTTTTAAAGTTTATTAAAAGTAATAAAAATTAACAATTTAAATTTGATATGCTAAGTAATGAAAATGAATAAGTTTACTTTGATATCCTTTTTTGAAACAAAAGAAAGTGAAAGGGCTGCTATAGCGAGTATTCCCTCCTCTGGATGTGATAACAGCCTGCAATCGACGAGGTATGCTCTGAATCGGATTTTAAATCACACTCTGCGGAAATTTGTTCCATTTCTGCACCAGTATGTCGCGAAGCTCTCTCTCCTGGGGGAGGGCACATGTCTCCGAAACATTTTCCCAACTCATCCCAAACATGCTCAATTAGATTTAAATCTGTACTGCGAGCAGGCTAAAGAAATCGCGTTATTTGACAATCGTCCAGATAGACACACAGTAACTATCTGAGCAGAGTGGGTTCGTGCGTTATTATGCATAAATGTTGCGTCGTCTCTAAGAATAATCATGAACGGTAAAACATCCCATTCTCGATAAAGACTAACCCCGTGCGCGTGTCAAAAGATATACCTCCCCATGCCATAACTGATCCTCCATCAAATGGTAGTCGCTCGGCATATTTCTCGCCTTCTTTTTGCCACATCTTACACGCCTATCCGAGCTCGTAAGACAGAATCGATATTCATCGGAAAACAATACGCGACTCCAATTCGCTATTTGCCAGGCCAAGTGTTCTCGCTCAAAATTTAATCTCGTAATCTGGTGTTCATGGGAAAGTGACGGTACACTAGCTCTAGTTCAAGAAGATAATCCAGCATCATGAAGTCGCCTCAAAACTATCCACTCACTTATGTTTGTATTTCTCACTTCTTGCAGATGATTTCGAAAGGAAACTGCCGTCACCGTTCGGTTTCTCAAAGCACTAGAAACGAGAAAGCGGTCATCTCTACCTATTGTAGTTTTGCCTTGCCCTGAACCAGGTCTTCGAGTGAGCAGATCGGTCTCTTCGTATCGCCGCTATACTCGTTGCACACTATAAAGCAGCCACAATTCGTGCCGCAATAATAGGATCTATGCTCATTACAAAACACTAACAATGAAAACAATACACAAACAATTTGCAACTGACAGATGACACCACAGAAACAAAAACTTTCTTTTGTTTCAAAAAAGCATATCAAAGTAAACTTGTTCGCTTATTACTTAGCATATCAAACTAAAATTGTTCATTTTCATTATTTTCAATAAAGTTTGAACAACAGAAAGTTATTTTTTTTCAAGCAATCCGTTGGTGAACTATTACAACTGAAAATAACACGTAAAAAACTAAAAACTTCTAAAATAAGTTCAAATAACGGATTGTCCCTAGTTTTATGCTTGGCAGTGTATTAGATTCGAAGTGTTTTATTTTTTTATTCTTTAGAATTATTATGTTATAGTTCTACATAGAAGTAGAAGAAATTCTCCAGAATTCCAATAAATGGAAACATTCTATATGGGTTTGACCGGAAGAACATTCCGAAGAATGAAGTCCGCCTGTGATTCCTGTGCTCAAAATTTAGTGTATTTTTTTATTTATGTGTATATTAATGTATTTTGTTAACAGGTAATCCAAAGCATTACAATAAACAATAAACAACAATATTGCAACTCGAGCCTCTTTCCTTTACGAGTAATTTAAGTTACCTTACATCTGTGCATTATTTTTCGATAACCACCGATGAAGGATGAATAGAGGTCGCCATTGTCCTCTCCAACAATTTGATCATGTGTGTGGGTTGAACATCAATGTATCCGGTTTGCATCGATAGTGATAATGCTCTTCTCCCATTTTGCACATTATATTATGTTACCGCACATTACACACTCCAGGCCGGACTTCGGGGCTTGTACAGCCCCACAGTAATTGCAATTATTTGTGTCACTTGACTGTTTCACGTCTACATCAGTTGCTGACATTTTTCATTATGTGGCAGTGTGGAGTATAGAAGCAATTGTCAAGATGTGTTTAGAAGACTACGTTTATTAACACTTTATATATAATGGAGTATCTTAAATATATTAATTAAGCACCAAGAGGAATATCCAAGGTCGCTCGACTCTCATCACGAGTTAATATTCTAAGCAACATTCTTGATGTGGTTAAAAATTATCTAATTTCTAAAGCTTACTATAGCTTTGAGGACTACTTTGCTCAGGGATTTGTACTGTATGTTAGTGTAAATGTTTTTTTTAAACTTATTTATTATCTAGTATATTTTAATTATTTTAACTATTATTTTAGTATTTATTCTTATCTATTTTAACAATTATTTTAGTATTTATTGTTATCTATTTCATATTTCATCCATTTTAGTTGATGTTATTATTTATTTTTATGTATTGCTATTTTAACTGGTATTTTAATATTTAACCTTATTTATTACTTTTTATGTAATTTTATATAATATTTAAGTATTTATTCTTTTACACCTCTAACTATATTTATTTTATTATATTTTATTTTACCTCCATTGTATATCATTTACTTGGATACTAATTTAATTATTATCATTATTTTCTATATAAATCATGTACCGCACCTATTGGGGAAATATATTTAATCCATCCAAAATTTTTCATATTGTAAATGTTCGGTTGTTCCATTTTAATCTGACCCGTGTAAAATTATGTATTCCTAACACCAATAAGTTATTATTATTATTATTCAAAATTGTTAAATTTAATGTAATACTCACTTTTCAAATTTTATTTCGATATGTCTAATAATTCCAAAGATATTTATTTGGTTCCACACATTTATTGCTTCGTTTGTGTACATTACACAATAAATAGTAGTTTATTCATTCTCTAAAAAGAACTACCGCATAGCAATACTCGCCAACATTTTCTTGATTAATTTAGAATTATTAGTGATATTAGATATATTATCAGTTTGTTGCAATTTAAGATGCAATTTATTGATCATCCTTTCAGTAATGATTGATGATTATGATCCTGAGGCTAGCGATACTCTATAATCATGGTGCTTGCCTCATTTATTAAAAACTGTACAATTGTTGTCGCCTGTGATGGATTAGGGGTAGATGATTGTTTAATAATGTATGATACGTTTTGAATGTTAATGATTTTTTACATTATTTTATGTTATGATTATTACGTAAACAATACATGCATAATAATGTTAGTCTTTTTAAAATTATTAGCTGGCGGTTAATAATTTATTAAATTCATCTCGTTAAAAAAATATTGTTTTAGATGGTTTTAAACCTAAAACCAAATCTATTAGAGTCGATGGAAATTAATAAGTTTCGCAAACTAGGTGGTCTGCTAAATGACCAGATCGATGTCAATAACTCACCACTACTTAATATTTTCTAAATTAACATCTATAGTTAATGTGTATATGTACATCTGTTTATATATGTACGTATGTCTTTATAGTTTATATCCATCTACTTGTAACATGTTTTATGCATTCTGTTAGTTTTATACAATGTAATTTCTAGATTTTAATATACAGGGTCCTGCAACAGTGCGTCGGGCTTTCCTAGCGCCTTTCTCATGAGAGATAGAAAAAAATGTTTCGTATAAAACTTTATTGATTTAAAAATCTCTATGCCGTAAAATTATTTTCAAATATACAGGGTGTCCCAATTTTGCGGTATAACAAAAGCAAACATTTTTTTTAATGGAACACCCTGTATATTTTTCCATTTTCTAATTTGAATAATATTTTATAACTTGAACGTTTTTTTGGTTTTTAATTTCGATGTGGCATTTCCGAGTTATTGACGTTTTTCTGAAAAAAATGTAAAAAGCGGAGGTTCACAAAAAAAATTATTCTGATGTTCTATTTAAAATTTAAGAAATTTTCTTTTTCCTATGGTTGGTCATAACTACTGTTTATGTACCAGTGTTAAAAATTTTCACTTTTGAGGAACCCTGCCTTTGTATCAGACACACCATTTTCTAAAATTTCAAATTGTCGTAACTCTTTTTTTTTAATGGAATCATATATTTTTTAAAATTTTATATTATTCTGCATCTAATTTCCTACAAAAAATATTAAGCATATCCTATACCTAGAAGTGATATTTTTCAAGATAAAAAAGAATTTATATTTCAAACGGTTCTTGAATACGAATTTGATTTTGAATAGATAGCTATGACTGAAAAAAATGCATCTGTCAATTAAACAATTAGTTTTACATGTAAATGGGAGGTGTGAATTACAAAAAACAAAAGAAGAAAGCCTATCATCAACGAGGAACCAAAAAGACATTGGTGAAGGAACTGGCATAAGCGAGAGGTCAGTACAAAGCATTCTGAAGAAAAATCGATGTCAAGCATATGATATTCAGTGCTATTGGTGATTCCTTATAAACAATTTCAGGTTTTGTTAGATCCGGAGATCTAGCAGGTCATTTGGTGGGTCCATTCCTACCAATCCACTGGTTGGGAAAAATGAAATGCTCTCACGTCTTATGAAAATTGGGCAGGTGCTCCGTCTTGTTAAAACCACACCCTGTTTCTTGTTAGTTAGGGTACATTAGCTAACGTTCCGGGTAATTCAATTTGCAAGAAGTACAAATACATAGACCTACTGAGATGACCCTCGAAGAAATGTTGATCTACATCATGGTTTCCAAAAATTCCGCCCCAGACATTCGATTCTGATGATCAACTTGTCTCATAACATGCGGATTATCAGTTAAATAATAGTGAAAATTGTACCTATTGACAGATCCGTTGTTATGGGATGACGCCTCATCCGTGAATAAAATATATTGGAAAAACGCAAGATCCTCCTGTATTTTCTGTCTTCCCCAGAAAAAAAAATTCGAAACGAAATTGAAAATCAGTATTACTCAGTTCTTGATGTAGCTGAATATGATATGCTTGGTATCGATTTTTCTTCAGAATGCTTTGTACTGACCTCTCGCTTATGCCAGTTCCTTCACCAATGTCTTTTTGGTTCCTCGTTGATGATAGGCTTTCTTCTTTTGTTTTTTGTAATTCACACCTCCCATTTACATGTCAAACTAATTGTTTAATTGACAGATGCATTTTTTTCAGCCATGGCTATCTATTTAAAAACAAATTCGCATTCAAGGACTGTCTGAAATATAAATTCTTTTATATCTTGAAAAATATCACTTTTAGGTATAGGGTATGCTTAATATTTTTTGTAGAAAATTAGATGTAGAATAATATAAAATTTAAAAAAATATATGATTCCATTTAAAAAAAAGAGTTACGACAATTTGAAATTTTAGAAAATGGCGTGTTTGATACAAAGGCAGGGTTCTTCAAAAGTGAAATTTTTTTACACTGGTACATAAACAGTACTTATGAATAACCATAGGAAAGAGAAAATTTCTTAAATTTTAAATAGAACATCAGAATAATTTTTTTTGTGAACCTCCGCTTTTTACATTTTTTTTCAGAAAAACGTTAATAACTCGGAAATGCCACATCGAAATTAAAAAACAAAAAAAGGTTCAAGTAATAATATATTATCCAAATTAGAAAATGAAAAAATATACAGAGTGTTCCATTAAAAAAAATGTTTGCTTTTGTTATACCGCAAAATTGGGACACCCTGTATATTTGAAAATAATTTTACGGCATAGAGATTTTTAAATCAATAAATTTTCATACGAAACATTTTTTTCTATCTCTCACGAGAAAGGCGCTAGGAAATCCCGACGCACTGTTGCAGGACCCTGTATATTATTGTAATATTCATCATCTAACAACTATTAACTGGTTTACTTAATAAATTACTGACACAGTATATGGTTTAAAAAACTGGTTGTTCTATGTTATTTAATGATCAGTTATTAGACATAGTATAATGTAAATTACCCAATGATACACAGGTCTGTTTTTATTAATAACTGAAACATATACTATTGATATTATATCTTAATTGATTTTAAATAGAATATTCTCAAAACGTATTTTAACATAATCACTTTGTTGTATTAGCGGCATTTTTCTGTAAGCATAATTTAACTTAAAATAATGAAATTTTGAGTTCATTTTATGTAAATTAACGAATTAATAATATCATTAAAGCTTGACCATTAATATTAGTCATCAGTAGCAAAAGTATCATTGCAATATGAACTTGATTCTTGATCATTGGTAATTACTAAAACCATCAATTAGATCTATAAAGTTCAATTTCGTCCAAAAAATCGTTAAATTTCTCAATTAATAAGACTTAATCGCGATTCCACATGCTTTTTATTTTAATTAATTTAATGAAATAATTAGTTTTCAAAATGTGAAGTTTAATTTAAAACCTTTCGCCTTATAAGTCATTCACATTGACACAAAATGAAGTGATTAAATATTAATGAAATACAACATACTGAGAATTTGTTTGCTCCTTAAATAAACATGTGATTGTTAATTGAAATAAAGATGGCGCCGACTGTTAAAAGTGAAAAAGAAGAATGTATATATTGCTTCATCTGTGATAGGAAGACACACCTATCATGTGGATTAAAAAGAGCCGACGCCGGTCTCCTGGATAACAAAAATATAAAATGGATATGTGATGACTACATAAATGAATATCCCTAACGCAAAGCAGATAAAACTCCCAACAAAGTGCCTGAAGCAGATATAGATAAAGCTGATAGCGAAATTGCAAAATTATATAATATAATTAAAATAATGCAGGAAGACATATTAACCTTAAAAGACAAAATAAATAATAGTATAGTTCAATAGAACTCTACAACCGAACAAGTAAGTCTTGCTTCACACAATAAAACAGAGATGTCAGCCAAGACCGTTAAAACATCTCAACGAAAATATAAATCAGATGAAGGAAAAAATGTAGACAAATCCGAAGAAGATAAAAATATAAACAAATCTGAAGATGACATATACAAGTTACCTGTCGTCCACAAAAGACAATCCATTGTTTATAATAAATTAATTTCATTATTCAATTATGTATATTCTTATATTATGTTTAGTTGCTTATTTTATGCTTATCTAATTTCCGCCAGATGTTCTTACGCTTAGCTGTTAGTTTTATAATTATATAAATAGGAGTAGCATTAATTCAATTAATTAATAGTTAGATCATTATTCAAGCCGTTACCACGCCAGTCGGCATTATCGTCATTCGTTATTTAAAATGTAATAATTAATTATAACAAGTCTAATCTAAATCGCTAAATGTACTATAGAATTCGGAAATAAACAGTTTTTAAAAACTCAAAGTTCGACCACGAAAATATAATTGGCGCAGTCGGTAGGATTTTTCCAAAGAGGGCCTGAGCGAATATCAAGCTCCTTTCGTTTCAACGATTAATTGGAAAGAAACCTACATCATCTCCGTCGCTTCCGCACCAAGGAGTCTTCCAGACATCGAAGAACACAGCTCCAAGGGCAGCAGCATCGAGAGACGGCATCACCAGTTCCACAGCATCCCTGAGGGCATATCAGGCAGATGGACAGAGTGATCATCCCGTGGTAAGACACAACTTTTTTAGAGGCTTTTGTTTCGCGATATTTTATGTACTACAGTGATTCGGATTCGGACTCAAGTTTTTCTCCCATAATACTTTCTCCAACCCGCGTACATTCTCCCGTAAATTTTCTTTTAGACGAATTAATTAATAAAGTCGATAACTTAAATTTAAACGAAATGGAAAACGTAAATTACCATTTACTTAAACTGAACGTTGACACAATCCCTTCCTTCGACGGAAGTAATGAATTAGTAGAAATTTTCATTTCACGGTGTGAAGCCGTATTAGCCCAGTTTAGGCCTTTAAATAATGAACTGATAAATACTTATTTAATAAACGCAATTGTAAGTAAACTAAAAGATCGCGCGTTGATCGCAATAGGTTCACGCACAGAACTAAATACGTGGCCAGAAATTAGGAACCACCTTAGACAAAGGTTTGGCGACCTTCGTAGTTATGATTGTCTAGTACAAGATTTAATCAATTTGAAACCATTAAAAAATGAAAAGTATCTCGATTTCGGCGAACGAATTCAAGTTTTGCGAAGTAGGCTAGTTTTAAAAATTAATTCCTTGTCCGCTATAGACATGCCAGACGCGACAAAACGCGTGCATATAAATAGTTACGATGAGTTGGCGTTAAAAACTTTTCTCCGTGGCATTCGCGGTAATATTCAGAGCGTTATAAGATTACGCGACCCGGCAACACTCGAAGAAGCTATTAATTATCTCATAGAGGAAAACAATTTCCAAAATTCTCTTGAACCTGTTAATGTTTTCAATTTCAATAATAATAATAATTTTAATCGCAATAATAATTTTAACAGACAAAATTTCCAACGATCAAATTTCCCAAATTTTAATAATAGACAAAACAACCAAACTCGGAATCAACAGCATTTTCCAAGTCAGCCAATCAATCTACAATTTCGATCACAAACGCAACAACAGTTTCCGACTATTAGACAAGTATTTGGTAAACCTCAAAAATTTAATAAGCCATTTAGTAATAATTTTTCTCCAAATAAACGTCCGCGGTACGATAATAATTATAATCCTAATATGCCAAGAAATCATAATCAATTTAATTCCAATTTCAATCAACCGCCTCAGCAAATTTCACAAAGGCTACCAGAGCCAACGCCAATGTCGGTCTCCACGACCTACACCAACACACCAAGGCTCTACAACCTTGATGAGCCCGGACATTCTCGCGGAGTAGATAATAATATGATTAATAATGAAAATAATGAAAAACGTACGGATCATTTTTTAGAATAGATAGCCTCGGGAAAACACCAGTTAATTTTTTAGGAATAGTTAATAACGCAAGCGCATTACCCTTTATTTTAGATCCCGAAAATAAACTGAAAATCATTATGGATTCCGGTAGTACGCGTTCTTTTATTAATCCCCGGTTAGCAAAAAAATTAAACAAAAATTTATATAAAATTGACCCTTTCGAAGTTTCTAGTGCCCATGGTACTTCTCAAGGAACACACAGTGTTACCATCTCACTTGAAAAATTATTTAAGAATAAACAAGCATCAAAATTAAAATGTTACATTTTCGATTTTCATTCCGCTTTCGATATTTTGCTAGGAGTGGACAACATGACCAAAATTAACGCTTGTATAAACTTTAAAAATCAAACAGTAGTGACTCCTTGTAATGAAATTCCACTTCTTTATTTTAATGAACCGCGTTTTAATGAAAATGATAAAATTAATGATAAAAATATTAACAATAATAAATCTTATAACATTGACTTAGTTGTCCCAGCGGTACCTAAGCGAATATTAGTGCCCGTCCAAAGCCAGCAAGTTTTAGAAGTAGATATAGAAAATGTTAAGAACGGCGAAGCCGTTATTCCAAGGATGAATGTTACGAATTTCTTAATCCCCGAATGTGTGACTTCGGTTAAAAATGGTAAAGCATTTTGTACGGTTGTAAATAAAACCGATTCAGATAGGGAAGTAACCCTCAAAAGACCTTTCGTGGTGTCGCCCGTCAGCGAATATGATGTGGTGTCACACCCACAAGGTACAAATAGTAAATTAAACTACAAAATTCGACCGAGATGTCATTAAACTAAATTTTGACCGAAATGTCTCTAAACTAAACAACAGGATTAATAAGTCCTTAATTTTAAATCAACGATGAAAATGTTAATAATTTAAAAATCTTTATTTAGTATTATAAACTTTTAATAAAAAATCTTATATGCAATAAAATATTGAAAATTAAAATAATTCCACACAGCTCTTCTGTAGATTTAGTTGCTGAAGTTTTCGTACTCTAAACTGATGAACCTAAATAAATAAATAAATAAATAAATAATTAAATAAATAAATGTCCTAAATAAAATTGAGTATTGAATTATTTAATTGCTTTTGCTAATTTGTTTTTAATTACATCAACCTAAATTCAATTCTTTTTCCAAATTACCATAGTATAGTCACTCACAAACTATTTTAACATACATTCAATCATTTTTAGTTCATTTTACAGAAAGAAATACGTTCAAACTAGTGTTGCTTTGATAGCCTTGCTATTTTGTAACACGCAAATTACTTTTGTATTATTCAATGTCTGTCGAAGTATTAGCTAGAGAAGTAGTTGTTTCAAAAGTGATTTGTTTTTGTAGTCTTAATAAGACTCATTTGTTGTAGATTTTACGAATATATTTTCGTGTTTTTTCTATTTATTAGTGAATTATCTACAACGTAAAGAACTTATATATTTTATTATTAAATTATGCTCTAATTGGGTATTTTCCTTAATCCCGAACGTAATTATTTCCGTAGAATTCAGTAATCCATGCAGGTATAAATAAGACCTTCAGTCGATTATATTTCATTATTGTGTCAGTTGCCGTGCATATCTGAGTAAGTTATTTATTTTTCATTATATTTATTTTAGTAAACGTTTTTATTTATGTTTAAAATCAATTTTATAATAAAGCTGTACTGAAGAGATTGAAATATCGAAACACGTGTCTACAGATGGTTATAAAATTGAGTATTGAATTATTTAATTGCTCTTGCTAATTTATTTTTAATTACATCAACCTAAATTCATTTCTTTTTCCAAATTACCATAGTATAGTCACTCACAAACTATTTTAACATACATTCAATCATTTTTAGTTCATTTTACAGAAAGAAATACGTTCAAACTAGTGTTGCTTTGATAGCCTTGCTATTTTGTAACACGCAAATTACTTTTGTATTATTCAATGTCTGTCGAAGTATTAGCTAGAGAAGTAGTTGTTTCAAAAGTGATTTGTTTTTGTAGTCTTAATAAGACTCATTTGTTGTAGATTTTACGAATATATTTTCGTGTTTTTTCTATTTATTAAATAAATGTCCATTTACAAATTGAAATTAATTAAATAATCATTATAATTAAAAAATGATTTTTAGATTCCATATAATATTAAACAATATTGCCATTAACAAATAAATTCCTAAAATTCATTTTGTCCAAAATATAATTCTAAATAACAAATTTTAAGTATAGTGTATATTAACAGTATTTTTAAAATAAGATAATGATAATATTAATCTCATCAATAATTAATTCATTAAAACTGTAATATTTTGTGTTAACGACATTACCTTACTATATAGTTATTCCTTCGCATTATTGCCTATCTGTATTATTCAATGCCTGTCGTGGTATTAGCCAGAGGAGTAGTTGTTTCAGATGGTAGTTATTAGTTATAAAGTTATTAGCTGATAAGTTTTGATTTGTTATTACCAGCGGATATGGTAATTAACATTGTATAATATGAAGAGCAAGAAAGTACAGTAAATAATTGATTTATTATAATAAACAAGTGATTAACAGATTTTATAGAATAGAAATAATTTAATTCACTTCTACCAATAAACTCAGGGAATATGAGTTATTAGGTTCCAAGATTATAAACAACATAATTAAATAACTAACTAACTAACTCGTACCAATGTACTCAGGGGATATGAGCCATTGGTGCATAACATAATAATAATAATAATAATAATACAAGTGCATAACATAATAAAATAGATTATATTAACAATAATTTTCACTAACTAGTTTACTTAATTCATTATAAATAGGAAAAATATTAAGAATAATTTAAGAAAAAATATTCTTTACTTATTCTCTGATATGTTTAATTTAAATGTTTATATAAATAGCTCTAGTTTAATTAGTAATAGTCATGTAAATAAAAATATTTTGAATTACAATTTCCATAAATAATTAACAATAATTTATTAACTAGTAATTTTAGAATGTTATTAAATTTAAAAGAAATCAATAATAATTACTTCTAGAAAACAGTTTTATTAAAATAGTAACGTTAGATAATTAGTATGATATTATAGTCAATAATAATAATAATATAAATATAATGATAATTAATTGCTGTAAATTTATTTTGACTTTTATGATCAATATTAGAAATAATTTTTTTAAGAGATATAATTTTAGATCAAATTAAACAATAGCAAACATTTCAAATTAGGTTTAAGTATTATAACAATTTACTTTAAAATAAGATTTAGTAAATAATTACAAATTGTAATTATTAGAATGTTCAAGATGATCGTATATATTGTCCACTATAGGAAATAATTTTAATAGATTACGAAAAAATATTGAATTACTCCCGGAATGACATAATCGCTAAAATTGAAACGATACAACTGAGTGTTAAACCAAAACGTATAAAAAGAGGTCTAATCGACGGCTTAGGCACAATAATTAAAACCATTAGCGGAAACATGGACGCCCGCGATAGTAAAAGAATTGATGAAATCTTGAGACATTTGGCAAATAATCAAAATAACTTACAAAATCAACTCAAATTTGGATACAGCGTTAGTACCAAAATTATTCAAAATTTTAATACAACACTACAAAATATTGCTCACAACCAAAATTTATTACGATCCAGAATATTACAATTACATTCAATTTATAAAGAAACTATTGACCACCAACACGTTCTGTTTGTGAAAGACCTATACAATCAACTCGCCTTACTTTTCGGCATAATTGGAAATGTATTACAAAGAATTTTGAATTCGTTAACCTTCTGTAAATTAAAGGTTCTAAACCCGGATATAATAAGGCCTCAAGATTTATTTGAAGAATTGCGTAAAATCTCTATTCATTATAACGAAATGTTACCTTTTGAACTAAAATCGGAAAATATATTAGACTTTGAATCAATAATAACAATTAATTGTAAAATCGAAGAAACGAAAATTCATTACTTCTTGTCCTTGCCTATCAATTACGAACAATCTTTTCACCTCTACACAATGTATCCCATTCCGTTAAAACATGAGTCCGAATATTTTACTATCATTCCGAATGTTAAAACGTTACTCAAGTCGAAAGTAGACTCTAAAGTTTTGCCTCTAAATGATATGTGTTTGGGCGTTAATCAACGATATCAATGCAGTGATAATCTGCTTATCAACTATAAAGCAGACTGCGAAACCGAACTACTAAAGAATGGATCGAGCAAAAATTGTAAATTCACAAAATTAGAAATTCAAAATAACCACCTGGAGAAAGTGCCCGATACCAATCAATTCCTTGCTGTATTTACCACAAGTGAAGGAATTAAGATCACCTGTCCTGACCGAGAAGAATCACGGAACCTGCAAGGGATTTTCCTGATCCAGCCCGACAAATGTGACCTGACCTTTCGGAACTACATAATACCGAAAATCGAGGAAACTTTCGGAAGCCCCGTCCTCATCAGAGCAGTGAAGCCACTCTTAGACAATTTTAATGTGAAAAACTTCTCTGTTCAGCTGAAAAGACTAAAATTGGACGAAATCCCTGTGTTTGCCCAAAACTATATAGTGCCGGAACAAGTGATTCCCCTAAAACCCAGTGCATGGACGCTCTTTCTATACTTCCTAATTTTCGCGAGTGCAGTGACCTTAGTGTCCAAATATCTTAGACGAAAATACTTCATCCCCGGAAACGCTATCGATTCTTCCCCTACGAGTCGAATCTAAGGAGGGAGGAGTTACCTGTCGTCCACAAAAGACAATCCATTGTTTATAATAAATTAATTTCATTATTCAATTATGTATATTCTTATATTATGTTTAGTTGCTTATTTTATGCTTATCTAATTTCCGCCAGATGTTCTTACGCTTAGCTGTTAGTTTTATAATTATATAAATAGGAGTAGCATTAATTCAATTAATTAATAGTTAGATCATTATTCAAGCCGTTACCACGCCAGTCGGCATTATCGTCATTCGTTATTTAAAATGTAATAATTAATTATAACAAGTCTAATCTAAATCGCTAAATGTACTATAGAATTCGGAAATAAACAGTTTTTAAAAACTCAAAGTTCGACCACGAAAATATAATTTACATGTGTCCCGCTAAGAAGATATAAAACCCCACCTCACAAAACTAATTTCAAAGCATCCCGATGTTTTATTGTTGATTTTTGCGGCTTCTACTTCGTTATACATGTTGAGTATAAATAATAAACACTTTAGTTACAAAGTGTTTATTATTTATCCCGATGTTTATTTATCTTTCAAATTAAGTGAGCCTATGGAAGAATTATTCAAACTTAAGGACAAATCTACCTGGCCGAACAGTACATGCATCAATCCGTTTTTTCAGTGGCTTCCGAAGAGGAACGTACAGATCTAGGAATCAACAACCTAATTAAAATATTAAATCTAAAGATCCAATCCATCGGAAATTGTTTAAATCAACTATGTTTTTACAAGATTATAAAAGTAACTTTGTGTGCCTAAGTGAACATTGGCAATCGTATGAACAATTATCAATTCTAAATATAATGAATTTTAAATATATGTGTCACAAACACGGCAGAGTAGCTGCAATGAAACCTTTAAATCCACAAGTCATATAGATATTAATAATTTAGCAGAAGTGAAGTATTTTGAATGCACTATCGCTTATTTTAAAATAAATGCAAATGCAACTATAAATATTACTTGTATTTACAGATCGCCTGATGGTGACATCAATGTTTTTTTTACTAAGCTAGAACAACTCTTACTAATACTGTTAAGTAAAAATGGCCAGTTTTTTTATTTGGGGACAATTAATATTGATATTTCTAAACAGGATAAAATTTCTAATGAATTTTATATGTTAATTCAGTCATATAATTCAATGTTTCTAGTTAAAGATTATACTAGAATTACTAATCGAAGCAAATCCTGTATAGACAATATTATTACAAATTCTGATTTCATAAAAAGCTGCGAAGTGATAAATACTGGTTTCTCAGACCATCTTGCTCAAATTGTTACAATTGAGTGTAAATTTAATAAACATTGTAGCTTTAGAACCACTTGGAAAATGACTGTGCATAAACTAAAAATAATTAATGATATGTTACATTCAGAATCCGGTGTATAATGAGGAACACGTTAATAATCAATCTAATGAGTTCTTAAGAATTTTACTAAAAAGTATCAATGACCTATGTCCCTTGCGTTGTGAAAAAGTTTCTAAACGGAAGCAAAATATAATGTTATCACCTGAAACAGTGGCCTGTCAAAATGTATTACTATTATATGTATAATACATTATCACGATATTTAGAAGAATGTAAACCAACATTAAAACTTTGTAAACAAAAATACAACAACCTACTTCAAAACGATAGAAAACGGTATAACAATAATAAAATTTTAAAATTTGATAACTATTATAAAAGAATTAACTGGTAAAAAACAAAGTACTAACTTCGAAAGTTCTAGTCTCGTATCATATATAAATAAATTAAATCAATACTTTATAAATGCGGCACCCAATATACTCAAATCTGCACAACCTACAACCCATCACAATACAAGCGTGGACATGAAGTCCAGTTACCTATCAGGAATTAATAACTTTAATCAGAAATATGTCAAATAAAAAAGTTCTGGAATCGATGAAATTTCAATGTTCATCGTAAAGCAATATATTGATAGCATTTGTAGGCCTCTATGCTTTATTATAAACAACTCTTTGAGTAGCGCAATTTTTCCTGAAAAACTGAAACTTGTTATTATCAAACCAATATTAAAAGCTGGAGATTGTAGAAACATTGAAATATTTTAGGGCTGTATCATCTGCGTAAAGCAGTGGATAGACGATTGGGTTGCGATAGAGGGGGTCGGGATTGTAAAGGTCGTGTACATAAATATTATAGAGGAGTGGGGATAAGGGAGAACCTTGGGGGACACCTTTTTGGGGAACAAATGAATTGGATACGGTATTTTACTTGAAGTAGTCTAAACAAGAGGAAGTTTTTAGGGAGTGGCATTTAAACAGCAAAGCTCGATTCCAAACAGAGTCAAACGCCTTGCGAATGTCTAGAAAGACTTTTGGTTTTCGAGGCGTGCTGTTTGACAGTTTGAAGTCAAGACTGTTAATGGTAAGGGAGTGGAGCGGTGTTCAAGAAAGCCAAATTGGTATATAGGGATGTGGTGGGAAAGGTGGAGCATAATAGTTTCCCTAGAACCGGAAGCAAGGTGATGGGGCGATAGCTTGATACTTCTAATGCGTCGTGTCCAGATTCACTCCCGGGGAATAATTTGGGACTGGTAATGTGGTTAAATATTTGTATAATGTATACATGGATATTGTCAGGCAGGGATTTCAGGATACTTCTAGGAATGTTGTCATAACCGGGTGCTGTATTTTTGCCTTTATGAAGGTTAGTGTAGTACTCTTCCTCTGTTATAGCATCAGGAGTGTGTGGAGTAGGGATATTTTTGAAGGATTTATACAAGGAGTTTACTTGTGGGAAAAAGTCATTGTCATATGTATTATTAACTGTCAGAGTAAAATTGTCTTCAAAATAACTAAGAAATATGTCGACTATTCTTATTCGCCGATGATTGGGGTTTTTGTCAAGGGGTCATTTATGTATTGGAGGAAGTCCGTTTTCCGATATTTAGCTAGTTCTTTATTTCGGCCCAATATTGTTTGCCCTGTTTTTCGTTAATGTCATTACAAGTTTTAATCCAAACGCCCATCTTATATTCTTTAACTAGTCTTTGAATCGTCTAGTTCAGTGCATTAAATTTTTGTTTTAAGTCCGTGTCCTCTGTTAATCGCATGTCTCGGCAGAGCTGTCTTTTGTATTTAATAAATCTTAGAATAAAATTTGAAAGGTGATATTGGAACTGTCTTTTAGTATACGTTTTTAAATTGAGTCAGAGAGTATGTTTAGAAAAATGGATATCGTGTTTGAATTAATTATTGGATGTGCGTTAATAAAGTCCTTTACGCTATTTTGGCATATAACAATACTTTATACTTCTCAACCAAATTAAAACCTTTCGAAATCACTACCGGACACATTGAAATAATTCGCTTTAAGACATTGACTTAGAAACCATTTTAACTAATAATTACGTTCAGATACCTAAAGAAAATGTAAAATTGTATAGGAAAATTAATGAAACTATAAATGAAAATAAGACCCAAGCTATAGCTAAAATAATTATAATTAACTCGAGAAGATATTCCCCAAATAAAAGACCAAGAGCAAAGGAAGCTCATTCTGAAAACATTTTGCAATTTTATGAATCATTCCAATAAAAAAAGAATAGCCGAAAACCAAATTCTAACAGAAATTAATGATGATTTGTTCCTTGCTCCGTTAGATTATTTACTAGCCCATTGTGGGAGCCAAGGCCTTAAAATGAGTGCAGGCAATTCTCAAGATTTTAAATTAAGTTTTGGCAGAGTTAAAGAATTATCTAAACAAAACCCTCTGTTGTATTATCATTGCCAGCTTGAAGACGATAGATTCATTTACCATTGGGAGAAGATGGCGCCTAAAGTAAACAGTACGAGTGAAAATCCGTGTAAACAATGCTCAGTATCTGTAAAAAAGTTTGTAACTTGTGAAACTTGTTCAAACATCTATCACCCAATGTGCATATTAAAAATTCCGGGTAGTTTGGTTGACGATTCTGGTAATATTCACTGCTATGGAAATAGAGACGAGATAACCTCACAATATGGGGATTGTTCGGACGCAATTACGGATAAAATGGGCCAAGAAGCCACCGAGATAAGCAGCCTCAAACTAATCATAATACACAAGGATGAAGTTATTGTAATTAAAAATTACATAATCAAGGAGTTAAAGGACAAGGTTAATATTTTAAAATACAATATTAAATTATTGGAAACTGTAAACAAACCATCACCGTCACCTATGACCAGTACAACAAATTTCGAATGTCAAAGTGTCAAAATATTAGAAACAGTTTCCCTTACACCGCCCCCTGTTATTAAGGAGACAACTTATAAAAATGCCGATATTAAAGATCATCTTAATTTAAACGTTGTCGAAATAGAATCGGATGGAATTCCCGCAAAGCGCAAGAACCACAAATTCCTTATCACCAATAAAAAAGCCATTTACGAAAAAGAAATCGAAGTCAGTAATCCTGAGATGAATTAAAATAATGTAAATAAACACAAATCAGCTGGGAATATTAGCAACAACAAGCAGGATATACGAACAAGTGAAACTATAGTCGGCAATATTGCAGATACTGATGATATAGTCTACAAGCCTCAGAGAAAAATGTGGTATCATATTAGTAAATTTAAACACAATTTTTCTAAGGTAAAACTATGTTCCCTACTCAGCAACAACTTCCCTGGCAAAATATTTGACATAGAACCAATCGATCGAAAAGATCCGCATACGAAAGAACCTTATAAATGTTTTAAAGTGGGAGTGCCGGATGAATATAACATTATACTAAATGATCCTAACATATGGCCGCAAGGCATTAGGGTAAGCGAATATTTTTTTTTCGTAAACGAAGCATAAATTCAAAGTACCCAAAAAATAAACCACATTCAAAAAGTATCCAATACAAGCGACATGAATAAATTAGTAATTCTCCATCAAAACATTCGAAGCGCGCTTCCAAAATTGAACGAACTGGAAACGGTACTTTCTGAAATAAAACCCCACATTGTTTGCCTGACTGAAACATGGAGCAATGATGAAAATACTGAGTACCTATTAATACCAGGGTATCAGAAACTCACCCACTATAATAGAAAATCGAGAAAGGGTGGAGGAGTAATGATCCTGACAGACTCCTCATATGAAATTAAAGAGGTAACAAATATACATAAATTTTGCATAGAAGGAACCATTGAATGTGCTGCAGGCTCAATAAAAATTACTAAATTAAAAATATGTATAATCTGTGTACATCGACCGCCATCCAGCCAAATACATGTATTTCTAGAAGCACTTGCAAATTTGTTAAATGAAGTACAAAAGTCACATGAATACATAATTCTATGTGGAGATCTGAATATCAACTATCAATCAGACAACACAGAAACGGGAATGCTTAAGGACATATTTGACTCATTTAACCTCTTAAATAAACTAAATGAGCCTACGCGAGAATATGGCGATTCAAGCACACAACTAGACTATATTGTTATAAATATTCCGGAACAATATTTCACCTGTAAGAATGTGCAATTAAATCTGTCAAATATTTTCTGCGTCCTTGGATATAGTTACAAGCAGAGAAAATAAACGACTTCCTATTATAAGTAGTACACTTAGGAAATTCAAGTGGAAAATATACGGGAATTAAAGTTTCATTTAAGTCGAGTTAATTGGGACATAATAAAATCAGAAGATGTAAACAAGGCCTACGAAATATTCATAGACACATTTCTTCATTATTTTCGAATTGCCTGCCCAATAAAAACGAATCTGAAAAACTATTATAACTTGACGAGAATGTTTAATACAACTGAATTGAGAGAGAAATATAAAACGGAAAAGAAAAAACATAGAAGTTTAATAGAGCAAACTAAACGCAAATACAATGATCATAAAATTAATAATGCACCGAATAGAATAAAAAATGATATGGAAAATGATTAAAGGAGACCTGAGATCGAACAGATCTTTGGGCGAACTCAATATTAAAAGTGAACAGGGTACACTAATCAATGACGCTCGAGAAGTAGATAAAATATTTGGCCAATACTTTTCTTCAATCACAGAATTCAAAATAAACAATCATTTTCGAGGTAATATTTCACATAAGTGCACAACAACGAATAACTACCAAGCGAATTCAATATATCTTCGCCCAGTAACTCAACAAGCAGTCCTCCAAGTAATACATTGTTTAAAGGGCACTAATAGCACAGGGCAAGACGAAATACCCACAAAATTAATAAAATGTGTAGCGGAAGAGATTCTTGAACCTCTTTGCAGATAACACTACTGTTATTATATCTGCGGGCTCACTAACTGAACTTCGTAACAAAATATCTAAGGTTAACAGTGAGGTGAATGCCTGGTGTAATAAGAACAATATATTATTAAATGATAATAAAACTGTTAAAATACACTTTTACAACCAAAATGGCCAAGAAGGAGAGACTGACAGTGCTACAAATACTAAATTTCTAGGTAGTTTTTTAAATGAAAAACTGTCCTGGTCGGATCAGATTGATCACGTGTCTAAAAAACTCAACATCGCGTTTTATGCAATATCTAAATTAAGAACTGGATTCTCCAAGAGTACTTTAATGAATGCATACTACGCATTTGCATATCCACATATTTCATTTAATATACAGATATGGGGGGAGCTGATATTGCAAGGATATTTGTGCTACAAAAGAGGATCATTCGATTAATATTTCAATTAAAACGAACTGAATCTTGTCGAAACATTTTCAAAAAATACAATATCTTGACATGTCCATGTATATTCATTTATAAATGTGCCATATATGCATACCAACATCTCGATAGCTTTGCCAAGAACGGTGACAATCACTCATATAAAACCCGTAATTATAATTGTATTCGTGTCCCAGCGCATAACACTACCTATTATGAAAAAAACAACAATATACTCAAGCACAATTATATTTAATAGGCTATCCAGATATCTAAAACTGTGTAAACAGTTACATTCTTTTAAAACAAAACTCAAACAAATACTGATTAACAAAACGTACTACAGTTTTAGCGTATTCATTAATGAAAATGATTTTTAACATGTTTGTATATACAATGTACTATTTTTAAGTATATTATGTGTATGTATTATTTTTATTATTATATTTTATTTCTGACAATGACATGCGTGTATATAATTTATTTATTATCATGTAATTATAGCTTATATATATATATATTATGTATACTGACACTAATATCTACTGAGAGTAAATTTGTAATTAATTACTTGTAATAGTAACATACATTAACGATGTTAAATAAAAATAAATAAATAAATACCTAATTGCTAAAGAAAAATATTTTGATAAACTTACCCTAGAATGTTTGTTTAAATTTAAAACCTTAATTACTCTCAAACAATTTTGTTCAGATAAAAAATAACCAAGTTCCCTAAATTACTCTGCGGTTTAGGCAAATTTTGATATAGTATAAGCAATTTTGAGTTATTATATATTTTTTCAAATTCAGATTTAAAAATAAACATTTATCTTGGCACACCCAAACCAGATTAAAGTGAAGTTTTCAAAATTATTCTATAATATTATACAATTTAATTGCTTTTAGGCGAATCTACATCACTCCTGTGATTTCTTTCGAAATCAGGAATATTTCGAAAAATATGAGATTGCTACCCATAAAATTAGAAGTAAATTAGAAAAAACCAAATATGTAATTTTGGCAAAGAAAAACACTTGTTATATTCCATATTGTTACTTATTAGTTTAATTAGTTTGAAAATGATCGGGTATGATCGAAACGCGTGTCAGGAAACTGAAAATAAAAGTAAAAATATGGAACATAAATAGTGTTTTTCTTCGCCAAAATTACATATCTGGTTCCATCAAGAGGGTAGTTCAACAAGTATCAACGAAACAAACATGTTTTTGTACACTATTACGACTTAACTCAATTCATAAGGGACACCATGAGTAACATATCAAAATTTAAAAATCAAGTCGGGAATTACGAGAAATTATTATATTATTCACAGAATGCTATAGGAAACAAAATTAAAACGATAGAAAAATCGTGTAAAAAGAGGTTTGATAACTAGGTTAGGAACTATTATTAAAACCATTAGCGGAAATATATGTATGGGAAGAAAATTAATGAAATCTTGAAACATTTAACCTCTAATTAAAACAATCTCCATGACCAATTAAAATTTGGGTATAGTATAAATTATAAAATAATTCAAAATTTTAATGAAACAGTCGGAGACATCGCACAAAACCAAAATTTGCTAAAGGTCAGAATTATGCAACTACATGCAATTTATAAAGAAGAATTAGACCATCAACATGTTCTATTCGCTAAAGATGTGTATAATCAACTTGCTTTACTTTTTGGAACAATTGAAAATATTTTGGAAGGAATTATTAACTCATTAACATTTTGTAAATTAAAAATTCTTAGTCGAGATATAATTAAGCCAAAAGATTTATTTAATGAATTTAGAAGAATTTCTGTCCACTGTGATGAGGAGTTACCTTTCGACCAAAAATTAGAAAATATTTTAGATTTTGAATTCGCGATAGCAGTCGTTA
Source organism: Ontholestes murinus (assembly GCA_963969525.1). Lineage (NCBI taxonomy): Eukaryota > Metazoa > Arthropoda > Insecta > Coleoptera > Staphylinidae > Ontholestes > Ontholestes murinus. The sequence continues at coordinate 53,263,551 of OZ018388.1, forward strand.
CAAAATTAAACAATTAAAAATGTATTACTTCCTATCCTTACCAATTAATTATGAACATTTCTTCGATTTACATAAAATGTATCTTATACCACTGAAATTTAAGTCCGAATATGTAACGATAATTCCGAACGTAAAAGTAATGCTAAAGTCAAAAATTAAATTAAAAACCTGACCTGTGCTTAATTAATAACAAGTATTTTCAATGCAGCAACGATCTGCTTTTAAATGATCAAGTTGATTGCGAAACAGAACTTCTGGTCAACGGAACAACCCAAAAATGTAAATTTACAAAACTAGAAATCCAAACGAACCATTTGGAAAAAATACCCAATAAATCAGTTCCTAGCCGTTTTTAGAAAAAAAGAAAAATTAAAAATCACCTGTCCATGTCAGAGGAGACCCACGACCTCCAAGGCGTCTACATCATCCAACCAAACATATTTGACCTTGTTTTTCGGAACTATAAAGTGCCCTAAATAGAAACAATGTATGAAACCCCAGTGTTAGTGAGTGCTATGAACCCAGAACTTAAGAGCTACAAACTAAATAACTTTACCATCCAACTCAAAAGACTTCAACTGGAAGACATCCCAGTGTATTCCCCAAAACCCCTAAAACCAAGTGCATAGGCACTCTCGCTTTATGTAATATTAATAATCTGTGTAGTGGCATTAGTATGTAGACCCTATCGAATTTACATATCTCGTTCCATTAATAGTGTAGCTCTACCAGTTTCAATTATATGAAAATTTCTCTTTTCCACAGGTGTGTCGGATCTAGGGGGAGAGAAGTGACCTAGCGTCCACAATAGACTTCCTATCATTTTATAACAATTATATATCATATATTAATAAGAAATAAATATTATTAATTTATGCTTAATTTTAGATGACATTATAGCGAGCTGTAATTATGATTAGTCTGAAGATTTAGTTTATATTAGTAGATTATCCGCATGCATTTCAAATCATTATTGTATTAGTCGTATTATAGTTATCACCGCGCTTCACGTTTTATTCTCTGTATATTTTAATTAATCTTAAGTAATGTAAATAAGTTTGTAATTTTGGAAATAAACCCTTTTTAAAAAATTAATCGCGTGTTCATGTAATTTACTTGTATCTATGTCGTTTATACACTGTATCATGCAAAAAGCTATACAATTCAATTGGTCAAAGTGAAATTTAATTTCCAGGAGAGAAGGTAGAAATTGGGCTCCACGCAGTCCTGATTTAACCTCTATTGACATTTTCCTAAATATAAGACTTCTTTTGGGACGTTTTTCATTCTGCTATGTAGACGTAAATTCTTCTTTTTTAAAATTGGATACTTCTTCGTTACTAAAATAGTAAACTATCCTCTATACTTGACCGCTAATGTCCAGTTTAGTTTTACTTCCTACAGCAATACTTCTAAAGACGGCACCAAATTCTTCCAGGCATTTTTGTATTTTCTGTTACATAATATGTCAGAAAAAATCGAAACTTACTTGGAATAACATAGATCCCGTTGCTCTCTTCGTCGTTTTATTTATTTGTTTCCTTTTGCGTCTTAGACCACTAATATAATCTTTCTCTACCACTTCTTCCAATCAGAAACCTCCTTCGACAAATAACAATTGATTTGAGTTTTAATTATCTGTTTCGCTATACCTTCGGGGTGTCGATGTATAGCTGTCATCCTTGTTTTGTCAAATATAAATAATCTATTTACCTCTTGGGAGGGAGAAGATTTACAGTTTCCTACATGGCTCGAACTCCACACTAAAACAATATTTGACAGTGCTTTCGCGATTGTTGATCCTACATGGTTTGGTAATGTGCATGAGCCCATTACTGAAATAGAAAATTACCACGACGATCTAATCATTTCTTAGTAAGACTTAGATATTAATTCATATTTCATAGTGCTAGTGTATAGGCGCTTTACTCTGCTGTTGTGGGCCGTTGCTTGCTGCAGCCAGTAGAATATTTTTTTTAGTTGAAGGTGTTCGGGCTAGACAGAGAAATTTGTATATTTTTGCCAGAATTCCTGTCTTTGTTCCGAATTGACGCATTTTTATAATTTATGCGTGAGCACGACCGGGATGGTCGACGGGATGGCAGCTAGGGTTGACCTGATGTGGCCTGTTTTCCTGGAATTCGCCGTCTTCGGGTACCTGATCCGTCCCTCCGCCACCACCGAGGAAGAAGCAAACGGCACAACCCCCCCTTTTTTGTAAATTTTCATTTTTGTAAATATCTTGTATATAACATTATATTCTAAACTGGCCGAGAGAGCGGTCATTATACCAGTTATTAAGCAAAGTGTTACTCTTTTATTTCTCAAACTCGAACATCAACCCGAAAGTCGTAACAACGAGTCGCCTTACAAACGACACCGTCTTTAAGACAAATCAACATTTTTGGTCCTTCGAACCGGATATCGAAGATTGTTTTCCAATCCCGTGACCGGAGGATTGATTGTTCGTCGTCGTTATCATCGAAGAAGCTGACCGAGAGTCCAAGTTTGTCCAGGTAGACGTCCAGGTACACATAGAGAGCAGCTCAACGAGATAACAAGATCCAGTCCAGGAAGACTTTTTGGAGGAAACACGGTGAGTCTCTGACTAATTTCCATTTCCTACCTTTGCCCTGGCCTCAGATCATTTTTATTAATTCAAATTATATTTTATATTATATACTAAATCGTATATAATTTATTTCAATTAAGTTAACGTTTAAAAAATCACCAATAAAATGGATTTAAAAACATTAATCCAAAATCGTAGTACAATTAAACGTAAATTAACACTTTGCAAAAATACAGTATCTGCAATGAACAAAGATAATTTAAATTATGTTGAATTAGCAGAACGGTTACAACAAATACAAGAACTTTATGATCCATTCTTTAATATTGTTGAACAAATTCATTCATTAGATGAAAATGAAAATAGCGATGAAGATAATTTTGAAGCAACCTATTTTTCAACTGTTAGTTTAATAAAAACATTATTAGGATCTGCTCCAAACAACTTAAATCTAAACAAATCATGTTCATCTAACGGTAGTTCAGACATTAAATTACCCAAATTAAAAATTCCAACTTTTTCGGGAATTTTATCTGACTGGTTAGGTTTCAAAGAATCATTTGAATCAATGGTACATAACAATAATGATCTTACTTCTTTACAAAAGCACCGGTATTTGCAGTCGGCACTTGAAGGCGAAGCGGCGCAATTATTAAAAGGGATAAGTTTGTCGGAATGTAATTACCGCGAAGCATGGGAAACTATTATCGAACGTTACGATGATAATCGTAAACTGGTTTATAATCATATACTGAATATTTTGGGGATTAAACAAATGAATAGGGAATCTTGTTTTGAAATTAGAAGAGTTAGTGACACAACTACTCGCAACGTTCGCGCTTTGCGCGCATTAAAAGTGCCCGTTGATAATTGGGACGATATTTTAGTTGTTCTGACTGTATCGAAATTAGATTCGAATACTAAAAGAGAGTGGGACAGAACACTTGAGCGCAATAAACGCCCTCCACTTGCTGAATTAATTAATTTTTTAAATAAAAAATCTGATTCACTAGACTCTGATCACCATAAAATAAATACGGATCATAATAAATTTAATCAAAATTCAAAAACTGTGAGTCACATTACTCAAAATATTAAAAAATGTGTAATATGTGGTGGATCGCATCCCATATATAGGTGTGAAATATTTTTAAATTTTGCTGTTCAAGATCGTATTAACAAAATTAACGAACTCAAATATTGTTTATGCTGTTTACGCCCAGCAAGTCATGCGATTCAGAATTGTTATGGACGTCCGTGTTCAATATGCAAAAAGAAGCATAATTCTTTGTTGCATATTGCAAAAAGCGAGCTTACTAATAAAGCAATCGCAACAACATCTGCACATTGCAGTTATAAAGGCGAAGTATTATTGTCTACTGCAATTGTGAATGTTGTTGATGACTCTAATAAAAAGTATGAGTGCAGAGCCCTATTAGACAATGGTTCACAATTAAATCTAATCACATCTAAATTTGTGGACAAATTGCATTTAAAAAAGGAAACAGTTAATGTCACAATAAACGGGGTAGTTGAATCGGTATCAAAATCCTCTGAAATAACAAAAATTAAACTTACATCTAGATTAAATAATTATTCCACAAATATTTCATGTGTTATCGTACCTAAAATAACAAATTCTTTGCCCCATGAAACTTTCAGAAAAGGTACAATTAAAATACCACATAATATCAAATTAGCCGATCCGCAGTTTAATGTATCTCGCCCTGTTGATTTATTAATTGGCTCGAGTGTATTTTGGAGAAGCTTATGTAACGGGCAGGTAGATGTAGGGGTCAACAGTCCGGTTTTGCAGGAAACGCACTTCGGGTGGATTTTAGGCGACGGGGAACCTAATAATAGTAAGCATCAGGGTCAGGTAGCAACTATTCAATCATCTCAGTCGAATAATAATTTAGATTATTTTAATTTAGAACTTTTTTGGGAAATTGAAAATGTGAATGATGTATCATCTAAAAAGTAAACTAAAGTGCGAAAAGCATTTTATCGATAATGTAACTCGGGATAATACAGGTCGTTTTTGTGTTGTGTTACCTTTTAAACAAGATAATATAGAATTAGGCAATTCTCATGATATAGCTAAAAGGAGATTTTATAATTTGGAAAACAAATTAATTAAAAATGAAAATCTTAAATTACAGTATTCAACATTTATGGCTGAATATTTAAAATTGGGCCACATGCAATTAACTACAGATGATGATAAATACGGTTATTATTTACCGCATCATGCTGTATTAAAGTATACTAGTGTGACCACTAAATTAAGAGTTGTATTCGTTGGGTCATGCAAAACAACCAATGGAAAGAGTCTAAATGATGTGTTAATGAAAGGGCCTATAGTACAAGATGATTTATTCTCAATTCTTATACGATTTCGCGCTCACGTCTATGTTTTAACTGCTGACATAGAAAAAATGTATAGACAAGTTAGAGTAGATGAACGTTCAGCTGATTTTCAGAAGGTATTCTGGCGTTTTAATCCTTGTGATAAATTAAATGTTTATAAATTAAACACTGTCACTTACGGTACTACCCCCGCATCATTTCTTGCAACTCGCTGTTTAAGAGAATTAGCAGAAAATGAAGCGAGGAATTATCCCGAAGCGTGCGAGATTATAAAGCGCGATTTTTATGTTGATGACCTTCTGACAGGTTAAATTAAGATTAGAGACAGTGTTATAGATGTTTTAAACAAGGGCTGTTTTAAATTAAATAAATGGAACTCAAATCATAAATTAATATTAAATCATATCCCATGTGGCACAAATGATGTGTTAATCAGACTTGATAAAGATGCAAGTACAAAAATTCTGGGTTGTCAGTGGGATCCTGCTTCTGATCAATTCATATTTTCAGTAAATGAACAAAACAATTATCGAATAACCAAACGAACGATCCTGTCAGAAGTGGCTAGCTTATTTGATCCGCTAGGTGTTATCAACCCATTAATTGTTAAAGCGAAACTAGTTATTCAAAAATTGTGGCAATTAAATTTGGCTTGGGACGAAAGTGTCCGTTAAATATCCACACTGAATGGAAAGAATTTCGTGCAAATTTAAATTTAATTAACAATGTCAAAATTTCCCGTAACATTAATTTCAACGAACATTTCGAGCTCCATGGATTTTGCGATGCAAGTGAAGCAGCATTTGGTGCATGTATATATGCTCGAGTAAGAATCAATAATAATTATTATTTCACTAACCTCATCACTGCAAAATCTCGCGTTGCTCCTTTAAAAATTCAATCAATTCCCAGGTTGGAATTATGTGGTGCATTGCTATTATCACGATTGATTAACAACATACAAAATGCATTACAATTTAAAAATATAAAATACAGACGGTATATGTGGTGCGATTCATCAATTGTTTTATCGTGGATCAAATCCGAAAATGCAAAATTTAAAACGTTCGTCTCCAATAGAGTAGCTGAAATCAGAGAGTTAACTGATGTTAATAATTGGAAACATGTAGATACTTCAGATAATCCCGCTGACATATTGTCTCGTGGTTGTACTGCTCAGGAATGAATCAATTCAAACATTTGGTGGAATGGCCCGTCATGGCTTGCTAAAAATGAGACCGAGTGGCCTCAATCAAAATTTATAATTACACCTAACATGTCTGAAATTAAAAACGTATGTGTGGTAAACAATGTAACAAATAGTTTAGATATTTGGAATGACTGTAATAGTTTTTCTTCTTTAATTCGAATTACGGCCTATTGTTATCGATTTATTGATAATTGTAAGGCACAGAAAAATAAACAGGAAAAATTAGTCGGTTATTTAACGTCAAAAGAAATTAAAAGGAGCACCTTGTCATTAATTCGCAGTGTTCAGAGGCAGTCATTTCCAAACGAATTTAAAATGTTATCAAACAGCCAAGAAATTAATAAAAAAAGTAAACTTTTAGCGTTAACTCCATTTATGGATGAAACACATAAAGTAATACGAGTCGGAGGCAGATTAAAAAATTCTTTGCTACCTTATAATAATAAACATCCTCTAGTGATACCTTGAAACCATAAAATAACCGAATTAATAATCAAATATTACCACATAAAAAACTTACATTCGGGTATAAATGCCACATCAGTACGCTCAACATTTTGGCCGCTATCGGCAAAAAATCAGGTAAAAAAGATAATAAGAAATTGCATCAAATGTTATAGGGTAAATCCGAAATTCGATCAACATCCACTTATGGGTGAGTTGCCTGAACCACGCGTGGTTAGTCAAAAACCATTCAATTCTACGGGAATTGATTTTTGTGGACCTTTTCTGATAAAGGATGGAGTTAGAAAGAGTATCACTAGAAAGGCTTACGGTTGTCTATTCATTTGTTTAACCACCAAGGCTGTTCACTTAGAAGTAGTCAGCAACTTATCCACTGACGCATTTCTCGCGGCATTGCGACGTTTCGTTGCGCGTCGTGGAAAAATAACGCGTATATATTCAGATAATGCGACAAATTTTAGCGGTGCAGATAAAGAATTACGATCATTTGTAAAACTAGTTAATTCTAAAGTAACATTGAATAAATTAAATAACTTATTTGCAATTGACAACATAGAATGGAATTTTATACCGCCCCGTTCCCCACATTTTGGGGGTATCTGGGAAGCAAACATTAAAAAGGTGAAATATCATTAGAAAAGAATTATGGGAAACTGTATATTAACTTTTGAGGAATTAACCACATTAATGACTCAGATTGGGGCTGTCCTTAATTCTCAACCTCTTTGTTGTCTATCCAATGACCCAAATGATCCCTCTTTCCTAACTCCCGGTCACTTCCTTGTCGGAGGCTCACTTACAGATGTAGTGGATCCAGACCTATGTGATATCAAGATCGGAAGACTGTCCAGGTGGCAACACATACAGTACATGAAACAGCACTTCTGGAAGAGATGAGTGAAGGAATATCTCCCGACGCAATTACCTCGGAGCAAGTGGACCAGGAACACGAGCAAGGTGGAAGTTGGGGATCTAGTGGTCATAAAGGAAGACAATTTGCCCCCTTTAAAATGGCTGGTTGGTCGCATCCAGGAATTGTATCCAGGGAAGGACAAGATCGCCTGTGTCGCTAGAATAAAAACTAGCACAGGTGAATTGAAGAGAGCGATAACCAGATTGGCAGTTCTCCCAACCAATTAAATTGAAGTTACTTCATTCCTTCAGAGGCGGCGGCATGTTCGGGCTAGACAGAGAAATTTGTATATTATTGCCAAAATTCCTGTCTTTGTTCCGAATTGACGCATTTTTATAATTTATGCGTGAGCACGACCGGGATGGTCGACGGGATGGCAGCTAGGGTTGACCAGATGTGGCCTGTTTTCCTGGAATTCGCCGTCTTCGGGTACCTGATCCGTCCCTCCGCCACCACCGAGGAAGAAGCAAACGGCACAACCCCCCCTTTTTTGTAAATTTTCATTTTTGTAAATATCTTGTATATAACATTATATTCTAAACTGGCCGAGAGAGCGGTCATTATACCAGTTATTAAGCAAAGTGTTACTCTTTTATTTCTCAAACTCGAACATCAACCCGAAAGTCGTAACAACGAGTCGCCTTACAAACGACACCGTCTTTAAGACAAATCAACAGAAGGTTTTCGATATATTCAAATGTCCACTGTAAAATTTATTGTGAATCTCTTCAATAACTTCCGATATTCTGAAGATGAAAATCTGATTCCAATCTTATTGGCCATTAAAAGTTTTTAAGGTACGTAGTCAGTTCAAGTTAATTGTTAAATGAACGGTACGCACATGAGAAAGTGCAGACAATGAAATTATTTTAAAATATGTATGTATATATTTGACTTTTATCCACTCGTGCATTTGTTGGAACATTCTATAATATTAAACCATGCCTTTCTTTTTAATTAGAGCGGTTACGAACATTTCATATCGGCAAGGTTGTAGGGAGCAACAATGTCGAGAATTCTGACTTCTCTATGCAATTATAAACTGGAATGTTTAATATATGCTCTGGATAATATAGACAAATATTACAACGTCAATTAATAACTAATACATTTGCGGGAAACCCGAGTTGCGATAATTGGCATAACATACGTACGTATTAAATTTTATAATGCATTACTGAAAATAATTCAAGATCTATAAATTTATTTATTTTAATTAAATATTTGTAAACATCTTTAAAAGTTTCTTTAATTAATTCAATTCATTTAATTGATCATTCCTTATCAAACCCGATCGAGTGTGTGTAATATTTTTTGTTTAGAATACTTTGAAACATTTGGAGTTTGATACGTTAACATAATAATTTTATTTTTACTAATACTCGGTTCGAATCCGAGCTCGGGCATGGATGTTGTGATCGTCCAATTATACCGTATAATAATATATTGATTGGCTGTAGACAACAAATCTCTTATGCAAGGCCCAAGTGGCAAAAAAAAATTATAACTATGAAAATGATGGTAGCGACCGTTACTATGCGCTAGTTCATTAAAAAAAGGGTAAATGAAAATTAAAGTTTTTGATAATATATTGTAAACTTTGTATATATTATAAAATAAATAGTGGTATAAAAACTTAAAAATTATTTTCATGTATATTATACAATAAATAGTGGTATAAAAAAAATAAAATTTAACCTTTTTTATTATAACTATGTTTATTATATTTTTATTTATTTATTGTTTTAATCATGTGTTTTAGTGCACTTTTATGTATTTATTCAATGTATTATTTCAACTTTGTCCATGTGTGCGACAATAAACATTGAATATGATAATTAATTGTTATCACATACAGTTCTTTAGATTATTGCTCATTTGGATTGAGTATTTAGTAGTAGTCCTTCTGTCATATTATTTGTGTATTGGTGTGTGTATAAATGAGCTTGTTACTTTAAAAACAAGGATATATTCGATATACGCGAGAAACGACATTAACTTAAATAAAACAGGAAACAAAAGTATGTTTAGCAATTAAAACGGATTTGTTTACTTTTGTAATTACTCTTTTTCACACTGTACATGTTTTTAGGAAATCAAACAATAAGTATTTGAAAGTTAATCGAGTTTATTTGGGAATTAATCAAAATCATGAATTAATAAGCATTGTTTTCCAGTGACATTGACGTTTTAAGTTTCTGTAGCATGTAGTGTTTGGCAAAAATGGATGAATCTGATTGATGAGATTAGTTATTTAGAAAATAACTTTCCTTTCATTTCAAGATAAAAATAAATGTAAATATGTAGATATGATTTCACACATAAAAGTAAAAATAATAAAAATATAGGTTCAATGCCGCTTGAAGAAATTAAATTTTCTAAATAATACATGTTAATAATTAATTATATTTTCCATATTGCATTATGAAAGACATACCTTCAACTAATGTCCCATTATAAATCCCGCCCTGGTGCGGAGAATAATAACCGTCTCTGCATTTGCATTGATAACTCCCTCTGCTCCAGGTGTTCTGCGAAAGCTGGGATCGATAGATGCACTGGAATTATAAAATTTAAAGTTTTAATATATTCCCACGTGCCTGCAACAGTTTGTAACAATCGAGATGGACTTTTGACGACAAACTTTGCAGAGCGGAGTCGGAGAAATATATAAAAAATTGAGTTTAATTAAGCTCTAACGTTGCAGAGTACAATTTTTTACTAATTTCAACAGTTAAATAAATCAAACAATAGTGTTAGATAATAATAAGCTGAAGTTGTCGAAACTATAGTTACAAGTGTAAATAAAAAGTGAACCAACAAAGTTAATTGTGTATTTATTTTGAATTCAACAGTTAAGCAATGTGTCGCAAAGTGAAAAATTCTATCTTGGTAGACCATTAAAAATTAAAGATACGCTTATTGTTGATGTGTTCAAGACAGACATGTGTTCAAGACAGACATGTGGAGTTCAATTAATAGTATAATTATATTACAACAATCATTCGTTTTATTGCATTTATTAAAATAAGGTTAGTATTAAGGAATTCCGCAAAAAGCCTTATGTTATTTATGTTATTATGTCATTTTTTAAATTTTAATTAAAAAAAATTATTTTGAAATGTGCACAGAGTAATAAACACTAATTATTTGAAGCCGGTACGTCATTCATTTGCGACCCCGAACTAACGTGCAGCAACGTTGGTTAAATGTACCAAATCCAAATATATGCTTCGTGTATTCATTTGGGTACAAAATTATTTGTTCTATTTCTAACACATCATACCTTTGTTTAGCGAATGTTGACAATTTAGAAAATTTGAGGTTTTCATTTGTTTCTAATCGCGATTCCCATTCACGCTTAATTTTATTATTTACTTTAGTTAAGTTTAAATCTCACTTGTCTACCGGTTCTTTTAAATATTCAAGCGAAATTAAATTGTTTAACATACTATTATGCAGTGAACAAAGAACAGTAAAATTTTCTTTTGTCATTATTGGTAGCCCAAATAGCGATTTAATATGTTTAAAAATCGTCAATCTTTTGTTTACGAATGTCTCCTTAAGAAGAGTCAATATAACGTCATAATTGGCAGCGACGATTTCAATAAATTTAATTATATTTATTTGCGGCTTCATCCGCTACCCATGACCGGAGATAGTGAAATTTCTGAATTTTATCGATTGAGTTACTACAATGAATAAAATAAATGAAAAATAAAATAAAACTGCTCCCATTCTGCATACGTTCCATTAAATGTAGGGAGATTTAATACTTATTATTTTACATTAGCTGTTTTATTTTTACTATTTTGAATATTTGTTGAATTTATTACATTTGAAGCTGAGCCAATTGTGTCCAAATGAACTTTCATTTTACATTTTAAATCATAATATTAAATTTCAAAGTTATCACTTTCAATATCATGCTCAGACAAGTTCTAATTCATCCATTATCTACCTCAGCATTATCTACCTCAATTCTATAGAATAATAGTCGGCAGTAGTGTGTAGTGTACACAAGGGATTTGTCTATGGCTATTCATGTTTTATTACCATTATTACCACAGAATTGGTGTGGTGTGACAAGATCGTTTCATTTTGTGATATTTCGTCAAGCTAGGTGCACTTGAAAATGCAGTGTATTTCGCATGTTTCGCAGTTTGAATAAAAGTGAGCAGTGTAGCGACGAAGAAGTATACAGTTTAAAAAGAAAAAGTAAGAAATATTTCATCAAGTTCGAGCTCGGAAAATGAGGATTTGTATGATTGTGACGATTTTGAAAAATTGTTAAAAATCCTGACTACAGATGAAAAGAATGAAAACACTGATTGTGGCGGTTCATTTGAAAATATTCAATGGAAAAAGTTCACCGCTTATGGACGACGGGGCATCAGCGGAAACATCGTTGTCATCAGAACTTGGGTGACGCGGCGTTCAACGTGTTAAGATGTTAATGACTTCTAATGAGAATTTTCCAATAATTTATATTTCAGATTAATGGAATTTTACAGCTTTTCTTCTTTTATTTTGTCGAATTTGTCTTTATAAGTATTTTCTCTTCCAAACGGCGAGAATTCTATAGTTCTTCTCAGAGTTTCTGGAATTTTTCAGAATTTTCTCTTTCATATTTTCCTTACATACTTTCTTCTCAAATTACGTGATTTTTTTTCTTAGATATCAATTTTTAAGGAAAATCAAGTCTGCTATGAAACATTTTTCAACTAATTTTTTTTTTAAATTAAAATTTTTCTTCAAAATTGTGAAAATTTTATTAGAGGTTTCTAGTTTCACCGGCACATTTTTTTTAAGATTTCTAGTATTTTCATACTATCTACCTGCATTTAATAATATCCAATCATAACAAAACGAAACCTTTCGTTTTCAAAGACGGGGGAAGTGTGAGAACAAACGTAATATGAAAATCAATGCAGCCCCCGTACGAGGGTCCGTATGAAGTTATAAAATAATAATAAGTAGAGACAATCAACCAACCACGGTACCCTCGGAAAGAATCAAACCAGTTTTCCTAGAATTTGGTATTTATGTCAGAAAACATAATAATAAATCTTATTAATACAGGGTGCGCCGGAGAAATTTACTTATTTGAAAAAACTCTCGAGCGGTGAATTGGGCGGAAGTCCCAAGTTTGTTTCCCCCTCTAGTCAGTTGGCATCATGCTCTGGTCTAGAGAGCAGCGGGCTTTCGCCGTCGAGAGCTTCTTTTCTAACGGTCGCTCACTTGTTGGTACGTAACGTGCCTTCCGCGCTCGCTTTGAAATTCCTCCTTACAGACTCGTTCCTGGCCGTAATTCGATTCTGTCGTGGGGTCATTTCTGGAGCGTGGAAGTGTCGCTAAACCCACAAATGGACATCAACGGACCACCAGAACTCCGGAAAATGTCAAAAGAGTGAGGCAGTCAATTCTGCGTTCTCCCCGGCGTTCGGCTCGCAAACATGCAGCTGCTCTGATAATTTCTGGCACCACTGTTCGACGAATTCTCCATGAAAACCGTCAACTTCATCCCTATAAATTAGTTGAGTGGGGAATTAACACGTTCAAACCATTCAAATCACCAGGTCCTGACAGGATATATCCTGTCATGCTACAAAAGGGGATAACAACGCTGAGGAAACCACTATGTGATATCCTCAGAGCAAGCCTTGCCCTTTCATACATCCAATACCAAAAGTGGTATTCATACCTAAGCCAGGGCGTGATTCATATGCCCAGGCTAAATCTTATAGACCGATCAGCTTGTCATCATTTATTTTAAAACTACTAGAAAAACTAGTAGACAGGCACATACGGGAAGGAGTTTTAAAGGACTCACCACTACACCGTCAACAATATGCCTACCAAGCGTGAAAGTCATGCGAGCTAGCAATCCACCAGCTAGTGAGCAGATGCGAAAGGACTCTACAATGCAAAGACGTTGCGTTAGGGGCCTTTCTGGACATTGAAGGGGCGTTTGACAACACAACCTTCAACTCCATAGCAACAGCAATGGAGAAAAGAGGAATTAACCCGCAAGTCCGACAATGGGTAAACAAGATGCTCAGAAGACGGACTGTGACAACTACCCTATATGGAAAAACAGCAGAAGCGTTAGTCGCTGGCGGGTGCCCGCAAGGAGGTGTTCTCTCGCCGCTCCTATGGTGCCTCGTCATGGACGACCTTCTGCTGCTACTCGAAAGCCAGGGCATATATGCACTAGGGTATGCAGATGATCTGACCATTCTAGTAAGCGGGAAGTTTGGAACCACTGTATCTATCAAACTTGATGCAGAAGGCACTAAATACCGTAGGAAGATGGTGCAGGAATGAAGGGTTAACTGTAAACCCGGTCAAAACGGCGATCGTCCCTTTTACTAGACGACGAAAAACCAATGACATAAAATCACTACGTATGTATGAAATGAAAGTTCCAATCAAAAATGAAGAAAAATATTTAGGGGCCATACTTGATACCAGATTGAACTTCAACTTCCACTTAGGGAGCATCAGGAAAAAGTCCATGAGATAACTTTTGCCACCCGAAAAATGGTAGGACGCACATGGGGACTAAGACCCAGTATGACCAAATGGTTATACACTGTGGTCATAAGAACTATAGTGACATACGCGGCGCTCGTTTGGGGAGAAAAGATGAAAACCAAAAGTGCAGCAGTAAAACTCGAAAGAGTGCAAAGACAGGCATGTCTGCTGATCACTGGGGCAATGAGGACAACGCCCACGGCAGCCATGGAACACATATTATCGCTACCACCACTACATCTGCTTGTAATGATGGAAGCTAGACAGGCAGTCTATAGGCTGCACATAAATGGACACACTTTAAATATGGGGCCATCAAGACCGGCAACATTTAAAGTATGCCTCTATCTTCCAGGCCAAAATAGCCGCCATTGACTGGTGTGCTCATCACGTAATGGAGTCGGGACTTAACAAAGGACCAATTACCATTATGACAGATAGCCAGGTAGCCATAAAAGCGCTAGCCTCACCGATAGTGCATCCAGGCTGGTCATGACTTGCATAAACAGACTGGACGCACTGGCGACAACAAGAGAAACACAGCTAGTATGGATACCCAAGGACCAAAAAATTATTGGACACTTGGGAGCCGACTTGCTGGCTAAACAAGGAGCAGCAGGTGAATTCATAGGACCTGAACCCGCTTTCGGTACACCCCATGAAACCGGAAAGGAAATAATCCGACGCAAGTTAGCGGAGGAGCACAAAAAGGCATGGCAAAATCAAAATGGAATGAGGCATACGAGACTTTTCCTAGATGGTCCGGTACCTGACAGCATGCTGAAGCTGTCTAGACTGAGCAGATTGAAACTAAGACAAATCACAGGACTAGTCACTGGGCATTGTGACCTGAACAAGCACACACATAGGATGAGCATTGAGAAAAGCCCCCTATGCCCCAACACCTACTGTGCACTTACGAAGCATACAAACAAGAACGCAAGGCGAAACTCGGGAAGCCCATGCTTCCTGTAGAACAGCTAAGGAATATCCCCTGGCAGAAACTCCTAGACTTCTTAGAAGATATAGGAGTTCAAAAGGAGTAAAACAGCCAGATGCGCACAAAAGGACCACGGAGACCGCAGTGCAGGGATAAAAAAACGAATCCCTATAAATTGGTTGTTGTGAAAAAATTAACTGAACGCGATTTTGCTGCCCGTCAAAATGCACGTGAAGTGCTGCTTGATAACCTGCCTCAAGACTTTCGCATTTCCGGCTCCGTCAACAAGCAAAACACACGTTACTGGAGTAGTGAAAATCCGTGTGAACTCCACCAGAAGCCACTTCATTATGAACGAGTTACTGTCTAGTGTGCGTTATCGGTAATGGGAATAATTTGTCCTTATTTTTATTGTAGAAAACGAACGAGCGGTTACCGTTAATGCAGCTCGTTAAAGGAACATGATCGAGGATTTTTTTCCAAGCCTCGAAGAAATGAACGTTAGAAACGTGTGGTTTCAGCAAAATGGAGCCACAGCACAACCAGCACGAGGCTCAATGGATTTGTTGTGATTTTTCCCCGACCTCCTCATCTCTCTCAGAGGCCATGGCCGGCACGCTGTCCAGATTTGGCTCCATGCGATTTTTATTTATGGGGTTATTTGAAATCCCTGGTTTATGTCGATCGACCACGGACTATAGCTTACCTCAAGAACAACATTCGCGACGCCATTGCCAACATACCGATTGATATGCTGCGAAGAGTGGAGATGAACTTTAAAAATCGACTTAATCAGTGCATGCACAATGGGGATCGCCATTTAATCGATGTAATTTTCAAAACTCTATGAAAAAAAACTTGGGATAAATTAAATGTGCCTTGAAATAAAATCGGAACAAACAAACGTCATTTGTTTAAAACACAGACTAATAACAAATGGTTGACATTACTTTACGACAAATGACATTTGTTTGTTCCAATTTTTACAAGGCACTCTAAATTTATATGAAAATATCATATGAATAAAATTTATTATAATTTTTTTCTAACATAAATATCAAATTAAAATCAACATATTGGGGCATCATTGGATTCAGAAAAATAATGTCTAGTATAAAAAAATAAGAAAACTATATGCAGCCATTTAAAAATTTAAAGTTGACTGTCATTTGTCAATGAAAAATATATAATTAATGTGATTTCAAAGTATTTAAACGGCTATTCAATATATTTTTTAGTTGATTCAAATCGGTTAATAAATAACAAAGTTATGGCGTTGGGCGTTTTTTTATCGATCACCCGGTATGTAAATAGTAAATAAATCAACTTTAAAACCCCCTTCTGTGTTTGATCCATTATCGTACGCCCCATAAATTCTTAAAGAGTTTTGTTACCCGCTACAATCACGGTACATCTAGCAACTTTGTTGCAGTTCTTAGCATTTGTACCAATGGAAAACCATTTACAGACGGCGAGTTTTTGAAAAACGCATTTAACGATTTCGCAAATAAAAGACAAATAATTGTGAGAATCAAATAAATGCTATTGCCAGTTAGAACAGTTCAGCGTTGCGGTAAGATATGGCCAAAAGTATTGACGGACAGGCCAAAAATGATTTGTTATTTGGTGCCATAATTAGCAGTGCACTTGAAAGTACTGATATAAATAGTATAGGTAAGCTTGCAATTATTATTAGATTTGTATCAATAAATAATTCGATAGGAAAAATTATTGGATTTGTAAAACTAATGTAAAATGAACTTTTATCGTATCATTGTATCATATACGAAGAAAATATTTGCAAAGGCATCTACGCAAAAACTTAAGGATGTAAAGGTACATATTGTTAAGATCGTAAACAAGATAATAGCATGATCAGCATTAATATAAATCGAAATATGGAGATTTGTTGTTTCATTCTGAAAAACGATGGTTAAGTCGAAGCAAAGTTCTTAATAGATTTGTAGAGTGTTTTTATGATATAGAAATATTTCTTCACGAAATGGGCGAAAATGATCTCGAACTCAATGATAAACAATGGCTTTTAAGACTTTTGTTCTTAACATACACAATGAATCATTATAATGATTTTAACGTACGACTCCAAGGAAATAACCTTACATTTTGAAAATGTATGAGGAATGGAAGGGTTTTACATCGAAATTAGTATCAATGAAACTGACATACAAACTAAAAAATATATTTTCTCTCCTTTGTTAAAAAGGCAGCATGAAAAAGAAAATATCGATGAAAGCAATCTATATGTTCAAAAGTTGGATTTTCATCATTAAAAGTGAATATTAAAGTCGATTTCAAAGTTTTAAGAAGCATGCGAAATGTATACATTTATAATAAAGCCCGAAACAAGAGAAGGAATTGTTTTATAGTTGTAGTAATTTCAATATCTAAATATTGAAAATTTTAGTTTAGAAATGATTGATTTGACAAAACTAAAACACTGTTTTAAAATGAAAATATCACTGACCCAAATATTTTAACCCGCATGCAAAATAGGTTGCCGACCCCTGGTGAAGAGGTACGATCGCATCCTTCCCCCGCCCCTATAACACAGCGGTTCATCGGGCACATTTGGACATAAATATACTTTTCAGAGCTTGTCCTTCATGTCCCTTAATCTCCTATGGGATTGATATATAACCAATAAGTGCCCAAGGCTCAACAATTTTCTTATCACAATTCAAAAATTTATTATTAACTGACTTATAATAATTATAATTACATTATGCTTATGAGTGATTATTTACTCTAAAGATGCGGCATGGTTCTTGTGAAATTTTATGCGAGCGGATGTTTAAAAACTACCCAAAGCTAAAGTAAATTCCAGTATGTAGAACTAAATATGCGCCGTCTGTGAATCAGCATTTTCATTACTCATACGCCATCTGTTTCTCGGCATCTTTTAGTAACTCACATTTCCCCACTACAACAACAATTTATCAATCAACGGTAATACGTAATCGCGGGGATTCACTTTATTGTTATTGCCCAAATCTCTGTTTATAGAACTTCATTACTTTGGAGATAATTTAGGCATAAATTATAGCATAAGTTTGTTTTGCAATTTGCAAATATAAATGTTGAATTATATGATTGTCTAAATTGTTAGTTCTAACATTAATGTAATGCTCGGATAAATTACATTTTCTCAGTATTTTAAATTTCTAACAATACAGAATGGAGTTTCGTGTAGAAAAATACTTATGTTATATTAGGACAATTTTCATATGTAATATATTTTTATGTGTGCATGTATGTTTGTATATTCTGGGACAGAACACATATGGATTTTTATATTTTTATTTTTGCGAGGTATAATAAAGATGTTACCTTTGATGATGTATTATGGCACTTGTGAGATCCATGAAATGCTAAAATCTGTGTGGGGGATATTTCCTTGTCCACCTCGCATTGATTGATCTCCAGTGTTGAAACATCTATGTCTAGGCTAAGAAATCCTTTCAATCTGAAAATATATAAATAACATTTCTCAGAACACATTATACAATGAAAAATAAGTTCACACTTAACAAAATATTATTTACTTAATATAATTTATATAATATACGGGCAGAATTTAAAAAAATGCTCATTACAGAGTATCGTAAACATTCGAAACGATTATTTTCTTAACTTACTCTCGTATGAAATGATTCCATTCTAGATTTTCATATATTAAATCCACATGTTTCTAACAAAAGCCAATAACGTGGACACTAATCACTTAACTTAATCTATTCACGTTCATCTACGATCTTGTTTTACCATTTAATCGTTTTTGAAATATAACACGAAACCTCACTGGCAAGGTATCATCACTCAATAAAAACAAATCGTTAGCGTTATTTGTATATTACATACTTATTTTACATACTTATTTACAGAAGTTTATATACAAATTATTGATGTTTATACTACGCTCGTCGGAACGAGAATATCTCATTCGTAGAATATTTAGTTACAGGAAAATTATATTCGTATATTACGGGGGAGAGATGTGATTGATCAATTCAAACGTTGAGGGAGGTGGGTAGTAATAGCGGCGTCTTCTAGGAAGCATAAAGCAAGTATTTCCCCGAAATCCGAGATAAGATTATTTTGCAGAAGATTAACACACAGCCGATGCACTAAGAGGACATCTGTTTTAAATTGATCTGCCCTAACGAAATAATAAATTAAAATGTGTAAATGTTTCATAAATTTATGTGGATTAGTAGGATAGAGCAGTAACAATAAAACAAACGATTCGTAACATTCCAGCTCCTTTGAAATTTTATAATATCAATAAATATTTTAAAACTAGATTAATTACATGTAAATAAACAAGAAAAAACATAAATACAACGTATATACTAACTTTTACTGTTCATTTAATGGCAGCAAGCCTATTTTCGTTATTGATATTTTGCACACACCAGATAATGTTTTTATCGACATTACACGAATCATATTGTACAGTCCAGGATGAAAGTTAGTAATTCTTCCAAGTTGCCATTTACATGGGGGAAGATGGTCATCCTTTAAGAGAACCATAGATCCAATTAGGTTCTTGAGATGGTTGCTAGTTCCATTTTCGCCGTACTCCTAGCTGCGTGAGATACTCGCGAGACCAGCGCGTCCAAAAATGTTACGTTAATTGTTGGATTAGTTGATAGCGCGATAATCTATTTTCGCTTATATCAAGCACGTTAGGATCTGGTAGAGTGTTAAGTTGCTGTCCGATTAAAAAGTGCGCAAGAGTTAAAGGGTGTAGGAAATTTGGATCACTTGTCAACGCAGTATAAAATTCTTCATAGGTTAATTTTACATTAATGAGTCTTAACAGATTTGACCCCAGCTTCCCACAACCCTCTATAGTGAGAAGATCTACGGGGAATAAAATGCTATTCTGTATTTTGATTATCAAAGTAAATATTTAATTTATTCTGGATGAGTAGATCATTAAAAAAATTGAAAAGTTCGTCAAGTTGTGATTTAGCTTCTACAAAAAAGTTATGGACACATTTCTTGCATACATCTAATTCTAAAGGGATCCACTATTTTGTCCATAGAAAATATAACAGAACCTGAGGTCCAGAGTAAAGATTACATTTATGTTTATGTCTTATTATTAATTTAGAGAGTGTATGTTTTGGCGATAGAATAATTGTTTGTTTCTTGTTTATATAAATCTTTGAATTTTGAAGACGCCCGCGTACTATTAGCTAGAGTGGTAAAATAATAAGTTATTTTATCGTCGTTGAGTATTATTTTCATTATAAATGTTACCAGTTTTAAATGCAGTGTCTTGATATCAGTTGTGTCTCCGGATAATGCTTCTTGAGATAAAATTAAAAACGTTAATTAAACCCACGTCTAACCTCACAATTTGTCTGTCATTAATAATGTAAACAAGCCTCCCGTGCAGCGCCTTTCTTGTGAGATATAGAAAAAAAATGTTTCCCATAAAAATTTATTGGTTTAAAAATCTCTATTATTACTTTCAAATATACAGAGTGTCCCAATTTTGCGGTACAACAAAAGCAAACATTTTTTTAAAAGGAACACGATGTATATTTTTTCATTTTCTCATGTGGACGATATTTTATAACTTGAACCTTTTTTTTATTTTTTATTTCTATATGGCATTTCCGAGATTTTGACATTTTTTGACAACGTAAAAAGCGGAGGTTCACAAAAAATAATATTCTGATGTTCTATTTAAATTTAAGAAATTATTTTTCCCTAGGGTTGGTCATAAGTACTGTTTATGTACCAGTGTTAAAAATTTCACTTTTGAAGTACAGTGACTTTGTATCGGACGCGCCATTTTCCTAAATTTCAAATTGTCGTAATCATATATTTTTTAAAATTTTATATTATTCTGCATCTAATTTCCTACAAAAATGATAAGCATATCCTATACCTAAAAGTGATATTTTTCAAGATATAAAAGAATTTATATTTCAAACGATCCTTGAATACAAATTTGTTTTTGAATAGATAGCATTGACTAAAAAAAATGCATCTGTCAATTAAACAATTAGTTTGAAATGTAAATCTCTCTGATATTTGCTGCAAAGTGATTCTCTCCATTTCGCGGTAAAAGTAGACAGCAAATTATCATCGTTGATTTCGAAAAGGAAGAACTAGTCGATATGATTTTTGTACTAGCATAAGTGCGATATAGTGTGTATTACTGAACATTGGAAAACTGAGGATCAACTGAACAATTTTCATATTAACGATTTTACGTTAGCAAGTGCTTTCTGCAGGGAACACAACAAGCATGGAGGAGCGGCCATATATGTAAGAAATAAATATAAATATAAAACTAAAGCAAAACTCAATAAATTTTGTCGCCCATTCATATTTGAATACACATCGGTAGAAATCGAAAATGAATTGAAAAATAATATTACCGTAATAGTTTTATACAGGCCCCCAAGTGGATGTATTGACGATTTCTTTATGCTGTTTGATCAATTTCTAGAATAAATTCTTAATGAGGATAGAGTTGTCTTTGTATGTGGAGACTTTAATATAAATTTCCTTGAGAACTCTCCGAGTAGAGAAATGTTAATTAATATCATACATACATATGGTCTAAGGTTCCTAATCAATGAACCAACAAGAATCACACAAAATTCAAAAACGTGTATAGATAATATAATAACCAATCACTCAAAAACTATTTCTTGTAAAGTTATCAACACAAACATTAGCGATCACTTAGCTCAAACAGTAACTATTCCCCAAATAAATCATACTTCACCAACAACACAATATAAACGTTTTTTCACAAACTACAAAATAGTTAATTTTGTAAATGAATTAAATACAGTAAACTGGGAGAATGTATACTCCTTGGAGCTAAATTAAGTAAATTTACAATGGAACTCGTTTCAAACAAAGTACAGTAACTTATTCAACAAATATTTTCCAGAAAAAGAAACTAGTCTAAAGCCTAGAAAAAATAAAAACATTCCATTTTGTGAAGACTGAAAAAAAGTGAAAATGAACTTGATATATTATTTGTAATTATCTCAATATTTATAATGAAACAAAAAAAAGGTACAATAAACTACTGGTGGAAAAAAGATCTGATATATACAACTATAGAATTAATAAGTAATGCTAACAAATGCACTTGGAATATAATAAATGAAATAAAAGGAAAAGATACTAAAAATACAGATATAAAAGTAAAAGGGGATGTAAATCAAATTGCCAATACATTCAATAACTTCTTTGCAAACATTGCAACTGAATTAACTTCAAACATAATATCAACTGAATATTCCGACACAATAAACAAAAACGAAAAAACAATTTTTCTCAAACCAGTAACACCAAATGAGATTATAAATGCCACAGTGAGATTGAAAAATACTATGTCATGTGGATATGACAATATTCCTAGTATTATTCTAAAACACAGCATTGCAAATATAATAGAACCGCTTACATACATAATAAATAATTCATTCAAATTTGGTATTTATCCTGACAAACTGAAATTAGCCATCATAAAACCTATTTTTAAAAAAGGGATGCTGAAAAAGTAGAAAATTACCGGCCAATAAGTTTATTACTTATATTCTCAAAAATTTTCGAATATCTAATGATAAAACAAATTACAGATTTTTTAAATAATACAAATCGCTTAAGCAGCACACAACATGGATATCTAAAAGGGAAATCCACAATGACCGCTATCTATGAGTTTTATGAACATATCATAAATAAATTTGAAAATAAAGAGATTGCGCTGGGGATTTTCATAGATTTATCCAAAGCTCACGACTGCGTAGATCATAAAATTCTCTTGCATAAATTGGAAATGAATGGAATACGTGGTGTAGGCTTAGAATGGTTTAAATCGTACCTGAACGGCAGGTCACAGCAGGTAGTAATTCATAAAGATGGGCTTACAACAACATCAAAACACTCGACCATTAAGCTAGGCCTTCCACAAGGCAGTTTAACAGCGCCGACTCTCTTTGTTATATTTATTAATGACTTAATAAGCGTAATTTCCAATAACTGTGAAAAAATTGTAAACTATGCTGATGACACCAATCTGCTGATTTCAGGTAAAGACATCAATGATGTTAATATAACAGCAAATACACTCGCACTAAATGTGAATCACTTTTTCAACAAAAATAAATTAATTACAAATACAGATTAAACAAATGTAATAATATTCCAAAACAAAAAGCAATCTGTGCAAAGTATCACACTAAATTCTGATACTATAGAAACAGTAGAAAGTACAAAGTTCTTAGGTATTCAAATTGATAACCGGCTTTCTGGAGAATCCCACATCAATTATCTGAGTAGACAACTAAGTACAATTATTTATAGTATTCGTGAAATTAGGAGATATCTGACAGTAGCTGTAGCAAAAACAGTATATCATGCAAACTTCATCAGCAAGATGCGATAGGGAATAATATTTTGGAGAAATAATTCGCACTCCTCATATATATTCTCTCTACAGAAAAGAGCATTACGTTTAATACTTAAATTAGGCTATAACGAGTCATGTAGAAATAAATTTAAGGAAATACATAGTAACACTATCTATGGATACTATATATTGGATTGTATACTATTTTATTTAAATTACATTTAAGGGAGTGATAACAAAATAGGAAAATATAACACACGGAATGGTAATTTCATATACTCTAAACACTCGCTGGCTAAAACAGAAAAAACAAATCACTATATGGCAATAAAACTTTTCAATTCCCTACCGGAAGTTCTAAAGAGGAAAAAAGACAATATTAAAATATTCAAAAAGGCACTAAATGAATATTTAGTTAACATAGAACCTTATAGCATACGCGAATTTTTTGATTATGATCAAACAGCCTAAAGAACGCTCACTATCTTAGCTTGGGATGTGCTCATATAGATTTGTATATGCATGTGCGACAATACCTGTATGTATATGTGTATATATTTGTATATCTAGTGTTAAAGCATTTTGTTTGTAGTATTAATTATGTAATTAGTTAGGTACTATAAGACAACATTGACGCAATTTCATTTTGTATATTTTTGTAAATGACACTTTGAAATAAAGATTATTATTATTATTATTATTATTATTAATAAAATATCACTTTTAGGTATAGGGTATGCTTAATATCTTTTGTAATAAAGGGGATACATAGGGGAATAGTGAGAAGATTGGAGGTGGAAGATGTGCTAGGGTCGGATCATCTACCAATATCGGTCGAAATATGGATGGGCAGGAAAAAAGAACAGCAGCAGGGGATAGACCGGTCGAAATTGGCAGACGGAGCAAAGGAAATGGAAATAATGGGTAAGCGATTGGAAAAGATCAAGTGGAGTCAGGTAGAAAATATGGAAGAGATGGAGGAGGTTATAGCAGGATGCGGAAGAAAAATAAAAAGGAGCAGCGGAGGGGGGTGCACATGGCAGAGAGTAATAAGGAGGGCAGTAAATGAATGGAGGAGTGAAAGAGGGGAGGAGAAGGGGGTGAGGGAGGCAAGAATGAAATATACGAAGGTATGCGAGGCAAAGAAGGCGCAGGCTATCAAAAAAATTGCAGAGGATATGAGATCGTGCCAGAGCGAAAGGGAGATGTGGAGTATATTGAGGAGAGGAGAAGTACGGGGACAGATGGAGGTATCTCTGTAGGACTGGAAAAATAAATGTTTAGAAAACTGCGGGGAACCGGTGGGGGTGGGGAGACGAGAGTGGAGAACAGTGGAGGAGGAGTTTACAGAGGAGGAAGTGGAAAAGGGTTTTCAAGAGGTGAAAGGAGGAAAAGCGGCTGGGCTGGATAGACTGAAAGCGGAAATGTGGAAGCGGATTGGAACTGAGGGAAAAAGAAGATTTGGGCAGCTGCTGAATCAGATATGGAGGGGAGAAAAGAAGATTCCGGAAACATGGCGTGTGGGGGTAATGTGCCCGATACACAAAAGTGGAGATAAAAAGGACGCGAGAAATTATCAAGGTATAACCATTATGTGTATCGGGTACAAGATTGCCATGACGATAGTGAAGAACCGGCTAGAAGAGGAAGTAGAAGAAAAGGGTTTGTTGCCAGAATCGCAAGGAGGGTTTCGAAAAGGGAGGGGAACGAGAGATCAAAACTTTACACTAGCGAGATTAGTTGAGAGAGTGTTAGAGAAAAAGAAAAGTGTGTATGCGGTATTTCTGGATTTCTAAGCAGCGTATGATTCAGTGCCGAGAGAAAGGTTGATGGAGTGCTTGGAGAGGAGAGGTGTGAGCAAGGTAACAGTGGAATGGGTGAGAGGAATGTATGAAGAAACATGGGGGAAAGAAAAGGTAGATGGAAGGGTATCGGAAAAGTTTAGAGTATGGATGGGGGTGAGACAGGGATGTCCGCTTAGCCCGTTGCTCTTCAATTTATATATGAGTGAACTAGAAGAGGTCCTGAGAAACGGGCAAGCGGGCGGGATTGTACTAGGGAAAATAAGTATGAGATGAAAGTGATAGGATTGGAGGGGTAAAGGTTGGTAAAAGAAGTGTGGAGAACGTGTGTGGGAGCAGGAGTATCTGAAGGTTTGGTAAATGCGTGGTTGGAAAAAGGGGTGAATGTGGCAGCGTGGATGAAGGTAAAATGGGAAGAAGTGGAAAAGCAGGAGCGTCAAAGGTGTATTGAGAGTAGTGGGTACAATCCTCTTTATAAAAGGTGGCAGGTACATGGGAAGATACCTGGATACCTAGCAAATTGTACATTAAACAGAGGGTAGAAGGTAGCAATGGCTAGGGGTAGAGAGGAAGAAAGATATGGATGGGCGAAGAGTAAGTGTGTGCTGTCTGGGAGTGGGAGAGATACATGGAGTTATTTAGCGGAGGAGTGTAAGGAGATACGGGAGGAATGGATGAATGGGAGCAGACGGATAGAGGAGTGGATGCGAGAGGACGGGGCTGGCGTAAAGATTGTGATGACATTAGGGTGGGAGAGGGAGAGGAGAAGAAGGATTTTATAAACGAGTTAATAGGGATTAAATAACGGGTGTCCAACAATTATTGCAGTCCCGGGTGGCGTTGGAATCAAAAACGTAGGTCGATTCTTACATGTGCCAAATAAATGAACTGACTTTTTAATTGTCAAACATAACCTAAACATGCATTTAAAGTGTTGTTGTTGTGTAGAAAATAACATATTACCCAAGGAAAGTATTGAGGAACAATACGAAGAATCATGTAAGAATATTTGCAACATTAACACATGTACAAATTGTTATTCTAACAAAAAACAAAGCCAACTTGAGGAAATTTAGTGTTGAAAATGGATAACTAATTTTCAATTAAGTTTTTTTCGTTTATTTTTGTAAATATGCAAAATACTAAAAAAAAAATTAATAAAAGTTGTTTCTTTTAAAAAGACCCATCAATTAATACCATACTCGACCTATGTTGCCATTTAAAATCTTTAAGTTACTGTCGGTTCCGGGTACTTCCGGATTATTCAGGTGAAAAATAAACTCATCAGTGGATTTCTTGGGTTCACTTTGGCAATAAAAAATGTTGTCCCAGTCACATTCGACCAAGCGTTGTCGAAATAAAAGGCTGGTACGGGTGGTCTGAGACACCCGGTATACAGGGTTATTCACGCTATACGGCACGGAATATTGTGGCCAAAATACGTGACTTTCAAAAAGTTTCACTTTGGGGATATATGGGGGTCTATTAGGGCTACTTATTATTTTCATAATATACAGGGTGTCCTAAAAACCCTAAAAGTATCAAAGTTGTGTTTTTTTTAATGAAACACCCTGTATTTTATTGCATTAGGCAACCCATATCACTCCATATCTTTATAATATTTTGCGTATTTGTTTTAATATTTTACATTTTATTAACGTAACAGAAGTGGATTTGTTAAAATTAACAATCAACAATGTAGATGGTAGATTTATTAATATTTTATTGGGTTTAAAAAGTCCGATGATTTTATTTTATGTTTTGACTTTCCGCGTTGAGCGCGTACAATTTTGGCGGTCGATTGATAATGTTTTTTCTCTCATAATTTGTGATCAGGAATTTAATGTTAGAGAGAGACAGATATATATTTCTATGGGAAATTTCCTAAATTACAATTTTCAACATTTTGTTCTTTTCTCACGTACAAGCCGTGAAGAGTACATCGTGGTTGATATCAGTAGACGAATATATATCATTATTTTGGATTTTACTGGAAACCACTAATTTTACATTTATTTTGGAGGCTTTTAGAAGCATTTTTGAAGTATATATATTTTGCATAATTATGGAATAACTCTGTTGAGGATTTTGATTGTTACTCCACGTGGTCGTACAAGAGAAATTTGTTGAAATACTACTCTGCTCCATTATTCGGCTCGATTAATTGTACAAAACCCTCTTTAAGAGGTAAGTTGCTTCCTATATTATAACAAAATAAGGCTCCTTTGTGTCGTTATATGTGTTCACCATTTTTGACGTATGGAAAAATTACGCGTTGTCTTTTTAGGTTTTTTTTTTCCTATGTACGGATTTCGGTTGTAATATCGGCAATTGGATTTCCGGGATCATTTATTCTGTTCCTGTGTTGGTTGAGAGACTCCAGAATTTGGACTTAGATCCTAAAGGGACGCCCCTAACCCTTCGTTGGAATACCTAGTCCAAGGATCTCGAATTCGAAGTCAAGGAATGTATGGTGTAAACCCGTATTATCAACCGGAAATTCGATCAGATAAGTTTTACGACATTAATATTTGTGCATTATATTTTTATTGTTTCTTTTTCTTTCTTTGTGGTTAATTCTTAATTGTTCAATCGAATTTCTTATATATTGAATCACGCTATTGGTTAATGAATTTTGAGCAATATTACAGTTACTTTTTTTTGTTGTTTAATAGAATTTTTGTATATTTTTTTTTACTTCTAACATTATTAATTTATTATTATTTTCATATTTTTATATTATAACTATTTGATTATTATCATTGTTATTATGTTATCCTTATATTTTATTTAATACGAATAATTATTATAAGATAAATTGTGAACCATAAATGATCATTTAAGGGGAAAAATTGATTTATATTGTAGTATAACAAATATTTAATTCGAAAGTTCTATTAATAAGATTATTATTTAATACATATTATTATTCTTAATCATTGACATTGTCATAATTTAAATTAATTTGGTTATTCTCAATAAATTGTTTATTTTGAATTATTAAATCTATTTTCTTTGCCTATGAGAAGTAATAGTGATAATTGGGTTTCAATATTAGGCAAATATTTTGCAACCGAATATTTGGATTCACTTGTTGAGGAACTAGTGAATCCAGTAGACAATTATTGGTAGACAACTTTGTATAAATAACCCGGGGCTTAATTGTAAGGCTAGGGTAGGTGGCAGGAATAATGAATAATGAATGAGGTGTTAATGTATTAATTTGTCAAAAGGCTATCGACCAGAGGTCTTTCTGCCTTCAAAAATTATTTTTACGGAAATATCCGTTTTATGGTCCCCTGAGCCCAAAACACTAATTTCTGGAAAAAAAATGGTGATGTGGCCATCATAGTACTTTCCCTATATTTTACACGAAAACTATAAGGTTTACGCAAAAAAGCTATTCTTAATGATTTGTTCACCATTGAATTCTCTATAATTATTTGTAATGCAAGTTTCTTGTAACTCTGACAGTTTATTAGCAATTGGCAATAAATGTCAAAATTTTCAATTTTAAATTTTTTTCTCAAAAGTTAAGAATTTTATGAAACATATATTCGAATAAAACTTGTTCTGTTTTTTATTACCTTTAACTTTTGTTTGAACCATTTTTAAAAAGTTTTCATATTTAGAAAAATAAAACGAAAAAACAAAAAAATGCCTCGAGTAAACATCCACTTCCGGTCTATGAATGTTTACCAAAAGCTTTTCAGTTACAGTTTTTAACGGTAAAACCTTAAGTTTGAAGTTTCATCTCAAACAGATAATTCGTTTTTGAGATACAGCGCCCACCGACAGACAGACACACAGACACATTTTTTTTTCCAGAAATTAGTGTTTTGGGTTCAGGGTACCCCAAAACGGATATTTCCGCAAAAAAAATTCAAAAAAAAATCACGAAAACAATACTCCCCCCATATACTACGTGTATAGGGAAAGTAAAAAAAAATTGTGTCTGTATGTGTGTCTGTGTGTCTGTCTGTCGGTGGGCGCTGTATCTCAAAAACGAATAATCTGTTTGAGATGAAACTTTAAACTTGAGGTTTTTTTCGTTAAAAACTGGAACTGAAAAGCTTTTGGTAAACATTCATAAACCGGAAGTACGTGTTTACTCGAGACGTTTTTTGGTTTTTTTGGTCATATTTTTCTAAATATGAAAAATTTTTAAAAACGGTTCAAACAAAAGTTAACGGGAATAATAAACTGAACAAGTTTTATGAAAACATATTTTTCATAAATTCTTAACTTTTGAGAAAAATAATAAAAATTGAAAATTTTGATATTTCTTGCCAATTGCTAATAAACCATGGGAGCTACATGAAATTTTTGTAATAAATATTTATAGAGAATTTAAAACTGAACAAATGATTAAGAATAACTTTTTTTCGTAAACCTCATAGTTTTCGAGTAATATATAGGGAAAGTACTATGATGGCCACATCACCATTTTTAGTTTCCCTATATAGTATATACCGGGTGTGGCACTTAAGACGCCTCGGACCATAGCTCCTTTACGATAAAAGCTATCGAAAAAAATCTAAGAGCAAAGTGGTGCATAATTACCGTCGCTATGTTTCAAAAATATTTCTAATCTTCAGTGGCGTACCAAACTTATGTTTTTTTAAATGGAATGCCCTATTTTTTATTGCAGATTTGGAAAGTGCTCGGAGAGTACTTATTTTTTTATCTAACATGTTATACCCTTCACTTTAGCGGTTTCGCTGTTACAACCCCTTCTTTCAAAATTGCGCCCCATTTTTGAGATTTTTTTGTAGAGAAACTAATTGACGCCGGCGCCTAAATTTTGAATTGAGGTACAGGTTAAGACCTCGTATACCTTACATAATTTTTTTTCGGGTAATTTATGGAAAAAAAAAAATTTTTGATTGATGTTCGCATGTTGTCAATTTTTTTGAAAATTTTAAATGGCACCCCCCTAAAAAAATACGGCGTTGTACAGCCAAAACTCTAAATTTTTCATTGGTACAAAAAAATACACATTGCATAACAAAATTTCGGAGAAAAAAGGAATTTATCGCAAATGTCGGGAAACGTTTTCCGTTCCCAAGTGTGCCATAAGAAAACAAAAACACAAATACGGTCAACATAATAGTATGTACCTATTTATTCAACATGATATGAAAAAAGCAGATAAAGAAAATTTAACAACTTAAACTAAATGTTCGAAATGGCGACCTTCCTGCTGGAGGCATAACCGCAACTTCGACTCACAGGCTCTAGACACTGCCCTAAGGACTTCTGGTGTTATACCGCGGAAAGCCGCGCTGATTCTCTCCCTCATATCCTCGACAGTAGTTGGTACTGTCCTGTAAACCTCGTATTTTATATGGCCCCAAAGGAAGAAGTCAAGGGGAGTGAGGTCTGGTGATCTTGGCGGCCACGTCACAGGACCCCCACGACCAATCCAGGAGTCTGGAAACGTTTCATCGAGAAATTCCCGAACGACACGGCTATTATGTGCAGGAGCCCCATCGTGCTGGAAAACTATCTGTCGTAGAGCGGCTAGAGGGACATTTTCCAAGAGATCATCCAAGTCGTCGCGAACCTCAAATAACTGTTGCCGTTCAGGTGCCCCTCGATGAAATAAGGACCCAAAAGATGTTCTCCAAGTATGCCTTTCCAAACATTCAGCGACCATCTTTGCTGGTGGTTTATCATTCGCATGGCGTGTGGGTTTTCATCGGCGTAATAATGGTAGTTGTGGCGATTGGCATGCCCATTTCTATGGAACGTCGCTTCATCAGAAAATAATACGCGCATAAGAAATGATTCCTCCTGCTCAATTTTGTTGATAGCCCACATGCAGAAATCTTGCCTCGCATGAAAATCTTGAGGTTGCAATTCTTGGTGCAGTTGAATCTTAAATGGACGGAATTTGTACTTTTGAAGAACACGATGTACGGATCGCGTTGAAATATCGTGATTCCTACTAATATCACGGATACTAGTATGAGGATCTTCAATAACTGCCTCCAGAACCTGCAGTTCATTATTTTCGATAAAAACTGCCTTCTTTCTAACTCTCCTTGGCCGTTTCACACTTCCCGTAGTAGTAAATCTCTCCAACACTTTTTGAAACGCACGTTCATTTGGATGTGCCCTGTGCGGATATCTCGCAGCGTACACTCGTGACGCCAAGAAACAATTCTTGTTACATTCTCCAAGAATAAATATCATGTCAACCATTTCCTCTTGAGTTCGGAACATTTTTAGAACGTTTATCAAAAATGACTTATGGCTGCTACTAGCGTCTAATAATTTACTTTGACAATTACCAATCTTTTGTTTTCTCATGGCACACTTGGGAACGGAAAACGTTTCCCGACATTTGCGATGAAATTCCTTTTTTCTCCGAAATTTTGTTATGCAATGTGTAAATTTTTTTGTACCAATGAAAAATTTAGAGTTTTGGCTTTACAACGCCATAATTTTTTTAGGGGGGTGCCATTTGAAATTTTCGAAAAAAATGACAACATGCGAAGATCAATCAAAAAATTTTTTTTCCATAAATTACCCAAAAAAAAATTATGTGAAGGTATACGAGGTCTTAACCTGTACCTCAATTCAAAATTTAGGCGCCGACGTCAATTAGTTTCTCTACAAAAAAATCTCAAAAATGGGGCGCAATTTTGAAAGAAGGGGTTATAACAGCGAAACCGCTAAAGTGAAGGGTATAACATGTTAAATAAAAAAATAAGTATTCTCCGAGCACTTTCCAAATCTGCAATAAAAAATAGGACATTCCATTAAAAAAAAACATAAGTTTGGTACGCCACTGGAGCGCGGCACGCCACTGATGATTAGAAATATTTTTGAAACATAGCGACGGTAATTATGCACCACTTTGCTCTTAGATTTTTTCGATAGTTTTTATCGTAAGGGAGCTATGGTCCGAGGTGTCTTAAGTGCCACACCCGGTATAAGGGGACTATTGTTTTCGTAATTTTTTTTCAAATTTTTTTTTTGCGGAAATATCCGGTTTGGGGTTCCCTGAACCCAAAACACTCATTTCTGGAAAAAAAAATTGTGCCTGTATGTCAGTGGGCGCTGTATCTCAAAAACTAATAATCTGTTTGAGATGAAACTTTAAACTTAAGGTTTTATCGTTAAAAACTGGAACTCAAAAGCTTTTGGTAAACATTCATAAACCGGAAGTGGGTGTTTACTCGAGGCGTTTTCTGGTTTCTTGATCATATTTTTCTAAATATGAAAAATTTTTAAAAATGGTTCAAACAAAAGTTAAATTTTTAAAAATGGTTCAAACAAAAGTTAAAGGGAATGAAATATTAAACAAGTTTTATTTGAACATATTTTTTTATAATACTCTTAACTTTCAAGAAAAAAAGAAAAATTGAAAATTTTAAATTTTTTTGCTAATTGCCAATAAACTATTGGAGTTACATGAAATTTATATAATAATTGTAGAGAATTCAAAAGTGCATAAATTATTAAGAATAACATTTTTGCGTAAACCTCATAGTTTTCGAGTAAAATATAGGGAAAGTACTATGATGGCCACAACACCATTTTTCGTAGCTGTCTTTGTTTAAAAAATGTAAATTATTTATAATAATTATTATTTAGTGCCTTTTAATAATTAATTTTTAACTTTATTATAGTTCATAAATATTCATATTTGGAGCAAACAGATATCTTGCATGTATTAGGATTTTGTGAAGGAAATTGTTTGAAAAGTGTTAGATGTTGTTACGATTTATTTTATTAATTAATATTATTTAATTTTTATTCAATTGAGTAAATTGAATTTCTTATTAATGAGTGCATAATGAGTATACTATATTCTTTTTTTTATTTTTTTGTGCAAAAACCGTGCAAGACTTCAAATACTATTAAGAGACAAAAAGTTTTTAAATCAAATGCCCTTTTAAGTAGTATTTTTTTTTAGTTTTTATTGGATGCATCAATAAAAAAATATTTTAGATTTTAAGTGGTGGTAATCCTGTTTTTATATTTCCTGTCCATCAATGGTGTCCAAAATAACGGGAATGATATATTATATTATGGTAGTTTTTAATAATAATTCTCATTCAAATCGAATAAATTGTTCAATTGTTATAAACAAAAGAAATATTTTTTTATGAACTTTAAAGACAAATTCCGGCTTAACCGTAAATTTTTGGATATAAATAAGTTGCGTTAAATCGTCATATTTTGACCCCAGGAATTTATGGTCCAGCCATTTCCCCACATTAACGGAACGCCCTGTATATTTAGTTATACATCTGTTCCACCTTTTTGATATTCTCTGTTTATCCTTTATACTCTCGTGTTTTCCTATCCACGGCCTAGTATAATATGTTTTGGTCAGCCACAGCGATGGGCCTCACTGGTGTGAAGTGTATCCTTGTAAAATCCTTACCCTTAAGTTAAAAATGTCGCAGAAAATTTATAACAAATCAAAAAATGCTCGAGCAGATTTATTATGTTCGGGAACTTGTGGTGGTGTTGTGGCAATTAAAACCACTTGTTCTGAATGCAACTAATTTTGCCATCCGTCTTGTTTATCCAATCATATATGTGATAGTCGTTCTGACCTTACTGTTATAATACAAAACTTACAAAAATCAGTCAACATATTAACCAATAAATGCGACAAATTAAATGCAGACAACTCTCAATTAATAACTCTAATTGATGAAATGACCCTTATTAAAAACGAAAATTCTAACTAAGGGATGAAATTAGTAATTTGACAACCAGATTATCTAACATTGAAAAATGCTCGGACATTTTAAATGTAAACAGTGACCTACCACATAAAATCGTAGAAGAACTAGCTGAGCGTAAAACTAGGAAGGACATTATAATTATCTATAATTTAGTTGAGTCGAATTCCGTGTAACGAGTTACGTTAGCACCGCGGTTCAACAAATAATTATTAATTAAATAATAATAATCTACAATAATCTACAAGTGCAGCAACGTTACTTCGGGTCAGCAGTTGGTTGGGTGACCGGTACCATTCACTATTGGGATACAATTAATGGTGCTTTAGAGTGACGGGGGCGATCCTTTAACACGTTGAACGCTGCGTCACCCATAAACGTCTGACGGCTATGTATCCGCTGGGGCACTGTCAGCCATAAATGGGTGACACTTTTGTTCGTGTAATTAAAACAAGATTTTGGTACTAGTTTGTAGTACTATTATTTATAATACAATTTGATGAATATTTGAGATAAAGTAATAATTAATTTAATATAATTTTACAAACAAACGAGAAAAACACTTTAACACGTTGAACGCCATTACAAAATGATGGGTGACGGCTATGTTTCCGCCGGCGACCTATCTTTCACAAGCGGGTGACATTTTTCTCGTGTCATTAAAACAATGTTTTGCTGGTAGTTTATAGTAATATTATTTGTAATAACACTTATCGCATTTCCTACTTCGCCCTTTATGGGGCGCATTGTATACTTCTTCTAACCAATTTCAACTAAAAGAAAAAAACTTACAAGGTTTTTATTAACAAAATCAACTTTTAGTCAACAAACTCAATTTACCCAATCATTTTTGGATTTCCAAAACTTCTCTTCTCATACGCATATCTTCGTATAAGACGTTTTATAAAATAAACCATACAACAAATACTAGAATTATTTTTTTAATTAATTTCGGTAGGAAAATTCCCAGCGTGACTCGGTGGAGTTTAAGCAAAGCGTTGCTCAAACACGATATCGCAGATTTAGGCCCCGGGAGAAACTTCACCGATTCACGCTGGACGTTCAACGTGTTAAAGTAACAAGCTCATTTACACACACACACACAAGTACAAAAATCACAAGGCGGAAGGACCACGTGGTCGATAGCCAAACACTACTACTACTACTAATAATAATGCTCCCGCGGTGCATGCGATCGTGCCGTGTGCATTAATCGTGCCGTGTGCAAAATCTAAACAGCAGAATGCCGAGCCTAGCGCCACGTCGGGAAAATTCGGATAACGTCGGCCTGAATCGCTGGATGCAGCGCGTGCTATTGGTTCGATTCAGACAAACGTCGGCCAGAATCGCTTGACGCGTCGCGCGCTGTAGGTTCCCCACGATATCGCAGATGGAGAGGGAAGTTGCTCGCGTGTATTCGGAGTTGTTCGGCCCAGTTACAGGGTATTTAAGGCCTTGCAACCAGCGAGATAACGGAGTTGTACTCCCTGGGTTCTGCTATCAACAAGCGCTCCCTTGGCTAGTAACTCCAGGTCGTGTCCTGCTATTGACAAGCGTTCCGACCACCCGCCGCACCGAAGCCGTTCACTGTAAATAGGAGTTTTTCTCCCTTCTGGTTCTGCTCCGCTACGTTGGGTGAATGCTCTAGGTCGTAAAAGCGTAAGATTTTATCCTGAAATTTATTATACTAATTCCTGTCTCTCTTATAAACAATTTACAGAAGACATACTAACAAGGACCATTTCACAGAATAGTCCACCACATTGAGCCACGGAGAGAACCCGTAATTACTATTATAATTTTCCTGTTTTGTTTTAGATTTCTTTTTTTATTTTTGTTCTGTTCCTTAGTTTTGTAAATATATATTTTTTAAATTAATTGTTTGATTAATTATTGGACTTTATCGGTAAATTCAAATAAGAGAACCCCGGACCAGCCCGAGGTGTACTGAGACAGTTCAAATATCCACAACCTGTTTTAAAACGTTACATGGCGCCTGAGCAATGACCAGAAATTAACCGATAACCGATAAATAAAGTCCGATAATCAAGCAATAAATAAAACAGTTTAGAATGGCGACTAAGGAAGTTGGAGAATCATTAGATTACTCTCTCGAAGATGCCGACGTATCCGTATCATGGGTATACTTGAAGAGAGGAGTTAATTGAACTCGCTAAAAGATTCGGAATTGCGAAGAACTACTTACCACCGCACAGATATGTGAGTATTCTAAAGTGGAATTTGAAATTTGATGGAACCACCGACCCCATTTCATTGCTTGAAAGGATTGAGGAATTATCTACATGTTATGGATACGCACTAGACTGTTTGCTGCCAGCATTAGTGGAATTACTTAAGGGGAAAATACTGTTATGGTGCCGAAATAATAAACACTTTTGGACGACATGGTCCGAGTATTAAACCAGCTTTAGGAAAATATACCTACCGCCATGATTTAATGTCCGAATGGAGAAAGAAATACGAAAAAAAAAGCAGGGATATCAAGAGAATATCTGAATCCATATGGTAAAGAATTTGAAGTAACACAACTGGTGAATGATTCTTTCGTAGCTCCACCAACGCCAACGCACTCATTCGTTCAAGAGACCGTCCACCGTCGCCCGGAATAACGCGATTGTAGATGCAGTCATTCCTGTAACAAATCAAGGGAATTCTGTGAATATCAAAGAAAAGAAACCCCTGTTTCTGTGTTGGAGATGCGGAAAACCAGGACATTTCCGGAAAACCAGGAGTGATGACCCGAGACTATACCTGCCGTAATCAGGGAAACGAGCACCACCGGTTGGAACATAGAGGCAAGTCCTAGACACACCGGCCACCGCCTCTCTAAAATGTCACACCACCGTATATATACCGATAAATAGAGACGACCCTTGACTTTGCGTAACAATTTACATTCAAGAAAGAAAATTTTCAGCTTTAATAGATACAGGAGCAACAGAGAGCTATATAAGTTGGAATATCTGGCAACATTTAAAAGAATGTAACTATCAGCTAAATGTAGAAAGTAGGAGATCGATCAAGCTGGAAAATGGTTTTCCTACTAGAACCAAAGGAGAAATTACATTTCCAGTCGATGTAACAAATTACAAATATGAGGTAACATATATAATATGTACATTTCATATTTTCAAACTTATCAACAGATGTCGTCATTGGAATGGATTTTCTGAACAAATACCAAGCAAAAACCCGATCAACGAAAGGATACATCTGTTGGTATTTCAAGATCGTTTTACTAAACGAACCGAAATTATACCAATAAGAACTGTGACCGCACTAATAATTACACACAAATTTAAAGAAATAATATTTAGATACGGGAAACTGAATTTTTTTGTATCCGACAATGGAGTCCAATATAAAAAAAATTCATGACGCGGACGAACTAAACGAGCAACTCAAGAAATTAGAAAGAAATTAATGAGCTGGTAAAAATCAACCTAAGACAGGCGTTCGTCAAACAACAGTTATATTATAATCTAAGAAGGAGGGTATATCGTCCGCAAGTTGGAGATGTAGTGCATAAAAGACAACATCCTCTTTCCGATGCTGCGAAAAAAATTACGGCCAAGTTAGTGCCCAAATATATTGGTCCCTACAAAATCCACCGAATAATTTCTCCGGTTATTGTAGAATTGAAAAATTCTCGGAATGTAGTGATACGAAGGACACACGTGTCCGGATTAAAAATAACAGAATAACTGCAAAGTATAAATATCGGACCGCTTAAATATTATCATTACCAGTCTACAGTCAGCAGCGGTATAGTAAGGATGGCAAGTCCAAACAAAGCCCCGAAGAATAACCTCTGGAGACCGGAATGGGAAAACCCCAGAACTCCACCCTATACTACCGCGCCCGACGTGCTTGAACTACCGAGCTACAATCACCGATGATCGACACATCGCCACAGATTAAAAGGAAGCTCAAAATAATCGAGCTGTTCGGACCGGAAACCCCACCAAAAAAGAAAACCGAAATAATACTAAGGTTATCCCCGCTATCCCGGACACCCAAAAAGGGGAGTCTACCACAAACCCCAGGACGAGAAATCAAGACCCTGAAGACAAACAAATCCAGGGGTCATTTGCTGGAACGGCACGACAAATCGCCGTATAAACTAATACCATTGGACACGGAAGGAACACACGCCAACCGGCGCATAAACGTTTATAATGGGGAAAAATGGATAAAGATGACCCGCGACAAGACCATTCGCCTGGTATTCATCAACGGAACTCCCAGGTAAGGGGGTAATGTAACGAGTTACGTTAGCACCACGGTTCAACAAATAATCATTAATTAAATAATAATAATGATCCCGCGGTGCATGCAATCGTGCCCGGTGCAAAATTGTGCCGTGTGCAAAATCTAAACAGAGGAATGCCGAGCCTAGCGCCACGTCGGGAAAATTCGGACAACGTCGGCCAGAATCGCTAGATGCGTCGCGCGCTCTTTGTCCCCCACGATATCGCAGATGGAGAGGAAAGCTGCTCGCGTGTATTCGGAGATGTTTGGCTTAGTCACAGGGTATTTAAGGCCGTGCAACCAGCGAGAAGACGTAGTTGTACTCCCTGGGTTCTGCTATCAACAAGCGCTTCCTGGGCTGGTAACTCCAGGTCGTGTTCTGCTATTAACAAGCGTTCCGACCGATCACCGTAAATAGGAGTTGTACTCCTCGGGTTCTGCTATTGACAAGCGCTCCCTTGTCTGGTAACTCCAGGTCGTGTCCTGCTATTGACAAGCGTTCCGACTACCCGTCGCACCGAAGCCGTTCACCGTAAATAGGAGTTTTTCTCCCTTCCGGTTCTGCTATTAACATGCGCTCCATTAGGTGAATGCTACAGGTCGTGTCCTACTATCGACAAGCGCCGAAGCCGTACCACAAACAAAAAAGTTGAGGTCCCTGCTATTAACAAGGGTTTCTTCATCTAAGTCCATCGTGCCGGAACGTGAACCGTATTTGCAAATATTTCCCTAACCAGAGGCGACCGAAAGCGTAAGATTTTATCCCGAAATTTGTTATACTAATTCCTGTCTCTCTTAAAAACAATTTACAGAAAGGATACTAACCAGGAGCGTTTCACATAATAGTCCACCGCCGTCACATTGAGCCACGGAGAGGACCTGTAATTACTAGTATAATTTTCCTGTTTTGTTTTACATTTCTGTTTTTATTTTTTTTCTGTTCCTTAGTTTTGTAAATATATTTTTTTAATTAATTATTTCATTAATTATTGGAATTTATTGGTAAATTTAAATAAGAAAACCCCCGATCAGCCCTAGGTGTACTGGAGACAGTTAAAATATCCACCACCTGTTTTAAAACCTTACAGCCGAAAACAATCAACTGTTTGAGAGTATCCTCTCTGATGAAATTTATAGTCAGGTATCGCATGATATATCTGCTAATCAGCATGGTTTTATTAAAAAGAGGAGCACTACAACCAATTTGATTAATATTACACATAAAATAGCTAATCTGAGAGTGATTTTTGATCAACGATAACGTTTGTGTCACATAAAAATTAAAAGTTCAATCTTCATTGAAATTGTTGGGTTTTATTGTTCGTAGTTGTAAGAAATTTAGGAATGTTCCAACTATTATGACTCTGTTTAACTCCTTTATTCTAAGTAGACTAAATTACTATGTGCCCATCTGGAGTCACAGCTACGCAGTACATATTAATACTTTGGAAAAAGTTCAGAAAAAATTTCTTAGCTATTTTATACATAAGGGTATCTTTAATTGCTGGATAATAATGAACGATTGCGGCAAATCGTTTGTAATATTGTTAGAGACCAGACAGTTGATGTGGGTTTCAAATGATGTATAATTTGACTTGATCTAAATTTATGGTTTGTTCTTAGACAATTAACACATAACGATCTCGGAAATTGGTCGGCACTAGCAATGGAGTCGATTCACACTTGCCCACACAGGCTACCGAGCGCGTCTCCAGGTGGTGGATAGGTGCGTGACCGAAAAATCGGCCAGTAGCTGGCATAGGGTCCGGGAGGTGATTCATATGCCCAGGTTAAATCTTACAGACCGATCAGCTTGTTATCATTTATTCTAAAACTACTAGAAAAACTAGTAGACAGACATACGGGAAGGAGACCATCAACAAGGCATGTGAACTAGCAATCTACCAGCTAGTGAGCAGATGCGAAAGATTAGGGGCCTTTCTGGACATTGAAGGGACATTTGACAGTACAACCTTCAACTCCATAGCAACAGCAATGGAGAAAAGGGGGATTAACCCGCAAGTCCGTCAATGGGTAAACAAGATGCTCAGAAGCCGGACTGTAACAGAAGCGTTAGTCGCTGGCGGGTGCCCGCAGAGAGGTGTTCTCTCGCCCCTCCTGTAATGGTATCAAACTTGATGCAAAGGGCACTAAATACCGTAGAAAGATTGTGCAGGAATGAAGGGTTAATTGTAAACCCGGTAAAAACGGCGATCGTTCCCTTCACCAGGAGACAAAAAACTGATGAGATAAAATCATTACTTACGTATGAAATGGAAGTCCCAATCAAAAATGAAATGAAATATTTAGGACGGTATACAGGGTGAGTTTTTTTCGATGTTCTCTATGGGGATCTCGGAAACTATAAGAGATAGAGAAACTGTTAAATGGAGAAAGAAGTGTAGATTTACGAGACGAATAAAATTCCACTTTCAAAGTTTTCAAAAAAGTCAAGGGTAACTAGATATTTTGAAAAAAGTAAAAAGTGTCAATTTTTTCAAATCAATATATCTCGGTTTTTATAACAGATAGAAAAAAACTGTAAAAGACAAAGTTTTAGATAATTTTATGCAGATTAATCAAAAATAATCAGAAAAGTTTTATCGCCATTATTTTCCGAGATATGACGCAAACTTACATTTTTTTAAATGGAAACCATAGTTGGCTGTGACCTCATTCAAAAGG
Source organism: Ontholestes murinus (assembly GCA_963969525.1). Classification (NCBI taxonomy): domain Eukaryota; kingdom Metazoa; phylum Arthropoda; class Insecta; order Coleoptera; family Staphylinidae; genus Ontholestes; species Ontholestes murinus. The sequence goes on from OZ018388.1 coordinate 53,304,438, forward strand.
TAATTTTTTTCTCTTAAATCTAAAAATGAGTGAGTTATAGTCATTTTAAATTATATTATAAATAAAAAATGGATAGCCATGAAAAAGATGAAAGTAAAACAATTGCAGTTGTTTATAATATTAGCAATATTGTAATTATTAGTTTTACAGAGATAAATCAAAATGAAACAACTGCATAAAGTAATTCTGTAATTATCAATATATCAATGGGAGTGAAATTTTAATATTAAAAAAAATATGGTCAAAGAGTCCACGATTAATACTATTATGACATAAATTATATCTTTTTAAAATTGAATTTATCGCTTTTTGACTATTCTCTTGTAAATTGAATTAAATGTTTTAATAACAACTAGTTTATGATCCTCCACAGATTGATATGATTTTTCATATACTTTGTTTTTTACATAACCCCACAGAAAAAATTCTAAAACGCGCAGATCGGGAGATCTAGGTGGCCATGGGATTGGTTTATTTCTTCCCACTTATGAGTTAGGAAAAGCATCATTTAAATAATTTGTAAAGCCAACATGTTATTAGGTAGAGCACCGTCATATTGGAACCATTTTAATCTTGCTTGTAATGATAAATTTAAATAATCGAACGTATCTTCAAATGTTTTCTGAAGAAAATGAAAGTAATCAGTTTCACTTAGTGAGCTTTCAAAAATATATGGACCGAGAATTATTAATCCAAACACACCATAGATCAAACCCAAATTTAATTTGTAGTTTTCTCTGTGAAACTTCTCGTGGATTCTCTTGAGTTCATCTATGTTCATTGTGGCGATTAAAAATACCACAATTAGTGAATCGCGATTCATCTATTCATAATATTTTTGTAAGAAACGTATTATCCTCTTGATAAATAGGTTTATACCACATACAGAAGGCCATTTGATAATTACAAAATTTTATTCATATGCTGGTTTTTTATTTTTATTTAACTTTGTAGAACTAATAATTATAATATTGCTATTATTATAAACAACTGCAATTGTTTTACTTTCATCTTTTTCATGGCTACCCATTTTTTATTTATAATAAAATTTAAAATGACTATAACTCACTTATTTTTAGAAATAACTATGTCATATGTCATATTGGATTAAAGAGACAAAAAATACCTTTTGAATGAGGCCATAGCTAAAACTTTGCCCTTTACAGATTTTTTCTATCTGTTATAATAACCGAGATATATTGATTTGAAAAAATTGACACTTTTTACTTTTTTCAAAATATCTAGTTACCCTTGACTTTTTTGAAAACTTTGAAATTGGAATTTTATTCGTCTCGTTAATCTACACTTCTTTCCCCATTTGAACGTTTCTCTATCTCTTATAGTTTCCGAGATCCCCATAGAGAACATCGAAAAAAACTCACCCTGTATACTTTCTTCACTGCACTCTTGATGAAACGAAATTATAATATTAGGTAATTTCAAATTAAAACACTTGTTTAGTTTCATATTGTAGTGTATTGTAATTGGCGCATACAAATAAGCGCGCGAATAATTTTTAGTTTTTTGTATATTAGGAGATGCGCGCCCATTAGTATTAGGATAGTCAGTAAGAGATTGATTGTATTAGGAAGAGCACGTGGAATAAAGTTAGTTTAACGTTAGAGTGTGTTTAATAAAGTTGTACCCCCGAAAAACATTACAGTGGTGACGAGGATATATAATTGGATAGTGCGATTTAATAGTGAGATCGACATTAGCGGGACTAAACGCAGAAAAGACATTTTTGTGTTAAGGTAAAACACGTGCTAAAAATGGCGGAACCAATAGCGAAGCCGACGATCGGAATGCAAATTGAATTCGACCCCAAATACAGTGAATGGTCAATTCATAAATGTCGCATTGAGCAGTTTTTCATTGCAAATTGCATAAACGACGTTGCAATTAAACGGGCCGTTATGTTAAACAGTTTGGCACAAGATGCGTATAAACTGTTAGCTGATTTAGTTATACCGGCGAAACCCGACGAATGTACATATGATGAAATAATTAAATGCATGGGCGAATATTACGACCAAACAAAGGCAATATTTCCGGAAAGATATAAATTTTACGCCGCGCGTAAGATAGCAACAGAATCTTTGCAAGAATGGGGCGCGCGCGTTAAACATTTGTCTGCAAATTGCAAATTTGGACCATATTTAGAGACGGCATTGAGGGACAAATTTATTTGTGGATTAGAAGAGGGAAGGATCCGGGATAAACTATTCGCTGAGGACGACAATATCACCTTTAAGACACAGCTGGGGTACGGAGTTGCTGACATCGACGTCAGACCCATTAAGACCGAACCGATGGTTGTTCACCGCCTGGGGCAAAGAAAAGGACCAGCCTCGCGGGGAAAATCAGGGACACCGCAGGAGAGGAGCTCCAGCAGCAGCGCGCAGCCACACGGAGCAGCGTCACGTGATTTCCGCACACGTGCGTGCACCAGATGCGGGCGCAGTAATCACTCATTGGAAGGATGCCGGTACAAAAATTATATTTGCAATAATTGTGGAATGAAAGGACATGTGAGTTATGTATGTAAGAAAAATACAAATTTAAAATTTCTTAATGCAAGTTCATCAGAAAGGGAAATATTTAATTTAAAATCTAAAAATGGTAAACCAATAATGGTAAATGTTTTGATAAATAAAATTCCCATTCAGATGGAGCTGGATTCTGGAGCAGCAGCATCGGTTATTTCATTTAATTTTTATAAACAAAAATTACAACATGTGTGCACATTATCCGAAACAAAGTTAGCTCTAACAAATTATACCGGGGGACAGATTTTACCCATTGGGAAAATCTCGATAAAATTATCATTTAATAAAAAGACGCTACCGCTGAATATTTATATTATTAAGGGGGGTGGACCACCACTCTTAGGGCGTGACTTTTTAGATAGTTTTAACATAGGATTTAAAGAATTAAATTATATAGAAGGTCAATTAAGTATTAGAAAAGATTTTTTAAGAAGATTCCCTAATGTTTTTTCAAATAAGTTAGGAACTTTTAATAAAGCAAAATTGCATTTAAGATTAAAAGTAGGCGCCACACCAAAATTTTTTAAACCACGTTCATTACCATATTCTCTTAAAAATAAAGTAGATAAGGAGTTAGATAGACTAATTGAAAGTAAGGTGATATCTCCCATTGAAAATAGTGACTGGGGAACACCAATTGTTCCTATATTAAAAGATAATAATACCGTAAGAATATGTGGGGACTATAAGGTTACTTTAAATCCACAATTAGTGATGGATAGGTACCCTTTACCGCGAATTGAAGACCTTTTTGTGAAAATGCAGGGGGGGGAAACAATTCACGAAATTAGATCTCTCTCATGCATACCAACAAGTACTATTGGATGCAGAATCGCGAAAATTAACCGCTATTTCAACTCATCGTGGCACTTTTGTGTACAATAGGTTGCCATTTGAGGTGAGTCCTGCACCGGCGCAATTTCAAAGGTTGATGGATAGCTTGTTAGGAAAATTAGAAGGAGTATGCATATTTTTAGATGATATTTTAATAACAGGGGCCACAGAAAAAGAACATTTATTACGATTAGAAACAGTATTAAATATTTTACAAAATTCGGGGTTAACGATTAGTAAAGAAAAATGCTCATTTTTTCAAAATGAAATTAGTTATTTAGGCCATATTATAGACAAACATGGGTTACATAAATCGCCTACTATTTTGAAATCAATAAAAGAAATGCCGATACCAGAAAATGTAACACAATTACGTTCATTTTTAGGCATGGTAAATTATTACCATCGCTTTGTGCCAAATATGCCAAATATAGTGCATCCCTTATACCAATTAATTAAAAAAGAAGTTACATGGAAGTGGTCAGAAGACTGTCAAAATGCATTTAATAATATTCGAGAAATATTAATGTCAAGAAATTTCTTGGTTCATTATAATCCGGAACTTACATTAAATTTAACAGTTGATGCTTCTCAATTCGGTTTAGGTGCAGTATTATCGCATGTATTTGAGTCAGGTGTGGAGAGGCCAATTGCATATGCTTCGCGCACACTGACAAAAGCTGAAAGTAAATATTCCCAAATTGACAAGGAAGCTCTAGCAATTATTTTCGGAATTAAGAAATTTTACCAATATGTTTACGGTAGGAAATTCAATCTAATTACCGATCATAAGCCGCTCGTGTCTATTTTTGGAAGTAAAAACGGGATACCGACTATGACCGCAAACCGATTACAGAGATACGCAATATTTTTATGTGGATTTGATTTCAATATCAGTTACACAAAGTCATCGGAAAACAGCGCAGATTGTTTATCACGTTTGCCAATTAGGGATAATCATGCAATTTCTAGTGAAGAAATTGGAAATCGTTATAATCATTTACATTATATTACCGAATCTGATTTTAACATAGATGTAAATTCATTAAAAAAAGAATATAAAAATGACCCAATTTTGAGTAAAATTTTTAATTATGTAATGAATGGATGGCCAACTCAGAATAATGATGAAATTAAACAGTTTTATTTAAGAAAAAAAGAAATCAATTGTGATCAAGGAATACTTTTGTGGGGCTACAGGGTAATAATTCCACAAAAATTACGTAAAAATGTACTAGCAGAATTGCATAACACGCATATGGGGGTAGTAAAAACAAAATCATTTGCTAGATCCTATGTGTGGTGGCCATCCCTTGATAAAGACATAGAAAACATATGCAAAACATGTAATCAGTGTCAAAAATTCAGTCAAACATCGCCAAAAACACCCCTACAAAATTGGCCAATACCAGGGAGTGTGTGGGAGCGGGTACATATAGATTATTTAGGTCCTTTTAAAGGATTCTACATGTTAGTTGTTACAGATGCGTATTCAAAGTGGCTAGAGGTTTATCCCATGGTTAAAATTACGTCACACGCGACTATTGGAAAGTTAAGAGAACTTTTTGCAAGATTTGGAATCCCAAAAACCCTTGTTTCCGATAATGGTACACAGTTTTCATCAAATGAATTTCAAGAATTTTTAAAAAAGAATAATATTCAATATATAAATACACCTCCTTACCACCCTGCGTCTAACGGAGCAGCCGAAAACAGCGTAAAAACTGTTAAACATTATTTAATTAAGGAATTTAATGGAAATAGTCAGTTTGAATTAGAGATATTATTAGCTAGGTTTTTACTTCGATATCGTAACACAGAACATTGTTCTACTGGAGAATCTCCGGCTCGAATAATGCTTGGTAGACCACTCAGAACAAGACTAGATATACTTAAACCAAACAATGAACATAGAAAAAATAAAAATGTCAGTATAATTAAAAATAAAATGAAAAAGTCTCAAAAGCGCAATATAAGTAATTATAAAGGGCGTAGAATCATACAATTTAAGGTGGGAGAGGAAGTGCTTTGTAAAGATTATCGTTACCAAAAACCATGCTGGATTCCAGGTAGAATTTTAAATTGTTTAGGCTCAAATGTATATCAAGTAAAATCAGGTGAATTTTTATGGAAAAGGCATGCAAATCAAATATTGCGAAACGTCCGTAAAGATTTCGAAGTGATAGTGCATCGAGATAATAGTGAAAGTGATGCGGAAAATAAGTGCGGAGAAAAAAAATTAGATATTGATGTGATAGTTCCAGCCTGCAATAACCAATTGGAAAATGAAAATATTTTACCTTTACCGAAGCAACCTGAAACTATCACAGAGAATATCACATCGGTTAGCGACGAAGCGCCTGTGCGTCCACAAAGATTACGGAAGCCACCTAACCGGCTTCATTATTAAATTGTATATAAGACTAAATTTAAGGGGGAGATGATGTAGTGTATTGTAATTGGCGCATACAAATAAGCGCGCGAATAATTTTTAGTTTTTTGTATATTAGGAGATGCGCGCCCATTAGTATTAGGATAGTCAGTAAGAGATTGATTGTATTAGGAAGAGCACGTGGAATAAAGTTAGTTTAACGTTAGAGTGTGTTTAATAAAGTTGTACCCCACACATATTGTAATAATTAGTTTCCTGACACGTGTTTCGATCAATGACGACCATTCTGAATATTACAATATGAAACTAAACAAGTGTTTTAATTTGAAATTACCTAATATTGAAATATTTAGGGGTCATACTTGATACCAGATACCTAAAGAGCATCAGCAAAAAGGCCATGAGACGACTTTTTGCGACCAGAAAAATGGTAGGACTGAGACGCAGTATGACCAAATGGCTATACACTATGGTCATAAGACCTATAGTGACATACGCGGCGCTCTTTTGGGGAGAAAAGACCCAAACCAAAAGCGCAGCAGTAAAACTTGAAAGAGTGCAAATACAGGCGTGTCTGCTGAATACTGGCCAATGTGGACAATGCCCACGGCAGCCATGGAACACATATCGCTACCACCACTACATATATTTGTTATGATGGAAGCTAGACAGGCAGCCTATAGGATGCACATAAATGGACACACTTTAAATGTGGGGTCATTAAGACCAGCAATATTTAAAATACTACAAGAAGAAGAGACCCTAAAAATGAGGTCCGATTACACTAAAATCGTACACCCAGTCCGTAGATTCAAAACAAGCATACTACAGCGGAGTGAATGGACAAATGGGACATACCCGTTAACGAGTAAAGGAACCTTCTGGTACACAGATAAAAATACTAAAATAACCGGGGCTGGTATCTATGGAGGGTGCAACAGGAGCAAACAATTCGCGATTGCTCTGGGGAAACATGTCTCTATTTTCCAGGCCGAAATAGCCGCCATTGACTGGTGTGCTTAGCACGTAATGGAGTCGGGACATAACAAAGGACCAATTACCATTATGACAGACAGCCAGGCAGCCATAAAAGCGCTAGCTTCGCCGATAGTGCTATCCAGGCTGGTCATGACCTGCATAAACAGACTGAACGCACTGGCGACAACAAGGAAAACAAAGCTATTATGGTTACCCAAGGACCAAAGAATTATTGGACACTTGGGGCCCGACTTGCTATCCAAACAAGGGGCAGCGGTTGAATTTATAGGACTTAATCCTGCTTTCGGTATACCCCATGAAACCGGAAAGGAAATATCCGACACAAGCTGGGAGAGAAGCATAAAAAGGCATGGCATAACCAAATCGGAATTCAGAAAAGCCCCCTATACCGTGGGTGTTTGGCAGAAGAGGAAACTTCCCAACACCTACTGTGTACTTGCGAATCATATAAACGAGAATTCACGATAAAATTCGGAAAGCCTATGCTTCCTGTAGAAGAGCTAAAGAGCATTCCCTGACAGAAACTCCTGGAATTCAATAAAGACACAGGAGTGCACAGGGAGTAAAACATCCAGAGGCGCACAAAAGGACTTCGGAGACCGCAGTGCGTGGACGCTAAGCGACACCACCTCATGAGAAAAAAAAAACCCATAACGATGCCGATTGCTCTTTGATTAACCTTTCTTTAGGTTGAATTTTCAGAAACTTAGTACAATGTAAAATTATATGTTCGCCAGTATGTACATATATTATATCTGGGTTTGTTTTTATTAAATGAGAAAAAAATGTGTGCTTTGAGTTGCTATTTTCTTTTTTCTGTGTACTACTTGTTTGCCTTTCTAAGTACTCGAGTAATTCGCAATGGTTTCTTTAAGAAAACTTATAAATTTTTTAATTGAATTTTTTAATTGAACGATTGATGATTAGTGAACTAAATAAATCAAAATAGTACCCCAGTGATCTATTTGTTCAGCCAGATTTTTTAATGATTGTAAATTACTAGAAACTGTATCATGTAATGCTAGAAGGATGACGTGGATTCTTTTGTCATTGTTGGTATGTTAAAAAGTGATTCTACATGTTTATCAACAGCAAAGGGTTTATTTTCAAATCTATTTTTTAATAAATCCCGCGCCATATCGTAATTAGATGCAATTGATTCTAATGATTTGATAGTGTTTAAAGCATAAGCCTATAAGCAAGACCTCAGGTAATGAAACTTTTGTATTGAGTCTAAGGATGAATTGGTGTGTATTAATAAATTAAACGTTTCAAAAAATGAGAATCATTCTTCGTATTTACCACTAAATTCAGATAAGTTTAATTTTGTTAAGAGGACTTGATTGATTTGTTTTAATACTTGATAAGTAAGAATCGATTTCAGGTTTTAGCAGTAAAAATGTTGATTCAAATTCCTCTCGTTCCGAATTATGAATATCAATATTATTATCATCATTAAGATCATTGGGTTCACTTAAACATTCAATTTCATCCATAACGGAGGTGAAATCATCATATAATGGCAAACATTTTGTAAGGCGATGTTCAATTAGTTTTAAATTTATTTCAGTGGCTTCGACTTTAAGTACTTTTTTGAATGTATTGCTTGCACGAGTTAAATTTGATAGGACCGGCTGCGCTTTGTTTTGGTTACTAGTTGCTGTTCGATGATGATTATTCCCACACTTGGACCTGCTGTCATTTTCCTGTGGATTATTTCGGTGAACAGTTATCACTCGGTGACGTTGAACGCACGCTTCCTCCTCGGACAATTGATGCTTTCTCTTGGACACTTGCCGCTTTGTTTGAGTGATCAACTCCTCGGAATTGTAGTTTAATTTTGGTAAAATTTTAGAAGGACCGTGTTTAAAGAGAGCTTGTGAAATGTATTAAGATCCGGTTCGATTAGGACCAATGTTCGATGTGTTGCATTTAGATAATCAGCTACCTCACTGGCAAGGCATTATCACTCAATAAAAACATCTCTTTAAAGTTATTTGTATATCGCACACTTATTCTACACACTTATTTACAGAAGGTTTTATACAAATTGTTGATATTTATACTACGCTTGTCGGAACGAGAATGCTCCATTCCTAGAATATTTAGTTACAGGAAAATTATATTCATATATTACGCGGAAGAGATGTGATTGGTCAATTCAAACGTTGAGATGGGAACTAATAGTGGCATCTTCCAGGAACCATAAATCAAGCATTTCCCCGAAATCCGAGATAAGATTATTTTGCGAAAGACCAACACACCCCCGATGCGCTAAGAAGACGTCTGTTTTAAATTGCTCTACCCTAATGACATAATAAATTAAAATATGTAAATATTTCATAAATTTATGTGGGTAGAGAAATAACAATAAAAATTTTCTAATACGTACAAATGTGTCTGTGTCATTATGTTTATGGACATTGTATTTTAGAAGCTTCTTAAAAGTTTGAATAGAAATTTTAAATTGAAGGTTTTAATTTTTCTTGAAAGATCTAAAAACTCATTAGAAGTGGGTGTTTATTTGTCACCGTTTTTTGCTATTTTATTTCTTAATTACTATAATAATGTATTAATTTATTACATAATTTATAGAATTATTAAATATGCATAACATTAAACATAAAAAAAATCAAAGTCTAATTTTTCTTTGATTTATAAATAGTTTATTAACAGTATGGTACAACGACCCTTCTAAATCAACATTGTTGGGATTTAATAATAAGTTAGTTTTTAAGAGAAGTGTTTTTTAGTTGTTTTTATCATTCTACACATGTGCGCCACGCGGTGTGGACACCAGTCTGCTTGGAGCATTTAAAAGTGTAACATTGTACCCGAGAAGAATAAAGTAAGAGTAAATTGGCCGTTAGTGTCTTATTTCATTTCATATTATCTAAGTTATGTCAAATCTTGATTAGAAATTAAAAACACTTGGTTTGTTTCACAGAATATTTATTATTTTTTCTCTCCGACTAGTTTCGACAAAATGTCATTATCAAGGAGTAATGAAGCATTCAACAAACCAAGTGTTTTTAATTTCTAATCAAGATTTTTCAAATATGTTTCACCACGGGTTAAGTGAGCAATTAATTAAATATAAGTTATGTCAGTGGCGACGAGGATTATGGCAAACATCGGCAAGATTTCCGAATTTGAAGTGGGTGTAAAAAACTACGTATATTGCACGGTTAAAACAATATTTTATTGCAAACAAAGTCGAGGAAGGAAATAAAGTGCGAATTCTTTTAACTGTAGTGGGCAACGAAACGTATGAACTGATGGTGAATCTAAATGATCCCGTGAAACCATCGGAAAAGAACAATTAGTGGAAAGATTAAAAAGCATCTAGAACCGACACCTTCAGAAATTGCTGAACGGAATAAATTCAGACCGAGGAAACAACAGGAGGACGAAAGTATTGCAAATTATATTATTGCTCTGAAATGCTTAGCAAAAACTTACAATTTTAAAACCACGCTTGAAGAGAATTTGAGAGACCAATTCGTATATGGATTAGTGAGCGACTTGATAAAGCAAACGCTGTTTTCGGAAGCTAATCTAGAGTATACCCGGGCAGTGTCATTGGCGATAAACATGGAGCGAGCTGAAAAAGAAGTCTTCAATATGGCGCAGCGAGCGGTTCTCACAATAGGATTGATGATGGAGGGAGGACGTCATTAAGGAGTGCAACGTCATCAGGTTCGTCACCGAGGTACGGGAGGAGCGCAGGTCCGTCTTCTGGAATGTGCGCGGCGTGCGAGAGTTGCGGACGCAGGAATCATGGAAAGGACGAATGTTATTTTAAAAACGGAAGGTGTCACAACTGCAATAAGCTAGGACATATCAAATCTATTTGTAAATTGAATAATAAGAAAGTAAATTTAAATTGCTATGTACAAGAAACGGACAAAATAAATGCGCGGCCAGACTCGGACGAAGATTTATTTACCATTATGATTTTTCCGATACGTTAAAAATAAAGGTAAAAATTGAAAATATTAATTTAGAAATGGAAATTAATATCGGGTCAGGTATTTCAGTAAATTCAGAGAATTGTTATAGGAAATATTTTCATAAAATACCAATTTTTAATAATGATTTAAGGTTAAAATCATATACAGGGGATAAAATAAATGCAAGTGGTTTTATACGGGTGCATGGTATATACAATGGTAAATCTTTTAATAATTTAAAACTCTACATCGTACCTAAAGGAGGCCCTCCATTATTGGGGAGGGAATGGTTCAAAACATTTGGAATTATAATTAATGGGGACTTAAAAATATGTAAATGGGGCTTAAAAATTTGTAATGTCGTGGGAAAGCCGTTGGTCATTAAGGATAAATTAATTAAAGAGTTTCCGGATATTTTTAAGGTTGGATTAGGAACATTACAGAATTTTAAAGCGAATTTGATTTTAAAATCAGGCGCTACGCCGGTTTTTGTAGGGCGTGGGCTCTCCCTTTCGCTTTAAAGGAGAAAGTTGATTTGGAGATTAACAGGTTAGTCAAGGAGGGTATATTATCACCTATTGAATATAATGATTGGGCTACCCCAAATGTACCCGTCATAAAAAAGACAGGAAAATTAGACTGTTCGGTGATTTCAAAGTCACAATCAATCCAAAATTATACATTAATAAATATCCAGTTCCAAAAATGGACGAGTTATTTGCGAACTTACGTGGTGGAAAATTATTCAGTAAAATAGATTTGTCACAGGCATATGCACAAATCATGTTAGATGATGATTCAAAAAAAAAAATAGTAACAATAAACACACATCGTGGACAATTTAAGTATAATCGTCTTCCGTATGGTGTTGCCTCTGTGCCGGGAATTTTCCAACAAGTTATTGAGCAAGTTTTTGCAGGGATGCAAGGGATCGTAGTATTTTTGGATGATATTCTCGTTACAGGAAGTAATGAAGATGAACATTTACAAAGATTACGTCAAGTTTTTAGTAAATTAAGAGAAAATGATTTAAGAGTTCGAATTGATAAATGCAGTTTCTTCCAAAACGAAATAAGTTATTTAGGTCATACTATTAATCAGTATGGATTATGTACGAACAAAGGAAAATTGAAGCAATAATAAATGCAAAAACACCTACTAATAATACCGAATTAAAAGCATTCCTGCGTTTAATAAATTATTATGGTAAATTTATTCCTAGTTTAAGTACAAAATTACATACTTTATACCATTTACTGAGGAAGGGAGTAGTATGGAACTGGGATGGAAAATGTAGAAAAGTGTTTGAGGCAGTAAAAAAATAATTAACGTCTCCTAACATACTGGCACACTACGATCCGGCATTGCCACTTGTAAGCCCGTTGCTTATGCATCACGAACACTTTCTAAAAGCGAAAAGGGCTATTCTCAAATTGATATAGAGGCACTAGCTATCATTTATAGAATTAAAAAATTTCACCAATACTTATATGGTAGACATTTTACACTCTTAACAGACCACACACCTTTACTATAAATATTCGGAGGGAAGAAGGGAATTCCTACAATAGCAGCTAGTCACCAACAAAGATGGGCAATTTTGTTAGCGACTTACCAATTTGAAATGTTACATCGAAAAAAAATGCCAATGCAGATTTTCTTTCGAGGCTGCCACAATCTGAAAACAACAATGAATATCCTGATTGCGGACATGTATTTTATTTACATGAATGTACACCAATTAAATTTAAAGAAATTGTTAAAGAAACGGGAAAAGATGTGATTTTACAAAAAAATTATGGATATTGTTTACATGGATAGGCAGTAAATGGCAGTGGTTGTGACACTGAAATAAAACCGTATTTCTTTAAGAGAGAAAAATTACACTTAGAACATGGTGCAATTTTTTGGGGTTATAGAATAATCATTCCGGCGACACTCCGCGAGAAAATATTGTCACAATTACATCGTACTCATTTAGGGGTAAATAAAACGAAATCGATAGCAAGGTCGTATTTGTGATGGCCTAGGTTGGAGTCAATGTGTAAAAAATGCGTCATTTGTAATAATTTTAGACCGGACCCTAGAAAATCTCCAACGCAAAGCTGGCCTAGCTCAGATACGCCTTGGACTCGCATACATGTAGATTTTTTAGGACCATTATTTGGACATAAGTATTTAATTGTTACGGATTCTTATACGAAATGGCTAGAGGTTTTTAAAATAACTAAGACAATCGCCGAAGTAACAATTAAATGTTTACGTTCTTTGTTTGCAAGATTTGGGTTGGTGAATACCTTAGTTTCTGATAATGGTCCACCATTCACATCTCTGGAATTCGAAGAATATTTATGTAAAAATAATATAGTTCATAAGTTTAGTCCACCTTACCACCCAGCCAGCAATAGAGCCGCGGAAATAAATGTAAAAACTGTAAAGATATTCCTGAAAAAGGCATATTTTAGTAACAAAAATTTAGATATAGCTTTAGAACAATTTTTGTATGATTATCGCATAGCGAAGCATTGCACTACAGGAGAAAGCCCTGCAAAACTTTTGTTTGGTCGTGAATTACGTTCTAAATTTAATTTTTTGTTACCAACCAATAACAATCAACAAAGTAATGAAACAGCAATGGGGCGTAAGCAGATAAGAGAATTTAACATTGTCGAAAAAGTTTTATTTAGGAGTTTTGATAATCCGGCAGTTCCAGCTTGGCAGGAGGGAAAGGTGGAAGATAGAAAGGGTAGTGTAATATATGACGTAACAATCGTTGCCACGAAAAAGCCTTTCAATTCCCATTGCAATTTCAACTGAAAATGTAACAGACGAAAACAGTGACGTCGGTGAAAATAGTATCGCCGTTTCAGATAGTGCTGTCGGTGAAACCAGTAGTGCTAATAGTAATTTAAAGGCTGGTGTAGATACTAAAAGTGCGCCCCGATATTTTCTACGAAGTCGTAATAAGTAATATCTAGGCTGTTACAATCCTATGAACTATATGTTAGTTAATTTTCATTCATAATTTTTATGTTTAATTTGAGAAAAAGGTGTTGGAATTTAATACTAAGTTAGTTTTTAAGAGAAGTGTTTTTTAGTTGTTTTTATCGTTCTACACATGTGCGCCACGCGGTGCGGACACCAGTCTGCTTGGAGCATTTAAAAGTGTAACATTGTACCCGAGAAAAATAAAAAGTAAGAGTAAATTGGCCGTTAGTTTCTTATTTCATTTTATATTATCTAAGTTACATCAAACATTATTGGTCCCGAAGTAAGAAAATTAATGGAGCCTACTCCGTTTACATTATTATATTTGAAATTCTGCCTGTATTATTTAAACTAATTGCGAAAATATAACTTAACATTTAAGTTTGTATTTTATAAGGTAGATTAATTAACCTTGAAAAGGCTGAAACCGATCACGAATAAAAAATCATGTATAATAACAACAAAGTATACTTATTAATCTACCTTACTCAAAATTTATCATACAAAAGTGGCCTCAAGTAGTCACATTTAAGTTTAATTTTCTATTACTTATGTAAATATGTATGTAAATCTGAAAAGTAATGCTGAGATCCTATAAGAGTCTTAATAAGACTTATTGTTGTAGATTTACAAAATGTTTTCATTTCTTTAATTGGTAGTTAATTTTCTATAACGACCTAAAAGACCTTAAAAAAAGTTTTCAAGTTATACTATCTTATCCTGTTTTATTCAATTTACAAAAATGATGTATAACGATTAAGAAGCCTCTAACATATATAACATAAAGGACTTTTATTATTAAATTTTAATTGCCTAAACTTCTGTAGCAAACATGATTTTAATATTGGACAATGGACTTTTTATTGGTTTTTGAAAATTGCTGTTGAATCTTCATTTAAAATTATTAGATTTAAGGCTCTTATGGCATACCTCTAAATAAGTTTGTATTTCTAATATAACTGTAGTTGGCTTTAATTCATTACATAATTTCATAAATTCATACTTAATACCTAGTATCGCCCTCTAATTAAATTTCACAGTGAGACGTCCCCATTTTGAGGGCTCCATGGAGGATGGGGAGCCAGGAAGGATGAAATACCTTAAAATAATCTATAATGACAGCTTTAAACCTACTAAACCCAATCCTCAAGACGGGGGCTCACAACGGGAGACCACAACGTCAAATGCCTCCATAACAAATAGAAATATAATAGATACTGCCACAGGAGGAACCAGTGATCTTGGTGGCATATGGTAGAGCCAATAAAAGAAGAAAACGAAACGGAAATACCTACTCGCAGGAAGGCTTGTCTGGCAGAAGAAGCAAGAAGAAGCAGCAAAGGCCAGTACTAGCCACTCAATAGGGAAACTATCTGCCCACTCTTCAGTGGTGTCCATGTGGCGACGGAAATTCTTCGAGTCATCTGTGTCGACGAGGTAACTAGAGTGGCTGATGGCCAAGGTGAGTGCCTCGTGGGAAGGGTGGTGTGGAAAGACTCTCATGACAGTCCGCGTTAATCAGGTGCCAATCCTAACGAAGACCACAATATGGATCCCCGGCAAGCCTGAAGAATCGGAAACGGTTCTCAATCGGCTGGACTTCCTAAATAAAAGTATTAACGTGGCCAGGAGAAAGCCGCAGAAGAAACCGTAAGGACTTCTGGCGATGGGAGTGGACAAGGCGGATGCTGAGGCCATCGAGGAAAAAGGGATGAAGCTGAAGTATATGTTCAGCGACATCCCCGTAAAAATGAAGAACGAGTTTACAGAAAATTGTGTGCTCGTAACATTAATGGAGGTCGAGGCAGCCCGGGGATCAGCGACAAACCCAGATGCACCGACTGCTACGCAACTGTAGCGTGTACTGACCACCCAAATAGCCGAAATATAATCAAAACCTTTAATAGATCTGTGCAATAAACAAGAATAAAAACCAGAAGGTAAGAAACAACGAAATACGCACAGAGGTAATTCAATGCAATCTGCAAAGCTGCAGCGGCCACAGTAGGCAGGGTTCATGGTCTAAGCAAACCAGGTGGTGATTTGCTTTATGTATCCACAGGTAAAACACCGAGGGACGCCATATGCTGCCCTAGCATCAGCATACTGCCGCAAACCTGGGATATTTGAGACAGGAAGTATCAAGTAGCTTCCTGTTCGCGAGTATGTACGCCCGTGCTCAGCGGAACTTAAGGACTTCCTTGATAATTGTTAATAAGTAGTTTTAATGCTGATCAGGAAAGTCGAGGAAGATCCATGGGACCGCCAGAATGGGGCAGTCGTGATTTAGTTTGTGATCAAAAAGGTCATTCCAACATCTAGTTTAAGTGTATTATTAAATAGTTTAGTTGAAAATGTTTTTTTTTCTCGTTCTTCGCCATTTAAAGTAAGTCATCTACCAGTTCCTATTAATATTAGTCAGTAACATCACCTTTGCTTTTGATATCAAAGTCGCGAAGACTCCCACGCAACAAGACCTTTCACAAGAAGCTCACAACCTGCCCCCAACTCCGGAAATGAAAGCACACATGGTGCACTCCCATACCTGGTGGTGTTAGATGGAGTCTAACCCCACTGAGAGGGGTATTCCTGCCCTCTTAGTGGGGTGTGACTCCAACTAACACCACCAGCTATGGGGAAGCCAAGAAAACAACACCAGGGACACGTTGTTGCATGACTTTATATTAAGTAGAAACTTAGATATAGTAATGAATGGACTTTTGTAAACTCCCGTTACCAAAGTTGCATTAACCTTACGCTTGCTAGTACTTATATCATCAGATATGTAAATAACTGGAACGTATCTCAAAAAGTCACAATGTCAGACCATAGATGAACAAAATTCCAAATTACACTAAAATGTTGGCCAGTAGGTGAAAAGTTCCCTCCTGGCGACCATCACTAGAATCTTTGAAACTAGGGACTTGGAGAAAGAGCCAATATAATATATACATAAGTAGAGAATATGACTGATGCACTCGAGAAGGGCATCATATCAGCGTACAAGAAAGCATGCTCTCGTCAGAGAAGACGAGAGACCCATAAGTGCATGGTGGTTCACAGAACTTGAGGAGCAAAAAGGGTATACAACACAGCCATGAATACGCAAAATGGTGCTGAGGCCCGGAAGCGTTTTCTGCTCTAATGTGGAAAACGCCGAGGTTTCCGACCACATGACTAAAACTGGCCCTCTCAAAAAATCCTTTGCCAAAATTCTCTAGCCTTAAAAGGGAGGACGTTTCATACATTGATTCAACTGAAAACACACCAAACTGTTATTAAGGACCCATTTTCCGGCTGTACTATCAACCAGTAGTGGAGCCCCACGGGTACATCAACAGCATCCCTAAACAAACCGGATTGGGACCTGACAGGGTTTATCGTTACCACTGAAAGGGTAGACTGGGCAATGCGGAGTTTCTTACCATACAAATCCCTACGGATATACGGGATTTATCTGGTTCTCATACAGTGGGGCAATAATGCTATCCCGGAAACACTCATGGGCGTGTACCAGGGGTGTGTTGCCTTTAGTTACACATTCTATTCATGGAAGGAAATTTAAGTTATTCGACTACATCCCAGCGAAAGCATATCGACCAATAAGTCTCACATCCTTGCTACTAAATATACTGGAGAGGCTATGCAACCTGTACATAAGGGAAATAGTTATAGTAAAACATCCTCTACATCCCAATCAACATGTTTACTATGACAGCAGGTTTTTTGGACTCGGCCCTACACACTGTGGGGAGCAGAATTAGCCGATCCTTTGAGCAAAAAATTCACGCAGGGTGTCCGGTGGCCTTACGCCAGTGGATCTCCAACATGCTGTAATGGAGTACAGCCTATATTATAACCTAGTCGTCGACGGACTACTAGAATCACTGAATTAGCAGGGCTTCTGCACGGAAGGTTGCGCCGACGATATCACAATCCTACTTCCTGGCAAATCAGAAATTATGTTAGCGAAACATATGTTGATGCTCTTGACATAGTACACAAATGGTGCATAGATCAAGGAATATCTCTAAATATAACATAAACAGAACTGGTAGTTCACAAGAAGAAGAAAGATAAAGGATTTTAAGCCACCAAGCTTTCGGGGCGAAAATCTCACCCTG
This sequence comes from Ontholestes murinus, assembly GCA_963969525.1. Taxonomy (NCBI): domain Eukaryota; kingdom Metazoa; phylum Arthropoda; class Insecta; order Coleoptera; family Staphylinidae; genus Ontholestes; species Ontholestes murinus. The sequence goes on from OZ018388.1 coordinate 53,322,277, forward strand.
AAAGAAAAAGTCAAATACTTGTTCATTCTTTTAGACAACAAAATAAACTGGAATGCCCATCTGCAGGAGATAAACCTATGCTGGGCGAAACGATATAACAACAGCAGAGGTAAGAGAATAGGAGATAGTTTGCCGAGAAAGGCATCCGAACGAACGATATGCGAAAAGGAGTCCTCCCTGCCACCCTCGGAGACAGGAGTCTCAAGTGAGTTAGTTGGAAAAAGGAAGAAGATGCCCTGTCCATGTGGTGGAGTAGTGGCCGAATCATGGTGCTGCATCCGAGTTTAGATCACATATCACATATATCAAACGTGCTCACCTCAAAGGGCTCCTAATTTAGGAAACTAAATAATAAACATTGATAATATAACACATGAATTTTGATTGACACAAGTTAAGAAACAATAGAAATTCAATGCAATATGAAAATCAATATTCAAAGATTTCTTAGTCTTATTACAACAGGGATGGAAAGTAAAATTTTTCAAAATGAATTGAAATACAGAACTAAAAATATATTAGTGACAAATACAATTCACAATCTTATGCGTTTTTTCTAGAGTCATAAACCCATCTCCAAAAAGATTGAAATAGGCGTAAATTACCAGAAACAAAGGTTAGAGTGGAAGATGTTCGCAACTGTATGAACTCCGCCCAGCTTCATCCATTTAAAATTTTTGTAAGTTTTATATAATATTTTTATATTTTTATATGGATTCTGTTGTAAAGGAAGCTAAAGTCTAATAAACATAAACATAATAATAATTGCAATCGTATTAATTTAAAAAAAGGCACTAAAAATCTTTCGTCACATTTTTATTTAAATTAAAATATATTTACGACAAAAAGTGACGATTATAAATGGTTTAATACTAGTTAGTAGTAGTTGTTGTTCTTTTTTTAAATTAAGGTTATCATTAAATGCCATCCAAAAATTAAACAAAAATTTAATTGATCAATTGCTGTCAAAGAGGAAATTATTAGACATTCTATCCGGTTCGTAGTGACCCTAAAGTTATTTCTAGGGATGGAGGAGTTATGCCACCCACGCTTACATTCCATAGTAAAAGAGCACCCGCGCAGGAATTCCGCGAAACAGGAGAAAATAAAACATATTATAATTCATGCTATGTTAGTTCGCTGTAGCACTTGTGTATAATAAAATTATAATCTTTTTTAAATAATTTCAAATATTCAAGACAAACATAATTCGCGAGTACTCCAGAAATAAATTAACATTTCACACTCATTGTTCTTCCCCTTTTGAAGTGCTTTATTTTAGATCTCTCTCTTAAATCTTTATTGACCATGATGCTAACGTCTGGATTGACAGGTCATATAGTGAGCCTCTTGAAAAACAGCGGCTAATTAGTATTTAATCGAATTTTAGCAACGTTCTAACGAGAGTAAAGTTATTAAGCTTCCATTGAAATTCAGACAATTATTAAAAATTAAAAACCCAATTCATTTATTATTATTATATATATATACAGGGTGAGTTTTTTTCGATGTTCTCTATGGGGATCTCGGAAACTATAAGAGATAGAGAAACGGTTAAATGGGGAAAGAAGTGTAGATTTATGAGACGAATAAAATTCCGCTTTCAAAGTTTTCAAAAAAGTCAAGGGTAACTAGATATTTTGAAAAAAGTAAAAAGTGTCAATTTTTTCAAATCAATATATCTCGGTTATTATAACAGATAGAAAAAAACTGTAAAGGACAAAGTTTTAGATAATTTTATGTAGATTAATAAAAAATAATCAGAAAATTTTTATCGCCATTATTTTCCGAGATATGATGCAAACTTACATTTTTTTAAATGGAAACCATAGTTGGCTATGGCCTCATTCAAAGGGTAATTTTTTTCTCTTTAATCCAATATGACATACGGCATAGTTATTTCTAAAAATAAGTGAGTTATAGTCATTTTAAGTTTTATTATAAATAAAAAATGGGTAGCCATGAAGAAGATGGAAGTAAAACAATTGTAGTTGTTTATAATAATAGCAATATTGTAATTATTAGTTCTACAAAGTTAAATAAAAATGAAAAACCAGCATAAGAATAATATTTTTGTAATTTTCAAATGGCCTTCTGTATGTGGTATAAACCCATTTGTCAAGAGGGTAATACGTTTCTTACAAAAATATTATGAACGGATAAATCGCGCTTCACTAGTTGTGGTATTTTTAATCGCCACAATGAACATTGATGAACTTAAGAGAATCAACGAGAAGATTCACAGAGAAAACTACAAATTAAATTTGGGTTTAATCCATGGTGTGTTTGGATTAATAATTCTCGGTCCATATATTTTCGAAAGCTCATTAAGTGAAAATGATTACTTTCAGTTTCTTCAGAAAACATTTGAAGATACGCTCGATTATGTAATTTATCATTACAAGCAAGATTAAAATGGTTCCAATGTGATGGTGCTCCACCTCATAACATTTTGGCTTTACAAATTATTTAAATGATGCTTTTCCTAACACATAAGTGGGAAGAAATAAACCAATCCCAGGGCCACCTAGATCTCCCGATCTGCGCGTTTTAGAATTGTTTCTGTGGGGTCATGTAAAAAACAAAATATATGAGAAATCATATCAATCTGTGGAGGATCATAAACTAGTTGTTATTGAAACATTTAATTCAATTTACATGAGAATAATCAAAAAGCCATAAATTCAATTTTAAAAAGATATAATTTATGTTATAATAGTATTAATAGTGGACTCTTTGACCATATTTTTTTAATATTAAAATTTCTCTCCCATTGATATATTGATAATTATAGAATTACTTTATGCAGTTGTTTCATTTTGGTTTACCTCTGTAAACCTAATAATTACAATATTGCTAATATTATAAACAACTGCAATTGTTTTACTTTCATCTTTTTTATGGCATTTTTTATTTATAATAAAATTTAAAATGACTATAAGTCACTCATTTTTAGAAATAACTATGTCGTATGCCATATTGGAATAAAGAGAAAAAAATACCGTTTGAATGAGGTCACAGCCAACTATGGTTTCCATTTAAAAAAATGTAAGTTTGCGTCATATCTCTGAAAATAATGGCGATAAAAATTTTCTGATTATTTTTTATTAATTTGCATAAAATTATCTAAAACTTTGTCCTTTACAGTTTTTTTCTATCTATTATAATAACCGAGATATATTGATTTGAAAAAATTGACACTTTTTACTTTTTTCAAAATATCTAGTTACCCTTGAGTTTTTTGAAAACTTTGAAAGTGGAATTTTATTCGTCTCGTAAATCTACACTTCTTTCCCCATTTAACCGTTTCTCTATCTCTTATAGTTTCCGAGATCCCCATAGAGAACATCGAAAAAAACTCACCCTGTATATATATTATATTTATATATTGTGCAAACCATTTAATATTAAAACATTTATAATATTGTGCATAATAATTACCCATGTCTTCCCTGCGACGGTATAGGTACACTGTAAGATATAATCCATTTTCTAGCGTTGCACGAGTAATAGGGATAGGTCCACCAGCCTCTATAAGATAAATTGGCGGGACTTTCCATAAATTTCGGCGATCGCAGTCCTGGACTTGAGTCTGCATCCTCGTACCTATAAATCAGAAAATGCATCAGTTAATGTGATTATAATCTTGACGAGGTACCTACACCATATCAAAATTCATTTCCCATCAAGGTTTAATTAGCAAAGTAATTGTGGATGCACACAGTAAAAAAGCGTGCCAGGAGTTTTATAGGAATGAAAATTGTAAATTATAATTATATACTCTTATAGCAATAACATTCAAAAATTATTTGTAAACTATCGTACTTCACTACTTATGCATAGTATAATCATTTAAATGGAACTGGTATATTGCTCATTTCATTTTTGTTTTCCGTTATATACGTTTTGTTTAATTAATAATAATTTAAAACATACTTTTATCTCTCAGAATCTAATATTTGTGTTTTTTTGCCGCCTATAACGTTCATTTCAATGTTTTAATTAAAAAAAAGTAGAAACAGGAAATACTGCTTTGAGAAGTTAACCACTTCTGGTGCAGGCTTTTTGGCAAATGTTTTTTTTAGCTCTTATGTCACCTCAGAGTTTAACGTTGCAGTTTAAAATCTTTAGAGGTTGCCTGCTAGCTATTCGCTAATGATAAATTTAATAAGCATGTATGAGAAATGTTTGCATTCATATTCCATGTATTAGGTCACGACAATATGTAACTTTTCTTATTGAACTAATATTGGATATTAAATTAATTGTTAAGTTAGATTTAGAAGCAAATTATGTATAATTTATATTAAGTATGTTACTATTTTTCAAAACATTACTGTTATCGATGTAACCATTTAAATAAGTTATATGTATTATATATGCAAATAAGTTTGTGACTATTAGAAATAGACATATACCAAATTCTAGTAGTATTTTAGATAAGAAATATACGATGGTAGTTTGTGCTCTAGTCCACTATATTGTTATGTACAAGCTGAAGTTTTGCATCCTCAGAGCCTAAAAATAGTTCTACAGTAAGGTCTGATAATATAATTTTAAAAAATAACAATAAAAATAAAACTAAAAGTTAAATTTATAAATTATGATTGTTTTTAAAGACTAAATATAGGTAAAACTTACAAGTAAAACAATTAAAAGTATGCCCCACACACGACCACGTGGCTACAGCAAGATTTTTGAGGTTAAGTTATTTAACATCATAATTTCTTCTAGTAGGTTGAAGAACGTCTTGAAGAATTTTGAGAGAAACGAAACCGAAAAATTGTAAGTAGTTTGAAGTTAAAAGTTGATTAAAGTTGTAAAATTAACTAAATGTAATAAGATTTGAGAACAATTATTGAAGGTAGACAGACACAAAATGATCCGCCTTTCACAAATTGACTGTGAAGACAGCGAACACACGAAAGTATTTCAGACAAACCCAAAAAAAGAACACTAGTTAGTGATCAGAAAGAACAAGCCAAGGACTGAGCAAGCTGTGCAATTCCCCAGTAACCTACAATTAATAGAAATAATAGTAGTATGAAAAGAATAGAGTAAGAGAAAGACAAAAGGGGCCAACAAGTAAAATGATTAACAATTAAGAAGAGTTATGCGAAAAGTAAGAGAAAAGTAACATAAAGATAGAATTGTAGGGGTAGCCTACGGGGAAGAAAGAAAAATGTTAATGGAGAATCAGGAAGAAAAATATAAAAATTAAATTAAAACCATGTAATCTTGGGCGTTATTGGAATGAAAACAAATTACTATAGAAGACCATCAATGTCCTTTTTGAAATTCATTCTATGTTTTTGTGCTTGTATATGACACATCCCAAAAAACGTCTCTTAAAACTATTACGTTCAGAGCAAACGATTTTTGTGCTATCATAACCTGGAGAGTGGTCAGTGTCGTTATAGTGTACACTAAGATCAGTAGATCGAGGTTTTCATTTTACATCACTTTTACGTTGTGTTAGTCGTTTATTCAGTTGTTGAGATGTTTGCCCAATATATACTAGGTCACAATGTTTACAATTAATTGAATATAAAATGTCATCTTTATAAAGGATGGTGATAGGGTGTTTTAGGCGAGAGAAATAGAGGGAGTTAAGGGAACGATAGTCAGTATAGGTTACTCATACATTAGAAGAGACAGAGCGAAAAATACTTGTTAAATGTTGAGAGAGACAGAACAGACAACACATCTGCTTAAGGCATACGCTTCAGGTTTGCATTGTATATCTCTCTTATGATGTCTAATCAGTGCTCCAAGCAGTAACTGTACTACTTTAAACCTGTCAATGTTTATTAAAAACATTTTAGAAACATCTCTTATCGCATACAACAAATTTATAATAAAAGAGTTTGCAGAAAAAATAAAAAAAAACAGCGTCCTTCCCCTCGATTTTGTGATAGTTCTAGATATTATATTATTATAATTGGAATCTAATAGAAGCTAAAACTACTATTTCGAAAAACGTAATTCTCCGCCTAATAAATGTTATTTTTGTTATTTTGTTTTTCAAATTCAATTTTATTTAGAAAAAACTAGAATCCCCATGAAATCAGTTCTCTCCCCTATAATTGCCGAATTAGTAATCATTTATTCTAAAACTTCTAGAAAAACTAGTTGATATGCATATACCGGAAGGAGTCCTAAATGATTCACCACTACACCGCATAGTGGTTCAGAACGCGAAAAACGTGATCGAAAATAAAATTTTCAACTTCTTCGTACAAAGTTAAAATTGCACTTATTTAATCTTGAATAGTTGTTCTATTTGATAATATTAATAATATGCATCTTATTTACATAAGTTTTTCTATATTTGCTTTCAAAGTTCAGTAAAATTGAGACGTTGCAGCTTATAGAAATTAGGGTGTAATTAAAAAGATTTGCTTGTGGTAAATGCGGTTATTTATTAATGTCATTATAATATTGTTATAGATTGCTAAGTGTATTATTAAGTAACATTACTTATTACTGGATAAAGTTTACCTAGTACAAGAAAGTTTATTGCTTGTAACCGGTAACCGGATTATAAAAATTTGCCTTAAGTGAAGGATTACGTTTAGTTCTACACAACCCTACAGGGAAATTACTTCATTTATGCTTAAATTAGCTATTTGGCTTTGTAAATTCAAAAAAATTAGCTGCCAATATTTGCCTATTCAAAACATATAAAAGAAAATCCCGCACGGTACCCGATCAGTTGATACGCAACTTTGAGTCGAACCTGTACGCAGATTATTCTGGGCGCATTTTCGAAATTTGTGACGTTGTAAGAGGTTGTGTTTTTGTTGCAGTAGTTCTTTTGAAAATTTGTAACATAATGGCCGCGAAGAAAATATGTCTATTGGTATTAGACGAAGTCTCTACGATAAATGATGATAAATCGACTAAAAGTAAGAAACGAACAATTTATCTGTTTATACTTGACACATACGGACTTGCCGAAGATGACAAATCAAGTAAAAATATTTTGTATTGGCTTGAACAAATGTTTTTTCCAAGATACTTCAAATATTGGAAATCGTCCAATAAAATATCTAGTGTTTTTATAAAAAAGCAAAATGTTTGGCGAGAAGAAGCAATTATTTTTCCTTAATCCGTTTACTGCCGTTATAAATAGGCGTAAAACCCAGGAGCTCAGAAAAAGTAATTCCGTGGAAAAGCTTGAGCAATCAAAGTACGAGAAAGTGGAGATATTAATACTGCCGATTCGATAATTGAAAGTACTTCAACTTGTTACCGGCGTTTTACCGGAAACGCCGGCACAATGATTATTTCGTGCAATTTATTCATTTTATCACGGTTCCCTCATTGTTGATTAATTGACCTTCATAATCATTTAGTATAAAATGAAATAAGTTTGTCTCCTTATTGATTGTTCGGATTATGTAAATATTATTTGTAAATATAGGATTAGTTTATTATTAGTTTTAGGGTACATAGTTTTAGATTTATTACCTTACGCGGCACAAATCTCTCTTGGGTTGTAAAACTCAAATTAAGAAGAAGCGGCCCTAATCCGGGAAATTTCAACATTACGGCATTTCGTGATCAGAACAAAGGCGCAACAGATTTGGTCGCGAAATGCTCACAGTTGGGTACCGCCCTCCGGTACAATGGAGAGGCGTCTTTTACTGCTCGGCTGCTTGGAACTCGGATTAAGGGAAATTACTGAATATTCACATCATGTTTTTTTTTATCGCGAATTGAATTCGATTACGTCAATCGCGCAGCCATATTTGCTATGTAATATTAATATTGTAAATATTAATAACGGTCGTCCACTCTTATTTTGCCAATTTGTAAATATATATTCTTTATAATTACCCAAACATATAATCACATATAAGTTAGCATTAGGGTAAGAAACGATATTACTTACAGAGTTATACAGTAGAGGAATACCAGTATTAGTGATAATTAATAGCATTACTTTAATTCTTACAAGCTATAATTATTAAGAATTATCATTAGTAATTTGGGTTGCCGGTTGCATCGTCCCCTTGCGCCAGGGAAGACAAAAATGATGACGCGCAACATACTTGCGCAGGTCACCCCTAACCGCTGGTCCAATCAGTTAGTGGACTCTTAACCACCTCCATCTCGCACATCACCCGAGAAGGGAAGATCGTGAGTAGGGAGAAGGTGGTTAACAAAACTGGCGGATCACAGGGTTGAAGAGACAGTTGTTTTTTTTTATTCAGACGGTTGGACAGTTGTTTTTTTATTATTCAGAGTTTGAGAGTTTTGTTATTGTGCGGTCCACGTTTAACCTCCGTGAAACGATCTTGCCTTTACGTGATTTTATATTGTTTAGTTTTAATTATACGCGTAAGGTATTAGTTTCATTTTGTATATATATATTTTATTGTAGTCTATTTAGTTGATATTACTTTGTTTTTTTTAATTAAACTATTGTTAATGTTTTCCGAACATTGTGTTCTCATTTAATCAACTGTGCAATTTAATTTTTCCACAATAAGATATATATATATATATATATATATATATATATATATATATATATATATATATATATACAGTGAGTAGTTACCGAATCAAGCTGTTCCTGACCAGACCAGATGTTATAGGGTGAGTTATTGTTTTCTATTTGTTTACATTCAATTTACGAAGTGACTGTGTGGTACCTCTGCCCTGAGCTAACAGGTAATCGAGGGTGATCCGATTTTGAGAACTAGGCCAATAACTTATTTTTATTTTTCTCGAAATCGGGGTGATTGTCTCCCAGAAGTCAACACCTTAATTTTCCCCCTTTGATAAACTACACCAAGTAGAGGCAAACGAATAATGAAAAAATGGAGGAGTCCCGAACAAGAACAAAATGCCATGACACCTGAAGAGGCTCTATCATTTATTATCTCGGGTGGTTTTATGAAGCAGCAATATATGTTTATTGGAGCAACAGCTTTAAAACATGGTTGCAAATTTTATCTAAGTTAACACGCTATTCTACAAGCAAAAAGACATAATTTTGTATTTTGGACAAAAATTTCTCCAATATAATTTGAGGATGTTTTGAAGGTTGTTTTTTTTTCTTAACCCAGTACATACTACTAAACATGTAAAAGTTAATGCATTAAGGGGTGCTTTTGACAAACAAATACTTCGAATTTGCAAACTAAACTTTATAATTTGTATAATAAATATTCTTCGTACTTGTATTAAGTGATATCAATTTTTCGCATTTAAGGATTGTATTTTTGGATAGGTTTGACAAATACGGGTTTTTAATGCATAATTTCAGATTCAGCATACCCAAAAACATAAACTTACTCAGTTTTTATTGCAAAATCTGTTAATAGTAAAGAGTAAACATTTTCGATCGCGTTTTTCGCGTTCTGAACCACTGTGCACCGTGAGCAATGCGCCTACCAAAAGGAAAGGTCATGTAAACTAGCAAAAAAGAGAATGATACAATGCATAGATATTGCGTTAGGGGCCTTTCCTGACATTGAAAGGGCATTTGTTGACAACACCACCCTCAACTCGATAGTAACAACCATTTAGAAAAGAGGAATTTAACAGCAATCGGTGAACAATATACTCAGAAGCCAGACTGTAATAACTACTCTATATGGAAAAACAGCGGGTGCTTGCAGGGAGGTGTGCATGTATGCACTAGGGTATGCAGATGACCTGATCATTCTAGTAAGCCGGAAGATTGGGACCACTGTATCAAACTTAATGCAGAGGACACAAAGTACCGTAAAGGGTTAACTGTAAACCGATGACATAAAATCACTACGTATGTATGAAATGGAAGTCCCAATCAAAAATGAAGTAAAATATCTAGGGGTTATACTTGATACTAGATCAAACTTCCCAAATTTCCTGCTTACTAGTATGCAGGTCATCTGCATACACTGTCTAAGAGTTTGTTAGACTAACTGTCTGTTAGACAGTGTACTACAAAAAGAAAACATTGCCATATCACATAAGTGATTCAAACTTGACTTTGTATACCATGATTAATATGTTGCAATCATTAAATGGTTTCAAAACTCTCGAAGCAGACAGAATTAAGTTTTCAGTTTAAACTTTGCATTGGTATTTTCAATTTAGCTTGCTGTCTATTGTTCTTCCTAAGACTCTAATTTTATGTTAGCACTTTCTAAAATTATTTTTAAAACTTGGTTTTAAATTGCAGCACTTTGATTTGCAATTGACCTATATTTTGTTGGATCTGTTGAATCATCTTTTTTATATATTGGAATTAAAATTGCAATTTTTAAGATATCCGGGAAAACAGCGATGTCTAAAGATTTATTTACTAAGAATGTTAATGGAAGTAGTAGTTCATTTTTTTGCACTTTTTAATATTTTATAATTTATTTCATCATAGCCGGAACTGTTTTTATACTTCATAACGTGTATAATATATTTTATTTGGCGTAGTTGGTCTAAGAAATATGTGATAGTATTTTGGTTTCTTGTAATATTAGTCTTAGGTCATTTTCTTTGTTAACTTAATAAGAATATTTATAAAATGTTGGTCAAATTTCTCTACCAAACAATATTATGTGTCGGTTTGGATTTGCAAGTAATTTTATTTACTATAGACCAAGTAGTCTTCATTTTGTTTTGAACAAGAGAATATGTTCTATTTTGTCACGTTCAGCCTTTTGTAGTAACATATTATATTTTTTGTTTAATATATAAGCAATCAAACATTTCTTAATTGTTCAACGATCTACAAATACGGAGATGGTAGTTGCCACCGATACGTGCTTAGAACAAATAATAAACAAATTCCAAAGTGTGTTTCTGGTGTTATTGGAGTCATTAAAAAAAGTAACAGTTGCAGTATCGGACATGATATACCAGAACCCTTGCCTTAAGTAACTTGCTGTGAAAAATCTTTACTATTGGAAATGCAGCATATACAACTCTTAGGAAAAAGAGATTCATTGACAAGAATGCTAATATTTCAGATACGATCCACAGAGTGGACTTATTACCTATGAATCTCAAAACGAAACAAACTGTAGAAACCAAGACACCAAAAAAGATTCAAGCTATCACCCAAAGCACTATTCAATTTACAAGATAGAGAGGCTACTCTTTTAATAAACTTTGGAAATATGAGATTATAGATATTTTTTTTTCTTTTATATCAAAAAGGCTTCTTTACAAAGACAAGCCACTGAATTGGAAAAGGTATTAACTGAGACAGATGTCATTACAGCAACGCTATCAAATCTTGCAACTTATTATATTGTGGATTTCATGGCTTGCGCGAAAAGGATTTCTCTGTAAGATTTGGGAATATTAAGAGATTTTTCCAAGGTTCTCTTTTTACATATTATTATTACATATTATACCAAATACAGCAACAAAAATAGATTTCATATTTGATACTTCGATAAGTCACCAACGAGTTTTGAACGCATTCATCGTGCCACATGTGGACTAATTAACGTCCACCCTATTACAAGTAAAACACCTATTCCTGCACAACAAGAGAAATTTTGGACTTCGAGTTGTAACAAAGTGAAACTTCAAGACGATTTCAAATCATATTTCCTACATGAATGTAGCAATATGTGGCCAAATGTGGAGCTCTTCTGCAGTATAATATCTCTTCCTAACCCAACATCATGCATATCCATACAGCAAACTAATGTATCACAGCCCCACGAAGAATTACAGTTTGACTTGTTAGAAGAGGCAGATCTCCGAACTATAATTATATTCCACATTAAGCATGCTACAAACTGAAGGTATAAGAGTGTGATGATATTATTAAATGATACAGACGTTCTGGTTCTTCTATTATACAATGGGACTACCTTCAGAAATATGGAAATGAAGAAAATGTGTCCAACGACGATACCAGTTTGTATCATGGCCAAAAGAATTGCAGTATGCCACACTACCTACTCTAAACTTCCTAACTGGATCAAATTGCAATAGTAAAGTAGAAACAAAAAAAGCTGGAATGACAAGTTCACCTACAGCATTTCTTACAAACTTCGGAATTCATGTGAGTGAACCAATGATGGAGCAATCGTTAGAATTAGCAGAAGAATATCTTGTACAGGTTTTGAAAAAGGGATCACTTTGTAAAACAATGGACGAATTACGAGTGTTTCTCTACACACGTTATTCTTTATCCATTAGTCATGATTTCACTTATATTTTTTTAGGTTGTATATTATTTTTAAAAATCGATTTGATAAAGGCATATCACTAAATTTCAATTCATCCAAATGATATTTCAAAGACTGCAATTACAACACCGTTTGTTTTTTTGAATAAACAAGGATACGTTTTGGGTTGAGAAACGTCGCTCAAATATTTCAAAGATAGATCGACCACATTTTGGATTTCAACAAAAATAAACTATGACAAGTTAACTATGACAAATGTGTTGAAATCAAATTAGATTATTTTGATCATAGAGTTAGTGGTTCGGGAATAAAGCCTTCGCAATCCAAAGTTGACGCCATTTCGCCTTTTCCGAAACCCACTTATCAAAAAGAATTACAGCGTTTTCTTGGCATAGTCAATTTCTACCAGAGATTAATAAATAATGCTCAAGTATTGTAGAAATGCTCAACAAAAACTCCACACAATAAACAACTATTCTGGTCTCAACCCGCATTTCAGGCATTTGAAACAGTGAAAATTGCACTGACTAACTGTGTTATGCTTGATTTCTGAAGTCTTTCGACTGCTCGTTTATTTGGAAAATATTAGCTTGAAGGTCGCGAATTTATAATCATTACAGACCTTTCATTACTCCAATAAATTTGAACTCCGATCATTTCTCAGGCCAAAAATACAGACACATACACACATCACCTTCATCCCACAATTCACTACTGACATCAGATTCGTACCAGGTACCAAAAAGAGCGTTGCTGATACATTAGCGCAAGTCGAAATGAATGCTTTCGAAATTTCAAACATTGCCAAATTACAATATGAAGAAAATAAACTATTTATTGTTTGTTCGGAATGGCATAACATCACTTACGTTGACGTAACTCGCCCCCATTTTCGTACAGTCCTGAGACCCAACATTTTACAATTTTTTTGCGGACTAACGCATCCCGAGTAATGAAACACGATATTACTCAGTTTATCTCGTCAACCAATAAAAATTTACCGTCATATCATTGGTCCTTATGTAACACGTCTTAATAGAAGAATTAAAGAATCAGAACTGAGAGACTGGGTATCGCAACTTCCTTAAGTTTTTATAAGGAATTCAGACTATTTTGAATCATCATCGCTTTCAACTACCACAGTTGTATACATCTAACGCTTACTAAGTGATTTTATATTTTCAACAACTCTACACAAAATTGCTTCTTCGGGCTTAAATTTTATCGATGACTTGTAAGTTATCCTGTGGAGCAGAATATCAAGACGGTGATCCGGGAGTGAAAAGAAATAAATCTCAATAGTATCTGGAGGAGGAGATTAAAAAATAATCTAGATATTTAAGCAACACTTTAAATTAAAAACAAATTATAGGCTATGTTAAATTAAATACAATCGCCAGAGTATTTTATCCTAATTAATTATTTCTACACTTAAGAAAGGGATTTTATTGAGGACGGAAAGGGTTCATAGAGTCATATGGCAGAGGAATATAAGGGGGTAAAAGAGAATTGGGTGGATGGATGTAGAATAAATAAATAAATAAATAAATAGGTTTTACGTTTTTCTCCTTCACTAAATGAGTGATAAAGAAATTACTGCAAGTACTAAAAACAATTAATATAAAAATCAATAATCAAAAATTATAGGCGCAGCATTAATCAAATTCACAGGAAATGCGAAATGAAGTCTTTGAAAAGTAAAAGGACGTGGAAATCATTGGTCAAAGTGTTAGATTGCAATTTAACAGGAGATTATTTTGTAATTTGAACATCCAATTCAATTATTTTATAAGCGAAAATAACCGGAAGAGATAGGATATAAGGTTGTATGTGCAATAATCTCGAATAATATTTGTCAGTAAGAATCAAAACTTGGAAAATACAATAAATAAAATAAATTTAAAGTAATTTATAAAACTAAATCATATAAAAATTGATTACGCATTCCAATAACAAACCTATTATCTAATAATTTTAATCGACTCCTTATGTAAACTAATAATAACCATTATTTTAAATTAAATAAGTAAGAGCAATATTTAATTATAAAAACAATATGAATGATGCGTTAGGATTCTGAGTTATATTAGAAATTATTAAACTTCATTTTAAATATGATATAAAAACAATAAATCAAACAGAGCTATAAACTTTAAAATCAACATGAGATATAAAAGTAATTTTAATACAGAAAATTTAAAGAAACTTACTACACATGCAAAATTCATACTAAATTACACACCTATAAAATATGATACACCTATAAAAATAAAATTAATAAGGGATTTCTAGAGAAAAGTGAAATATTTATGTAACATCTATGTTATCATTTTTTTAAAGTAAATTTAATAGATATATTTTTTATTATGTAATAATATTAAACTTGAACACCGATAAAACCATCGTTTTCTAATATTCGCAAAAAAATAATATTATCATCATCGTTATACTAGTTTGTATTACGTATCTTAATGTATATTTATCTTCCGAAGCCAGTTTGAGAGTTATTAGCGGTGCACTAGAGACCTTTTTGTGTGGATAACAACCGGCAAATCATAGGAATCTATCAGCAGCGACAATTTTGTTGGGTTTCTTGAGAGGGGTTAATAATTTTAAAACAAAATTATAAAATGCCAATGAAACGGTTTTAGATGCGCCAGTTTGTCAAATTGATTAAATCCTTAATGAAACCCACATTGAGAGTATTTGAATTATCAGTAATCAATTTAAGGAAATATAAATGCATTACGTTTGTGTTTAAATAAGGTTAACTTGTAAAAATAAACTGAGGAAAATAGCCCGATATATTATTGGGGGAGACTTAGAAGAAAATTCTGGGACACATTTTTATATTAACCATAATCGTAGACAATACGGGAGAACATAAATTTAGCACTGATGCTTTGAATTATGATCGATTTTTTTAAAGAAATGAACGATTGAATGTACTACTAAAAATATGAGATACTTTGAAACGTGCAAATGCACATAGCAGAATAATTAAGTGGTACTGTGCATTTGAGATTTATCAAATAAAATGAGGACAGCTCTCCGAGAAATTCATATTATTTGGCAAAGAAAATAATATGGAAAACGTGGTATCTAGATTTGCCAAAATTAATAAAATAATACAATAATAGGTCAAAAGTAAGGAAAAAAACAAAAATTATTGGAACAATTTACAACTAAATATTATTTGATTATCAGTGAATGTAGGAAAGACAAATACGATAAAGAATAAAAGAAGTAAAGGAGGAGTAAAAGTAGTAAGTATTGAATGATGGGGCGAAATAATTGAAACGCATGTCTACAGATGGCTCTTATAGAAATTTAATGGACTAATGATCCGAATAAAATACTTTAGTATATTTTATATTTAAATAATAAGGAGAAATATAGAGATATTGTATATTAATTTAAAATATAATTTTATTCTTCATTGAATCTGTATTATTCCTGAGAGAGATCTAGATATATTGCAATTAAAGAAATGAGATAAGATTAATTGTATGGAATTTTTATTATTATTATAAAAATTGACTTATACAAAGAAAAAGAGTAATTAATTTTAATGTTAAAGATGCCCTAAATTAATTTGGTAATAGTTCTTTTACCAAAATTATGAATACTGCATCTACGTATTTATAATTTAGGTCATAAGAATATTTATTAGTTAAAAAAGGGTAATAAAAATATTTTAAAGTTTTTATACCACTATTTATTGTATAATATATACAAACAAAATTTACAATATATTATCAATTTTGACACAACTATAGTTTAGACTTTTGCAGGTCATTATCAAGTGTTGAATGAAGAAGAATACAGGGTGTTAACAATTTATAGGTGAGGTATGAATTTTTAATGAACCTTATTAGGACTGAGAAGGTTTATTACAATTGATCAACTAAATATGATTAAGTGCGGTATTGTGGTGCAGTGCGGATTAAGGAGCGGTGTTTTCAGAAGATAATGACCTACCACATAGTAACGGTCGCTACTATAATTTTCATTTTCATTTATTAGTTTGAGTTACTTATAACAAAATAGTTAGCACCATTTATAATTTATTTATATACCTATATTTATATTTTATATATTTGTTATTATACTGAATGTGTGGTATCAGTGTGGTGCAGCTCCGGTTTTAATTAAATATTGAAGAAATTAAAACTGTTATAATTACGGCATTTCACCAGCTCCTTAATGCCATTACTACAGTCATAATTGTCTAGATTGCGATAAAATTGTATACTTTTAAGCCGAGTATTTATTCTTTGTAAGTATTCATTTAATTGATTTAATTGTTGATAAGTTATCATACTTTTTATAAACCTTCGTCTGCATGTCCGCGCGCTGATATTGTTGGTGCGAAACCGTCAGTGAGTAAATGTCTGCCTATTGCAAATATGATGCGCAATAATGCTAATTGTGAATTAATCACTTCCCTTTACTATCTACCCTCTGTACCCTACTGTTCACCCATCCGTGGTCTACCGTTTAATAGTTTGTGCAATTAAAAATCGATACTACCGATCCAGTGGCGTAACGTTCTGTATGTAATAAAACGAATACAGAACGTTACGCCACTAACTCAATTGCAAACTTATTAAATTCCAACATGATTAATCGTAAGCAGGCACATTGCGTGTACTGTTGAAAATTTGTGGACATGCTGCATCTGTAAGAAATTACACTATCATGTTTCCATGAATATGTCGCAATCTGAAATTCGATTAGTTAATTCAAAATCGGATATATCCTAGACTTGTTCTCACCGTAAGCAGTTGGGTAACGATATTAATTCGCAAAAAGCAGATATTATTTTGCTTCAAGGTGAAATGTAAGAGCAAAAAAATAACTCTCCAATGTAATTGAACTCATTGATTAATGGTTGAATCTTGAATATTTAAATAAAGTAAAACTCACTTTGTTGATATCAAACTATTATAGTGTGATATAAATATTGTGATATCAACAAAGCGAGTTTTACTTTATTAAAAAAAAGAAAATAATTGAACTCTACCTTAAATTTTGAAGAGACGTTTCTGAGGTTTGTGAACGTCAGAGAAAAAAGAAAAATTTATAAATAAATTTTAAATTTGAATGGAACAAAGTTCTGAATTAAGTAAAGCTGTCAAATTAACTGCAGGGAAAACCACCATGGTTGAAATCTTACAAAAAACAAAAAACAAAAACAATGACGTGCCAATTAAAGATGTGAAACCACAACGCCTTGGACTTTTTACTCCTGAGAAACAATGTCTAATAAAAATATTACTAAACAATGAAGTTTTTCGTAATATAAATAAACTCGGCGATCATCCAAATTATAAAGCAGATAGAAAACTTTAATACTATCAAACGACAACGAAATTATAGAGTTGTGAATAGCGAAGTCAATTTAAAATTGAATAAAGCCCATCATTTATAGCAGGGACTTAAAGTGTTATGTTAGTAGCAGGACGCTCAAGGGTTAAACACCAAAACTAATATATTATATTCCAAAATATGCAATTGCGAATTTGATTATCGGTATTGTACAATTTGGTTTCTAATTGTATCCATTTTGCTGAAAACAGGTAATCCGTCTAACATAAAAAAAAACTATAGGCCAATCTTTGTTCTTTGAAATTTTGCAAATTGTCCATAATAAACTTTACCCTGTTACTAGAAAAGTGTTGTATTCATATTCATATAATTTATTGATGCCATAACTACAGAAAGTTTTACATAAGTCACTAAAAATTAAAAAAATAAAATATGTCATAATATATAAAAAATGCATACAAATTAAAAAAGTAGTAGGAGGAGGCCTTCTTACAATGTACAAAACATATTTGAAACTTATCACAGTTTAATAACGTTATTAGGATTGAAGAAATTCATCCCACGAGTAGTACGGTGTAGCGTTTAAAACAGTTTGTAAGTGCTTTTTAAATTGTTTCATAGGTAAACATCGGACGAGGACAGGCAGTTTATTAAAAAATTTCAATCCCCAGAATCTGGGTCCATCCGTGTAACCTTGGAAGGGCGGAGAGACGTTCAACCGTAACTAATCTGACATATTTTACACAGTATATATCCGATATATTAGACAATAAAGAACAGGTGGACATTATATATACTGATATACAAATGGCATTTGATCAAATTGATCATTTTATATTACTTAATAAGCTGCGTAACATATGACTGAGTGAATGTTTCTTAAAATTGATTAAAAATTATCTTAAAAATAGGCACCTCTATTTTTTTTCATTGTAATAATAAAACTCTTTAGTGCAATTAGTAATATAAAAGATTGCATAAACCTCAAAAACCAGTTGGATAGGGTAGATCAGTGGTGCATTAATAATAAATTGAAATTAAATATAGAAAAGTGCAAAACAATGTCTTTTCATAGAAAACGTACGCCAATCAGCTAAAATTGTACCATGGGGTGTACTTTGATACTAAATTAACATTTACATATCATATAGAGCAGGCAACCGAATCACAAAATTCTAGAGTTTATAATCTGTTCTACTTGTGATTTTTATTCAACGGAAACAATAAACATTTTATATAATGCGTTTGTATGATCTAAATTAGAATAATCCTATTAATTTGGAATCTCATTTATTAAAACCAAAAAATTCGTTGGAATCTGTCCAGCGTAAATTTCTTAAATATTTGTCATTTAAAATTAGGCAAAGTGTATCAATCAAATCAAATTCAAATTTTATGGTCTCGATTTGATATGAAATCTTTAGAATTAAGAAGAACAATAATCAGTATCCTTTATAACCTTTTAAACAATAGAATATGGTAGAGAGTTCGATGTTGGCTCGTCGTTTGCGTAATTTTCAGAGTCGGTAATCATATCTCGCTCCATCGGTGTGGACGTGGGGACGTGCGATTGCAGTTCCCAACCGTTGTTGATTTATGAAGATACCACATGATTGTTTTTCAATGTGCATTCCAAGGTACGGCCGCTTTTTCGGAAATGTCTTGTCAAAAGTGATCTCAAACTTTTCATTCATTCTGGTAAGCATCCTTCTTCCTTCCTTTCTGCTCGAATCCTTGAACAACCAGTATTGCCTTGTACCTGCCGTCCTGTTTTTCACGTAGAACCCAGCGGCATGTGAACGGTCGCGCATATCCTGGTGGTTGCACGAGTTCCCACGATTTCACCCTAATGAGTGAGTTAAACTCCTTATTCATTGCTGCTAGTCAGCTTGGATCTTTTAGTGCTTCGTATACTAGTAAGCCTTATATTTCTCCAAAGATGGCGGTGTCCTCCTGAGGTTCACCCGGTAGTCACTGTATCTGCTTGGCATTCCTGTGGTCACGAAGAGTCCGACGTCTGATCTCCTCTACTTGTTGATGAACTGGTTCCACAAAGTCTTTCGCAGTATCGTCGTCTCTGCTTGACTTTTTTTATCCTTATCCTGATGACAGTGGTCCAGTTTGGGTTCTCTCCCCTATATTTCACCTGGCTTCTCGTTTCTGTCTTCCAACCTGGCATTGCTCCACTGGTTGGTCTGGAACACACACCCGGTGGCAGGATGAGTCCATGTCGTATCCAACGAAGACATTTTTGTCCACTTGTGGTCCGGCGTGAGAACATAGAAGGGACATCCAATTTTCTCATTTTGTTTAAGTCAACTTGGCGCCCAAACCATAACTGTGCAGGACTCTGGCTAGCCTGTTTGATTTAGTGTGAAGACGGCGTATGGAATGGCTTCGGCCCATAGATACTCGTTCAAAAGTTAAAAGTTAAAAGACATAGACATTGGTCTGCAAAGTGGTTCCGTGAAAGACCTCTGCATTTAAATTCCCTGCTCCAATGCCTTCTAATGAAAATGATAATGTTCTCCTCTAGAGTCGAGTAGTTCGTCAGCCAGTCTCGTATGAAGGTCATATGTTAAGTTTCCCTACAGTCCAGGTAACAGGAATATCTGCTGTTGTCCTTCATGTTAATGTCCTAGAGCGCGGCTGATGACAGGATTACAGTGATGAATGCTTGACGAGTTTTGGCATCATCTTTAGGATAAGGCCAGAGTACACGCTCTTCTCGAGAGTCGGGCGGGGCGGGCTTGAGCGGTCGAGAGCGCGTTTATTAAGTGGCGTTAGTGCACGCTCATCGTTTTGGGATGTTAGTACGTTTCTATAATGGCGTCTGCGTCGTACAATAATATTGATATGTAATTATAAGAAATTTTTTGGCTAAAATATAATTGTGAGTTAAGACAAGGACCTAGTGACGTTGTGGAGTAGAGAAAACAATTTGAAGAGATTTCTACGTTGTTTTAAATATTAAGATTGAATGAAGAGAAATTTTATGTTTATACGAGGATGGCAGTGGCCACTTCTGATTACATATTACAGAGAATTGGCATTTCAGTATCACTATGCGTCTCTACCCTTTCAGGTTCAAGGGTACTTTCAATGTCATTATTATTTAAATTGCCGCTAGACAACGCAGGTATTACGTCATCTTATATGAATGACATTAATTTGAAATATTGCTATGTCGATTTCCAGTGGTCAGATTCTGATCCAGGTCTGAGAATTGGTTGCTTCTTCAGCTCTTTTCTATACTGGTCCTTCAAATGTTTCCAACGTTTCTATAATAAAACTTGTGCAAAAAACTTTTGTTTATTATTTCTTTTATCACAGGTATCTCGCATGTTTGTTAAAGGACAATTACAATTAAAATATACACCAAGATCCTTGAAAACTGTTATTTTTTGCATTGGGGTATTGTTGGTGCAATAATTGATTAAAATAAAATATAGGTTTTATAAAACCTATATATTAACATAATGTTTCACCAAGTGATTAATGAGAAACAAGTATATGATATATTAAAATAAAATTTGATTTCGTAGTAAATGACAAATATTTGCACTTCTCAATGTTAAAATCCAGTCTATTTTGTAGAAGTTGACAATCATTAATCAAGTTCTTGACTAAAGAATAAATTTTAACAGCATCTGCATGAAACAGATGCTCACAATCCAATTTTTCAGGGAGGTTATTAAAAAAAATATTGAACAACAAAGGTCCTAAGATTAAACCTTGTGGTACCCCTGATGTTGGAAAGTAAGAACAAGATTTTAAGTTGTTAAGAGTGACATATGATTTAGTACCATACAGAATATTTAACTTATCTAACATTTGCTGAGCTGTTATAATCTGACAAAGATTTGCGCTTACAGATTTTTCACCGATAATCATTCTAATTGATTTAATGAAATTCATGTTTCAAAGAAAAAACTAAGTATTTAAGTTCGCAAGTAGTTTCTCTATGAATTTCTCGCTAAATTGAAACAATGAGGATAGTGTCGCTGATCCTAGTGACAGGTGACTGGACTTGATCGGCTAGGCAAACCTGAGCTGACTACTAGTCAAACTAGTAGTGGACTGGCAGTGATCGTCGGTTGATGGTCCTCTTTCGGTGGATTTCTGACTTATTAAGGAGCAGTCGTCCGATACTTTCAACACAGTACATTTCATGGATGACAGCAATCAAGGGAAGGTTGACCAACTCTAACAAGTGTGAATCATTCGGAATGTGATGACAGCAAATCTACCATCGATCGAATTTTAAAAACTTAGCTACCGACCCTAGCTAACATCATCAAGAACTGCTAGCAGCTGATCCTGATTCAAGCTAACTTTGTGAAATTATAATGGAAAAGTGTACGAGAATAATAATTTCCTAATAATGTATGTTTTACAGATGTAATGTACTTTTTATTTGGTGTATGAATTAATGGTCTCAAAACAGTTTTCATATTGTAATATTAAGAATATTGATATGTATATTGTTTAATGCAAATTAAAGAATAGGGTCCTACAGGGATGATGTTTTTGAAAAAATCATAATTCAGAGAATTTTCAATTGAAACAAAATTTTATTTATTCAATAGTTACGTATGGATTTGCCATTTTGCATATATATATATATACAGGGTGGGCCACGAATAACGACCATTAAAAGTTTACGGGGTTCCTGCAAGAGGAAAAATCTGAAAAAATTCAACATTGTACGGTTGATTGCGATCTCCTCATGGAACTTTCTATCACTTCCGGTTATACCGGAAACGGCTACCAACTTTGTTATTTTAAACGAAACATACTGTATATTATTTTATTTTTTAATTCCTTGTTCGATTGCCTACCACTCCATATGGGTTTATATCCACTTAACTTTTACAGTTTTTGATTTAATATTTTTTTTGTCAAATTTTGACCTCAAATAGACGTTTAGAAGAATGCCTATAACTTCTAGTAGGTACAAGATACACACACGAGCGCATCTTGTATTGTACCTAATCGATTCCTCTACAACGGAAAAAATTGACATGTGTCAATTTTCACAGTTGGTAATTTAAAACATTATATTTCATTTTTTTCAAATGGAATGACCAATATTTTATCTCATATTGTGATTCGCAAGACAATTTGCTACAACAAAGTATTATACATCTCCATATCTAGAGCCAGTAGTTTTTGAGTTATTTCGAAATTTGTTTCCTCTCAGAATTTTTATTTGAATAATTCCAGTCCTATTTACACGGGCACCATAGTAGGCTTCTGTCAATATTTGTTGAATCCAACGTATTAATATTTGTGCACGCTTCTTTCGAGTAATATTAAAATGAATACCTATACCAAGAAATTATGAATTTATTTAAAACAAAATCTAGTTTTTCATCTAATCGAAAATAAATGTTTTTCGTGGCCGTCTTTGTTTAAAAAATGTAAATTATGTATAATAATAATTATTTTGTGTCTTTTAACAATTAATTTTTAACTTTATTATAGTTCATATATATTCATATTTGGAACAAACAGATATCTTGTTTGTATTAGGATTTTGCAAAGAAAATTGTTCGAAAAGTGTTAGATGTTGTTTTGATTTATTTTATTAATTGATATTATTTAATTTTTATTCAATTGAGTAAGTTTATTTACTAATTAATGAGTGCATAATTAGTATACTATATTCATATTTTATTTTTTGTGCAAAAACCGTACAAGATATAAAAAACTAGTAAGAGTCAAAAAAGTTTTTGAATTGAATGCCCTTTCAAATAGATTTTTTTGGATTTTATTAGATGCACCAATAAAAAAATATTTTAGTTTTTAAGTGGTGGTACTACTGTTTTTATACTTCCTGTCAATCACTAATGTCCACAATAACTGAAATGATGTATGATATTATGGTACTTATTAATTATAAATTTCATTCAAATCAAATAAAGCGGTCAATTGTTTCAAACAAAAGAAATAAAAAAAATTGAAACTTTGAAGCCAAATTCCGGCTTAACCGTAAATTTTTGGATATAGATAAGTTGCGTTAAATCATCATATTTTGACCCCAGGAATCTATGGTTCAGCCATTTCCCCGCATTAACGGGACACCTTGTATTATTTAAAAAAACACAACTTTGATACTTTTAGGGTTTTTGGGACATCCTGTATATTATGAAAGTAATTTTAAAAAGTAGCCCTAATAGACCCCCATATATCCCCAAAGTGAAACTTTTTGAAAGTCACGTATTTTGGCCACAATATTCCGTGCCGTATAGCGTGAATAACCCTGTATATATTATATATTTTCTTTGATATATATATATATATATATATATATATATATATATATATATATATATATATATATATCAAAGAAAATGTTGAAAAACATGTACGAAAAATAATGTCATCTAAGTGATGTGAGGACACTCACAAAGGAGCAGAGCAAAAACATTAAAAAAACATTAAAAAATAAGCATTTGCAAAATAACAGGTATAACTCTTTTACAAAAGTATCCATTTATTTGTTATAGCTTCTTTAAATAATCTTCTATGTTTATTATTTACATAAGAATTCTTTATAAATTTTGAATACTCTAAAGATTTTAATTTAATTGTATACGGTTTTATAATTTGGTACAAAACAAATGAGAAATAGAGTCTTATTTTAGTTTCGGTCAATTGTACCTTTAAGTTAACTCGTTTTAACAACAATAGTAAATTTGTGCCTTTAAACTCGCCATCTGTAATTTTAGATATTATATACTAAACTTTTAGTTTTGTGGTGTAACAACTCATTTTGAATTGAATTATTTGTGGCTTAATGAATTTAAATGACAAACACTGACATTTCACTCCAACTACTATTTTGAGGATTTTATTATCTAATATTTGTTCACACTTTTTAAGCTATATTTCGAAAAAAAATAATGATGAAACAAAAATACAACGTCCAAAATAGATTCAGTGGATAAAGGATTTATTCTAATTTTATTCTGATCATTTTGGTTCAATAATAGAAAACTGCAATTGAAAATTTTACATGGGAATTCCCTATGATGCGCCTCGAAACGGGACACATAGTATATAAAGGGTGTCTCAAATTAATTTGACATTTTAAATTGTGAAGCATTTTTTTGCGCAAACATAGAGTACTAATCTTTGACAATTGACATCAGGAAGTATTGAGGTTTAGTCATGAATAATTACACGATCGAGCAACGCCTAGAAATTTTGAAAATTCATTACAGAATACAGATCTGCATTCGCATGCCTACAAAATCCAATTCACACAAAACCTGCAACTAGCAGACCAGGCGCAGCGCCGTGCATTCGCTAATTGGATAGAGAAGCATCAACAAATCGATTGTGATTTTTCGAAGAAAATCATCTTCAGCGATGAGACACATTTTCAACTTACTGGTTACGTTAATAAACAAAACTGTCGAATTTGGGGGTCCGAAAATCTTTAAGTGATCCAACAGCTTCCCATGCATCCACCACGAGTCACTATTTGGTGCGGATTTTGGGTTGGAGGAGTGAATTTTTGAGAATGCTGCGGGAAATGCGGTTACTGTCAATGGTGTTCCTTATCGTGACATGATAGCCAACTTTTTATGGGAGGAATTAAACGACATGGACTTGGAAGACATATTCTTTCAACAAGATGGTGCAACGTGCTACACTGCGAACGAAACAATGAAGTTATTGCAGACAAAGTTCTATGGTCGTGTTATTTCACGCCGCGGCGATGTGAATTGGCCACCAAGATCGTGCGATCTGACGCCATTAGACTTCTCTCTTTGGGGTTTTCTGAAAGGAAAAGTGTATACCAATGATCCACAGACCATTCCAGAGCTCAAGGAATAAATTAGACGCACCATTAATAAAATTCCGCAATTATTGCAAAATGTAATTGAAAATTTTGTCAAAAGAATGACCATTTGCAAACAAGGTCGAGGCGCCCATTTATTGGATATTGTGTTTTATTAATAAATTAAAATGTCAGTTCATTTAGACACGCCCTTTATAAAACAAATTATTGTATTATAGGCATCGAAAAGTTAAATGTGAAAGAATCTTAATTACAAAAATATAAGAGCTTAAATATCTTAAAAATAAAGACGAATAACAATAAATTAGAGAATGTTTTTAACTAAAAGTATGTTACATTCAAGAAATACAGATCAGCAATTACTATTATAAGGAAAACAAACAGCAAGAGAAATTCATTTAAAAAATCTATTTACCAAGGATATTCTGGGTCAAGCCGCTGGCCAACAGCTGGAATGTTCTCGCCCAACCTCCTAGGGCCACCCACCTCCAGTCCCTGTCGCTGCCACCATGCGCAGTTTACCACTTGTCTCGATGAACCGTTGATAGCTAACACACGGGCCGACATTATAGTCTGGTCCGATACCAGCAGATTCTTCGAGATTGCGTCCTGCAATCCTAAAATTTAAAAATAGAATAAATGTATAAACCCACAGTACTATATACACTAAAATAATATGTTTTTTTATTACGAAGACGGGCAACGTGTTTAAACCACCTTTTTTCAATGTTCGCCGAACTGCCCGGCATTTTCATCAGCTTCCTTACCTTGCTTATGTTCATTCAGAAATCTTGTTATAAAATACTATCGACAAACTATTTTCAAGCCAAAGGCAAATCTTCAAGAAATACACTAAATTTGCCAGAAAAAATTCAAAAAAAATTTACGTTTTCTAATACACTAATTAAAGAATGCCAATAAATTATTATTTACTTGATCAGAAACAATCAATGTTTAGAAACCCGTGTAAATCAAAATTATAACAAATTTAATAATACATTTTGTCAGCAAACTACAAGTCTTTATATGGGTTTTTTATTACGTTCCATTTTAGCTGAATTATTCATGGCCAATATTAAAGAAAAGATTTTCTCACTTGACTTTGCAAAAATCACATTTCCTTTTAGTACAGATATGTTGATGACTAGAGAGCGTATTTCTAGCATTATGCTTATCCATAATTTTAATAGCATTGAAAAAATTTCTAAATATCTATACGAATCTTGAATAATGTGATTACCTAGCGCTAAGTTTTTTTTTTGCTTATTTTGACTTTTTGTGCTTATTTTGACTGTTTGTCCTTATTTTCATGCTTTTTTTAGATTCTGATGCTTATTTAGAGCATTTTCTTAAACATTTAAAAAACATTTAATAAAAATATCACGCTGATATTAAATTAATGTGCTAATATAGAGAATTTTCGTAAAAATCTGTATCCCATCATTTGTAGATTATATTTGTATTACATATTTTCTTCGTGTCTTTTGACAACATAATTGTTTAAAATCTTCATAATATGATACAATAAATAATATGATATAATGAATTTTATTATTAATAAATATTAGTATAAATTACCAATTTACAATGGATTCGTTTATAAATAAGTGATAGCTAATAATCAGGTGTTCTACAACCGTATCATTTTTCTACTCTCGGCAAAAATACGGATGGCACGACTGGCGCATATTTATCGTTTTCGTTAATTTTCATATTCAAACTCGCATTCATAAATCGTGCTATTGAATTGACATTCCAAAAACTTTGCTTGTTTATCAAAAATTACTATATGCGTGAATCGTATTAACCTGGGGAATCACAGATAAATTATATTATATAATTCACATGTATATTTACCCCATAATGCAAAAGGTGGAAACCACAATATAAGAATTAATTAGAGACTATCTAGAATTAACAAGTGAAAATAATACATTATTTTGTAAGGCATCTTTAAAAATAGTAAGTTTTATTTTAGTTCCCAACTGCATCCTAACTAGTCAAGACTTGTATGTAAAACATGTTATAACAACACTACATCAAAAACGTTTGAAAAAGTTCAAAGCTGAACAAAAAAAACAGCACAATTTAAATTAAATTCACATTTGTACAAAATACTTTTACATTCGAATATCCCTTTAAGAAAATTACAAAATAATGCATTTAAATCTTTCTTGGGAAAATATTGTAAAATGCGCATTCCTGAGAAAAAAATATGTAGCTCTTGCGTACTATGAAACCATGCAAAAAATTAAAGATATTATTAACAATAATTATATTTGGTTTGGTGTGGAAGAAACCACAGACGCTTGCTTAATTTAATAATAGAAGTTTAACATGAAGACATCCGAAATAGTATTTTGATATATACAAAAGAATTGAAGAAAACTAATAATAACATTATAGCAAAATTCATAAATGATGGACTGACAAGCTTATTTTTGCCGTAGACAATGCCAAGTTACAAAATTTTACTAATAATGCATTTTATGCATTGTACAAGTTTAGCACATGGATAGAAACGAATTTCTGAAACTATAAGAATGAAATTTCCATTTGTAGATTTAATTAAATATGGAAAAATAATTCTTATATTCTTCTGTGAGTGCAATAATTCAAGGAGTCATTACATCTCACTGATCCATAAACCAGTGCTAACAAAATGAAAAACTTGGCTATATATTACGATGTACTATGCGAACAATTTTGAAGAATTTAATAAGGTTATATACAACTTTCCCGAAACGACAAGCAAATCAGTTAATGACTGTCAGTTCTTAAGAAACAAGAGCTTCCTTCAAAACAATTTAGTTACATAAAATCGCGTTTAAATTTTGTGAGCAACACAATCACATCTTTATAAAAGCAGATTCAATTGAGAAAATACCTGGATGCATTGGCCAAGAAATCAAATAAATATAATATAATAAATAATATCGCAAGAAGTATTCGGTGAAAATAAAGGATTTTTAATATTAAATAAATTATACTTGATTTTGAATGGCAATTTTTAAATGGATCCAGCTATAATTTAAAATAAAGAGAAGCTTTTCCACTTTCAAAAATTTATTGAGCGTCAGAAGTAATATTTTTTTACAATTAAACCCCTAGAACAACATTTAATGATCTACTGTTTGCATGAATAGATTTTAGTTATTTTGAAATGTATACAAAATTACAATTAAATTTTAAATACTTACATAATATTATCTATTGCGTAAAGAAAGTAGGTTTATTTTAGTTTTAAGCAGAATTTCTATGTAAAATATGTTGGTAAACCTGTAACATATTAGGAAAATATAGTTTTCTTTAGTGCTTTTTTTCGTGTTTTTGTGCTTTTTTTCCTGTTTTTATGCTTTTTTAATACTTTTTTTCTCAAAATTTTGTGCCTTTTTATGTGCTTTTTTTCACATTTTTTAAGCTTTTTTATCCGCTCTCTATTGATGACATAACAACATTTTACAGTGGCAAAACACGTGAGTTATATCAAATTTTAAATGGAATTAACAATATTCAACCCAAAATTAAATTAACTCTCTAAACAAAAAATAATAACAAAAGTAACTTTTTGGATGTAACATTATTTTTTTCCCTAGTGGGAAAGCCGGAATTAGTCTTCAAAGTTTCAAATTTTTTTATTTCTTTTGTTTATAACAATTGAACGCTTTATTAGATTTGAATGAAATTAATTATTAATAACTACCTTAGTATAATACATCATTTAAGGTATTATGGAAGACAAATTCCGGCTTAACCACACATTTTTGGATAGAGATAAGTTTTGTTAAATCATCATATTTTGACCCCAGAAATATATGGTCCAGCCATATATATATATAGGGAAAATATGTTCCATTCTTCAGGGCGCTACAATGAATGTAATTTGTTACTAACATTCTATATCTTTATACTTATATTACAAAGCGTACACTTACAGATACTGAGGATAGTGAAAATCCGATCTTGTTAAAAAAATGTTCCTATGTGTGGACAATTGCAACATTCCAACGACATGGATATCGACTACACAATTAAAAGTAATAAAATATCAATTAACTAACAATGTAAACTTAATGGTTAACATGTTAAAATAATAGTCAAAATGTAAAATATACTAATTAAAAAATACAATAAAAAACAAATAAATAAAAAAGTGAAAGAGTGGTGTATCGAAGAAAACAATAACAGTGCTAAATTATAACCTACAATTGGGTAAATAACCATTCATAGTAGGCGAGCGCAATAAAATATAAGTGCGTGCAAAAGACATTGCAGTGGCGCAACGGTAAAGGCGTTGGAGTGAACAAAAGTTAGAAGTTAAAAAGTACAGGTTCGATTCCTGACCGAGTGATTTATTTTCATTGATAAAAATACATTCAAATCATTAACGATCAATAATGCAAACAATTAGAACAGAACAACAAATACATTTGATTTGTTGTAAACTTTCATGGTGTACATTTGGATGCATATATTAAAGCACTGTAAAGCAATATAAATAAAACAAAAGCCGTGCTGATGAAATAATAAGTTTTCTTTACGCCGAAAAAAGTAGAAACAGAAACAATAAAGTAAATATTCAGATGCAAAAAGAAGACGCAAACGAAAATTACACGATACGTCTTTAGATAAGCAGGAATTGGAAGATATAGCTTGCAGAAGAAGTAAGAAGACTACCGAAGCACCACAAAGAAAAGAAAAAGTCAACGAGATGGATGAAATACTTAAACAAATTAAAGAAGTGATATTCGACCAAAACAAAAAAAAAAAACAAAATGAGGACATGATTAAAGAAATTGAAAAGTTAAACAGCGAAGTAACTCTGTTAAAGAGAGAAATGGAAAAGAGAGAAGCAGAATGGGGAAAAGAAAAAGCTGAATTATTTAAAAAAATTTAAACTTTAGAAGAAAGAGACGAAATCCGGGAAAAGGAAAAAAGGAGGAACAATATAGTGTTAAAACACTCAAATATTACCGGCGAGGAGATAGATAAGAAAGTAAAAGTTTTTCTCGAAAAAGAGTAATTTAGAAGGCGCATATGAAATCAAAAATGGTATAATAGTGGTGAAATTGCAATTATGGAAAGAGAAAATGAAAATTTTTAGAAAATAAGAAAAGATTAGCAGGATCAGTTATATATATTGATGATGACATGACCAAGCAAGAACAAGAAGTGCAGAAGTACACACGCCAAATAGCAAAAAATGAAAGGGAAAAGGAAAATAACGTAAAAGTGGGCTATAAGAAAATCCTAATTAACAAAAAAGTACATGATTGGAAAGCAATTAAGGACACATGGAATGGGCAAAAGAACAAGGGCTGGATTTGTTAAATAGGTGTGCAGATGGGGATTGGGACGGTGAGTTTACCTACATGGGACCAAGGTGGCTCGGTCATCGACTACATACTAGTAAATGACGAAATCAGAGATGAGGTCGAGGAGTTTGTTGTCGAAAGCAGAATGGGTTCCGATCATATGCCAGTAACAGTATAGGTGAAGCGAAACCATGACGGAGAGCAAAAGAGCAGAGTGGGTGACTTAGGATGGAGTTGGTCAAAAAGGGCATTGGAGTCTTACAAACACAAGATATCCACAGTCAATTTTAAGGGGAAAGGGGAAAAAATGGGCCAACTTATGAAAGTAATTACAAGCACAATGTCAAAAAAACGGAATGGGACTAAATATGAGGCGGCCAATTGGTTCGACGAAGAGTATAGGAGGATAAAGAGTAATGTGAGGGAGGCTGTACGTGAATGGAGGATGGGAAGAGGGACAATGAATAAGATAAAAGAAGCAGAAATTGAATACCAAAGGGTGTGCAAGGTTAAGAAGAAGTTATGGACAAAAGAAGAAATAGGTAAAGTGCAGAAACTACAAAGAGAAAAGGAACTCTGGGACTATATAAAACAAAGGTCTGTACTCACGAAAAAACCGGAGGGAGGATTGAGATGGCCAAGTGGAAGGAGTATTTCGAAGGGCTGCTGAGTTCAACAAGAAATGAGTACAAGACGTGTAAGCAGGGCTGAGGAAAATTTCCCGTTAGGAGAGTTGGAGAGGGCATTACGGTACATGAAGAGAGGTAGAGCAGTTGGTCCGGACGGGATTAAGGTGGAGGCGTGGCAGGAATGTGGTTATGAAGGTCAACAAAAAACACTGAATATTATAAACAAAATATGGAAGGGAGAAGAACCATTTCCGGATGATTGGAGGGAGGGCAGTATAGTGCCTATATACAAAGGAGGGATATCCAGCAAGCCAGATAGTTACAGG
The DNA here is from genome assembly GCA_963969525.1 of Ontholestes murinus. Classification (NCBI taxonomy): domain Eukaryota; kingdom Metazoa; phylum Arthropoda; class Insecta; order Coleoptera; family Staphylinidae; genus Ontholestes; species Ontholestes murinus. The sequence continues at coordinate 53,353,837 of OZ018388.1, forward strand.
GGCATAACATGAATGGAATCACTGTACAAGGTAGTGAGGTGCATGGTGAAGCAGAGATCCTGGCTTCCTGAGGTTCAAGCTGGCTTTAGAAAAGGGAGGTCGACTACAGAGCAAATATCTACACTGAACTGGGTGATTGAAGGAGCACTGAGTAAGAAAGAGAGAGTATATGCTTTTTTTGTGGACCTTAAGGCGGCGTATGACTCAGTAGATAGAAGAATGCTTGTAGAATGCTTGAGAAAAAAGTGTGTGTCGGAATGTTTGGTGAACTGGATAGAAGAGGTGTGTAGAGAAACTTGGTGTAAGGTAATAGTGGGAGAGAATATGTCTGAACGATTTAGAGTAAAGCAAGGACTAAGACAAGGCTGCCCCCTCAGTCCCCTATTATTTATTTTATATGTGGCAGCTATGGAGAGAGTTTTAGAACTGAGACAAGCAGGGGGAGTAGTAATAGGTACATCCAAAATTTGGAGCCTGGCCTACGCAGATGACGTGGTAGTGTTGGCTAAATCGTTCAGTGAACTGCAAGAGTAAAGAGTAAAAGGCTTGAAAGGTATTTTGACAGAAGAAAATTGGTTATGAATGCGAAGAAAACAAAATGGATGATATATCGGAATGTGGGAAGAAAAGGGAAAGTAGAAGAATTGGTATGGAAGCGAGAGCGTGTGGAAAGAGTGAAAGAGTTCAAATACCTAGGCTTTATATTCTCGAAAACGGGTAGTCAGGCAGGGCATATTAAATATGTTTGTAAGAAAGCGAGAGTGGCGATGGAGCGGTTGAGGAGAACGTGGGAAGATGCGCTAGGAAATAATGTGAGAATGCAAATGATTTGGTGGGATGCATGCGTTAGGACAATATAATTGTATGGATCGGAAGTGTGGAGTATTAATGTGGAGGAAACGGTGGAAAGGTTGCAATTGCAGTACCTCAAAAGGTGCATAGGGTTGGAGAGGACCAAACCCGGATACGTTGTGCTGCAGGAATGCAACAGAGTGTCTGTGGCGTGTATGGCAGCAAAGAGAGTGGTGAAGTTTGAAAGGAGACTGAGTGAAATTGAGAATGGAAGATTAGTGCAAGAAATTTGGAAAGTATGCTATAGGGAATGGAAACAAAAGCATGAGAGTATGAAATGGATGCAAAAGAGAGCAAAGCGGTATGAAAGAGCTGGAATGTCTGTGATGTATGTAGAGGAAAAGTTAGGGCGGGGTTAGAAGTTATAAGAAGTAGTAGTAGAGAAACTGAGGTCAGAAGAACTACAAAGTCGGCAAAACAAAATAGCACAGAGTCGGACCTGCCCGAACTATAAAAACCTGCAAGTTTTCGGAACAACCCCGCGCTACTTTGGCCTACAGAATAGAGAGGATGTAAGAATGCTAGCTAGGCTAAGGTGTGGAAATGAAGAAAGAGGAAGAAAAGTATGGATGGGAAAGGAGTATATGGTGTGTGGATTTTGTACTAGGGGAATAGACGTATGGGAGCATTGGTTGAGTGTATTGAGGGACCTACTTTTAAGAGTAAGAGTTTGAATGAGGTGTTGTGTAAGAGTGGACAAGGGATTGAAGAATGCAGAGAATTTATGAGAATGAAATCAGGGAGGTGTAGCTAGAAGCGAAAGTAAATGGTTACTTCAAGAATTGTAATAGTTTTATGTATTTTTGTATTTATGTTTAGTTTTAGTATTATTTCATTGTTTATTGTACAAATGTATAAGTTTATACGCTGGAATGGTATGCTAAATATAAAGCTTGATTTTTCGAGAATTTTTGTTTCAACAAGATCTTCAAATCATTGTTAATCTTCTTCAAATCATTGTTAAGAATGCAAACACCAATTTCCTGATATAAACCGTCTTAAAATCTTGCATAATTGCAACAAGGGCAAAAAGCTTAATCCTGAAGTCATTAGGAATTAAGGAAACAGTACGCATTTCATACACGTGGTCCGTGGTGTAAATTATTTATCATTCCTTCGTCCTCTAGTGACACCAATATTTTCTCTAATAAATGAAATATCATCCTATATATTTCAGCGCACACAATCTATTGCAAACATTGTTTATTTAATTCAACCCTATATTTACACAGACTCGTTTGCATTTCGTCGATAATTCAACAATTGAAACTACGTAAATGAGAAACTCATTCGTGTAATAGTTTATAAATAATTACCTAATTACTCAAAATAATTACTGTCTAATAGTTAATTTACTAATAAATTCCTATTATTTAAGGACTCGATACGTATTTTCGATTTAGCTACTTTATTTATGAAACATTCGATATGCCTTTATTTTAAGGTAATCCTATATTTATTGCGATGTACAACCTTAACTTTTTCGGCCATTTTCGCCGCTGTGCAAAACCTACCGGTCATCAATAGGTGTACACGTTCTCTATTCCAACATAAAGTCCCTACGTCTCCTTTATCATTACTTATCCATCAAAGCCACTTGGCTAATCATAAATAACTTGTAAAATTCTTTTGAAAACACGCTCTTTCCACCTCCTAAATCATTCATAAATGCCTTCTAGGTGTTGCGAATCTCTACCGTCCCATTCATATATGGTATATATTATTTCCGGTACAATTAGTGTGACAAGAATTGAAAACTACGATTAATGGAAGATGATAACTTAATGACAGATGATGATTATAGACTGAAATAAATAAAAATATTAATTAAAAGTAGGCGGGATACTAGTAATTTCCAGAAAGCAAATAACATTATAAGGTTCGTTAATTGAAAGGCGTTAAGATGTTGAAAATCAATTTGTTTATTAAACTTATGAATGAACTCTGTGATTGATAAATGTAATTTTTCATTCACTTGAGGAAGAAATAAATTTGCGAAACAATTATTGTGAAAATCGATTAATCTATACAGTGTGGAAAATCAAATTAGATAAATGAATTTTTAGGTCATAGTCTTTATTTCTCGAAATTTGGACAAATGTTAAATTTAATTTTAATTAGTATCCTGATGGACCCGGCTAAAGTAGAGTCTATAGTGAATTGGTGCTAGGAAAACGGGCACGATAAAGTGATTACATACGCTCGTCGTTCCCTCAACCGCACCGAACGAAACTAATCAGTCCCAGAAAATGAGTATCTGACAATAGTTTGGGCAATTAAGAAAATGAGGTCATATCTATATGGATATAAAGTTTATGTCATAACGGACCACCAGTCGCTTAAAAGGCTCCATTCTTTGAAGGAACCATCCGGAAGCCTAGCTCGTTGGACCATTAGCCTTTATCAATTCGATTTTGACATTATCTATAGTAAAGAAGTACTTAATCGAGTAGGTAAGAACTAATTCAGGCAGCCTGTAAGTGAGGGACCAGTGAAAGAACTTGTTCTAATTAAAGATGATTGGTACATCACTAGTAGTGGGAAAGCTATACTGACATTTCTGACAAAAACGAATACTCCGAGTACGGATTGGTTACCCCTTGGAAGTTGTGTGTACCGTTTGATCTTCGAACCGATTTCTAAAAGAGAACCACGGCGTCGCAGCTGGCGGTCATTTGGATATCTCTAAAACAATCAATCGGATCGCTACTAAATTTTATTGGTCAGGAATTTTCCGTGATATTCGAAATTACGTCCGACGCTGTAAGAATTGCCAGCAGTATTAACCGGCACAACAAAAAACACCTGGAATTATGCATTCAACAAAAATTGAGGTCCCGTGAGATATTGTTGATACAGATCTAATCGGGCGGTCAACCTGCGAACTTTTCAAGGAGAAAATTATTCTTCCGGATAGGTGTTCAAAAACAATTATATCGAATAATGCAAAACAATTTACGAGTAAGGAATTTGAAGCCTTCCTTAAGGGTAGTATACTTCGCAGGCCAGCTCGGCCAAGAGTGTGAATAAAACCTTGAAGACTATGATCTCACAATATTGATCATCGCAAATGGGATAAATTTCTGCCAGAATTGACCTTCGCGCTCTTAATTAACTTCAAGTAAATGTTTCAAACACTAGTCGCCAGTTTCCAATGTTTCAATGAAATAATGGACTTTGTGAAATTAAAGTTATCAATACTCACCGGCAGTACTATAATCTCCGACATAGAGATTAGTGTAAACGATAAAACCTTAAGTTTAAAGTTTTATCTTCATCGAATCATTCGATTTTGAGATACTGCGCTCACGGACAGACAGACAGAGAGACAGACACGCAGACACAACATTGGACAATGGACTCCGGGGACATTTCCGCAAAAAAAAATTCAAAAAAAATCACGGAAACAATACTTCCCCTATATTTCATATAAGGAAAGTAAAAAAGTATTCGGCAGTGCGCTTCGACTTACGACAGAATAATGACATCATTATTCACAATATTCACGTTAAAGATCTAAAAGCCGGCTATAGTTTTGTTTTAGAATGGATGAGAATGTGCTGATATTGTATGGTTATCCCATTGGAAGTTTATGTTCTACATCGGGGATGATCTAGAAAATGAATTCGTTTTGGCACGTCGGCTAAGGGAATTTTTTAGTTCCTCTCCACCACCTGTTACTCCAGAGCCAGTCCTGTACTTTTCTCTAGGGACACTAAAACCGGATGGCCTTCCTATCACGCCGACCATCATGCTACCTTCTCCCGAAGTAGGCGTTCTAAAATCTATGAGAATTTAGAGGCGACCCGCCATGGAAGAAATATATTCCGAGCCAGACCACGTGGACGCCACTATATCATTACTGCCAATTCACCTAGACCTATACCACTTTTTTCAACCCCATTATTCCTTTCGAGAACCTTCTCTAGGAAAACTTATCACACCCGACCTATGGCCATCAGGAATATCCATTAGACGATTTAATTTTTTTCATTCAATCTATTAAAAATAAACTAAATGAATTTCAAATGTTCCTTAAACTCCAACCGAACACCTTAGATGTCATTTGTATGACCGAACATTGACTTGTATCTGATGCATTGAACTACATTGCCCTTCAACACTACACTATCGAATCAAGTTTCTGTAGAAATAGACCATATGGAGGATCAATGATACTACTACGCCAGGATTCATCAAATGTCATCAATACGGGACTCTCAGATCATTTAGGACAAAATATAAAGTTTGTCTTATGTTACGATATTAAAGTTACATATAAAACTGTGACCTCTATAACTAAAAAATGCCTGATCCTTATGTACCAACTACTTGGTGCGGTAGATTGGAGAATGGTTCATAATAATGATGATATAGAAATCTGCTTCGAAAAGTTCTTAGTCATACTCAGAGATGCTGCAGCTAAAGCTATCCCGAAAAAATACATCAAGCAACAAAATGGCACAAATGAATTGGTTCAACAGTCGATTGAAGAAAATGCGTGATGAATTGCTTCTTCTTATTAATATCAGCAAAAAATTCCTTAATCTAAATCTGCAAGTTTCATTAAAAAAAAAAAGCATACAAGGCAGAAATAAAAAAAACAACAACGCCAAACAAACGATGCTTATATCACATGCCAAAGCCATGTGGAATATTTTAAATTCAAATCGGAAAAATATCACTAAATGTGATATAAACCTTGACATAGTAAATGACTATTTTTCGAATATTGGAAATTTGGTGAAGTAAGATACTTGTTATGTTCCATAGATTTATTATCAGTTAACTGACACGTGCTTTGATTGTTACCAATCAGTTTCAAAATTTAAATTGAAAATTATTGGTAACAATCGAAACACGTGAAGATTCTGTTACAGGCATCATGTCGGTCAGGACGGAGGAAGGAGAGAGGAGCTGGGCCATCTGCTCAGCCTACTTCCCAGGAGATGAGAGAGAATGCCCTCCGCGTATACTAAGCGACATAGTTGCATACTGCGCGGAGAAGGCATACCAACTCATAATAGGGTGCGACGCCAATGCGCATCACACGCTCTGGGGTAGCTCGGACATCAACAAACGAGGTGAGTCTTTACTTAACTTTATCTCCGCAGAGAGACTTATAGTGACCAATATCGGCAATAAGCCCACGTTCATCACGAAAAACCGTAAAGAAGTACTAGACCTAACGATCTGTACCATCGTGCTCCACAGGCAAATCCGCTTCGGTCTAGTCACATCTCTCATGACGAACAAGTACAGAAACCCAAGAGAGACGAACTGGGTAGGATATAAAGAGTCCCTCAGAGAAGCTCTCAAGGGAGGTACAGTATCGACAAGAGAGATTGATGGGCTGGAGCTGGCGGTGGAACAAATCAATGACGCTATCAGGACGGCTTATTTGGAAAACTGGCCGGAAAAAAACAGCCAAGCAGAGGGGCTGCGGAACAGTCTGGTGGAACCAAAAATTCGAAAAGGTTCGAAGGCTATTCAATAGGGCCAAAAACAACCAGGACTGGGACACCTACAGAGGAAAGCTCACTCAATATAACAAAGAAATCCGAAAAGCCAAAAGGGACTCGTGGTGGAAGTTCTGCGAGGAGATTAACGACACTCCGGCATGCTCTAGAATTCACAAAGTCCTGGCTAAGGACGGCAGTGCTGCCAAAGAGGTAGGCTTCCTCAAGAAACCGGAAAGAACCTATACAGAAACAATAGAGGAAAGTCTCAAGGAACTATTAAAAGTCCACTTTCCAGCCTCAACAATTCTGGCAGAACACAACAAGCCAGACGATCCCAGCCAAAGACCTAAAAGGCCCGACCGAAAGGACTGGAGATTAGCCACTGAGGTCACAAGACCCACTAAAATTAAATGGGCCATCAGCAGGTTCCAACCTTACAAGTCCGCGGGACCGGATGGGATTTATCCCATTCTGTTACAAATGGGCATAGAGGAATTGGTGCCGCACCTTGTGACGCAATTTTGTATTATTACTCTCTTGGATGAGTCGGTATTTGATTTTAAATCAACTTACCTTAAAATAAACTAATTGTTCCTCCCCAGCTATCTCAATGGAGATGGGGTGGGTCTAAATAAATAGATAAGGGTGCCACGTAATTTTATAAAAGGAACAATTAAGGCAAGTTCTCCACGAACTAAAATTACGAAACCTAAAGTAAACCTCTATCATCCAAAAGTCTAACCTAACTAAATGAAAAGGGGAATCCCAAAAGAAAAATCACCACTATTGATAAACGTAAGTTTATTCTCTAAGTGGAAAGTTCACAAATCGAAACAAAATATTTAATCTATATAAACGCTTAAGCATGAGTAATTTTGAATTTAAAAAAATATTATCTGCATAGATTCAAACTACAATACACACTAACGGTTAATAAATAATCTAATTGAAAATTCTATAAACTATAGGTGTCTCACAAAAGAATTGGTGTTTTCTATCGTGCACGTTAGAATTACAAAGTGTTACTGATTAAATTAACTAATTAAATAAATTTAAATTAGATAACCGTAAATCAAACGCAATGATAATAATAACAGTAATGATAATAATATTAATAATACTAGTGATAATGATAACAAAACTATTGATAATACCAGTAATAATAATAATAATAATAATAATAGTAATGATTATAATAATGACAATTTCACGAATATGGAACAGAAGGAGATTAATTTCGCCCTTGCAGGGTAAAGAAAAGTTAACTTGAACAGAATTTCAAAGCAAACCTGAATGTATAAAAGATCAACAATATCTCTGGGTTAAAGAAAAAAAATAAATAACAAACGCTATGAATCGCTGCCCCTCACGTAGAGGTTTAAAATACACCGAAACTAATTCGGCAGACTAAACCGCCTAACCGAGTCCAAAGGGAATAACACTTATGCGAAACCTTTCCATATAAGTCGTAATAGATTTAAAAAAACAACTTATCTGTGCGTTTCGCTTCTCCTCTCCGGAACCGAATCTTCCTGGCGACACGGGGGTGACTTCCGGTGTGGTAAGAAACTGAAAGGCCCTCGGCCGATGTGATCGCCGTCCTGCGGAGGTTGACGGGTCGAAAAAAAACGGAACCCAAAACGCCGGTAACGGCCCCCAGATGTAATGTTGTATTGGGAAGAGCCCCAAAGGACAACCCTAGGTTTATTAGAATGGCAAAATTACAAATAGGCAAAATAGAGAAGTTTTACATTACCTTTCTGCTAGCTTACGCCACGTAGATGAAACGAACAAATGTAAAACTACTTCTCCGTCCTAGACGATAATTTTGTTCTTCAGCGCGCTGCGCTCTTCAATATACGAAGAACAAAACACTAATTTCGTAGCGCAACAAATCCCGATAATCGGTTAAAATCAATAAAAATAATCGAATTAACGTTGAGCTACTTTTTTACACTATTGGTCACCAGTTCCAGCGATCCCGAAGATCAACGACCAAAAAGAAAAGACGGAAAACGTGACGCGCTCCGAAGAAGATACAAAAGTGGGAGGGGAATGATAAGTATCATTATCTAAGGTCGAATTTTTAAGAAAATACAAGCTGATATACAAATATTCAAATAAAGGGACATTAATAAAATGACATTTTACTCTGTTATGCGACGACGATAAACTAATTAAATTCGAAAAATTGTTCATATCAAAACTAAATAGGGTTTGTTGGGTTGCCTACGATGAAAGTGCGAAATTTAACGTTACAACCTGTCAAAAATCTTCAAATCCTGCCTGGCATGGGGATATATACCAAAATCATGGCAAAGCGTAAGGGTAATCTACCTGCCGAAGGTAGGCAGAATAGCTGACCTAACGCCAAAGTCATACAGACCTATCAGCCTATTTTCATTCTTAATAAAAACAATGGAAAGACTGATTGATAGGTACATAAGGGACGAGATACTGTTAAAAGATCCCCTCAACAACAGGCAATATGCATATCAGCCGGGTAAGTCAACGGACTCGGCGCTGGACGACCTAAACAGGCTCATCACAAAGTCAATTGAAGACAAAGATATAGCCATGGCCACATTTCTGGATATAAAAGGGGCATTTAACAACGTCACAACAAACTCTCTCGTGGAGGCACAAGAAAGGAAAGGAGTCCCGTCAAGCCTTTGCCAATGGATCAAGGCCAGCCTGGAGAAAAGGACAATCATATCCACTTTGGGGGGCCATACCATTAAGGCTAAGGCAGGGGGGCTGCCCACAAGGAGGAGTGCTATCTCCACTGTTATGGGCTACACTAGTAGATGACCTTATAGGAAAACTGTCCAAAGAGGACATCAACTGCCTAGGGTACGCGGATGACTTAGCCATTGTCATCAGGGACCGGTTCGCGGAAGTTGTCTCGGAGCGAGCACTAAGAGCCCTAAACATAGTAGACAATTGGTGCAAACAGGAGCGATTGACAATCAATCCACAAAAAACACAAATTGTATTCACAAAAAGACGAGCATTGCAAGGCCTAAAGCCACTGAAGCTCGGGGGTACGGAAATTCCCTTCGTAGGGGAGGCCAAGTACCTGGGAGTAACCTTTGACGCCAAAATGACGCCAAAAGCCACCAAAAAAGCAACAATATCATTGGGCAGGTGTCGCAGAATGTGCGGGAAAAATTGGGGACTAAACACTAAATTGAGTCTATGGCTCTACACCAGGGTGATAAGACCCATGATAGCTTATGGAGCAGTGGTGTGGTGGACTAGGACAAAGCAAAAGGGGGCGATAGGACTCCTGAGCAGTACACAAAGACTAGCATGTCTCAGTACAACAGGAGCCCTAAGCACCACCCCAACAGCAGCCCTAGAAGCCATCTTAAACATACCACCACTACACATCTTCATTCAAGGAGAAGCCAGGTCCGTATCTTACAGACTGATGCAAGGACAGGCGCCCATAATCCGATCACACGGAAAAACGCACCAATGGCTAGAAGACGAGCTGAAGGCTAACGCGATTACAGCAATGCCTAGCGTTGCCATCGAAGGCCAACCTACCAAAGCAGAATCATGCTGGTTTACGGACGGCTCAAAGACCGACAAAGGGGTAGGAGCAGGTATATACGGCACAAAACCCGAGACAAAGATTTCTGTCAGTCTCACCAAGGACACCACGGTGTTCCAAGCAGAGGCGATAGCTCTTCACCACTGCACAAGAGACATAGCAAGACAAGACACCAAAAGTAGGTTAATTGCTATATTCTCCGACAGCCAGGCGCTACTAAGAGCACTAAGCTCAAAATTTCTGATTTAATTTCTGATTTGAACTCATTTAATTCATTTTTAATTTCATTTATGATTTCACTTATCATTTTTGAAATTAAATCTTTTGCATATTCCGCATTGAAGCTTAAACGACGATTTTTTTTATTGTTTCCTTGAAAAATGCACATTTCACTGATTTACTCTGTGACGTGATTGTTATTGAGTTTATTTTAAAAATAAACAATAAAAAAAGAGTAAATATTAAAGAGGAATTAATATTAAAACCTCGGAAAAATATGCGAGCGCGTTGGCAAAACAGGCGATTTCACGGACAGAAAATATCAACCGAAAAAAGTCTGCAATTTCGGATCTCACGAAAAGTATGTATTTACATTAGCACTTGATACATTTAAAGTGAACAAATTCAAGTGATAATTAATAAACAGGTGTTCTACAACCGTAGAATCACAGATACATTTTATTAAATAATTCACAAGTATATTCATGGATTGTTGTGTTTTGTCACCGGTGTCTTAAACGAATTTATTTAATGAAGAAACCTATAAACCCATAATGCCAAAGGTGAAAACCACAATACAAATATGAATTAAAGACTATCCTGAATTAGGAAGTAAAAATAATACAATATATTGTAAGGCATGTTTAAAAGCGGTTAGTTTTACTGCATCCTAACTAGTAAAGACTTGTATGTAAAATATGTTAAAACAACACTATATCAATAACGTCCGAGAAAGTTTAAAGCTGAACTAAAAACCAAGCAGACAATTTCACAATCTTTAGCAGCATCTTCAACAAACGATGGTCAAATTAACTTTAATTTACATTTGTGCAAAATACTTTTAAATTTGTATATCCCTTAAAATTTAAGGATATTTAATATAAAATAAAATAAATTTGATTTTAAATGGTGACAATTAAAATTAAAAATTTTCCTCCTCCAAAAATTTATAAAATCTATTGAGCGAAAGAAGGCACAATTTTACAATTAAACACTTAGAACAACATTTGGTGGTCAACTGTTTTTATGTTTTCATATTCATAAACGTATTATATATTAAGAAAATATAGTTTTCTTAAATGCCTTTTTTCCTGTTTTCATACTTTCTTTCTGTTTCAATGCTTTTTAAATGCCATTTTCTCTAAATTTAGTACTTTTTTCATCATTTTTAAGCTTTTATATCCGGTCTCTAGTTATTAGTAAAGTGAAACGACAGAAGATGATTTTTTGGAGTAAATCGCCTTGGTAAAAACCCCGTCGAAATTTTAAGTATAGATAATATATAATGCAAGTAAATTGCCATTTGTCATTGACCCATGTACTAAATTACAAATAGTTCCAAATTAGCAAAAAGAGTGCACACCTATGAGACTAATAAATAACAAAGGTAAGTACAAAAATAAATCGGTTGAAATAAAAATTCTCTATGCTAAATTAAAATCGGTCTATATAATCCCAGGTCATATTGACGATTCGTTTTTAGATTTAGATTTAAAAACGTTCAACTACACAAATAAAATGAAATAATAATTAGTATTAAGGCTAAATACATTGAAAACCAAGAAAATTTTGTAGAAAATAAATAAAAACTATCTAAAACTGAAAACAAATACAAAAAAGAGAGAATTAAAAATGTATAATTTGAACGTAATATAGCCAGGATCAAAACGAGTCACCGTAATCAGACAAAATTCATTTATCAAATGTCAAGAAACCAAGTATAAACATCTTGGGTTTCAAAAACATTTATTGAATTTGGTTCTCGTTTACCTTGTAACATTTTTATTATCAAGGATTCTTTAAAATGAGATACTTGGTTGGTTTCACAACTTTTTTTACAATTTATTCCGATTAGTTTCGACTTTTGCATCATTATCTAGAAATTCCTAGAATTAGGAATAAATTGCAAAAAAAATGTGAAACCAACCAGGTGGCTCATTGTAAGCAACCCTTAATTTCAAAAACATTATTAATAATCTTAATGCCAAAAAATTAATCATAAATAAAAATCTAACACTACAAAAATTGTTACATCGTGCTGAATATGATTTCAGACATGTAACGACAGCTAACAGTTATGTCATTCAATGCCTGGCGGTGGTTTAGTACGGGGAGTAGTTGTTTTAACTATTAGCTGGAGTTTTTACATTAAAATGTAAAACATAAGTGCAGAAATGCTCATAAAGAAAATTTATTTTTCTCACTATTAATTATTATTATTAATACATACTGCACTCAAATTTCAATATTTAATTTGCATAATGGCAAATATTGATTATCAGTTATTAAAATTAAACGTAGAAACTATTCCTGTATTTATAGTGACTGTGCTTTAACTGAAATTTTTATAACACGATATGAGGCCGTTTTAGCTGTGTTTAGACCCTTAAATAACGAACAAATTAATACATATTTAATTAATGCTATTATAGGAAAATTAAGAGATAGAGCATTGATTACAGTAGGGTCGCGACCAGAATTAAACACTTGGCCCGAAATTAGGGACCATCTTCGCCAACGGTTTGGTGATTTAAGAAATTACGATTGCATTGTACAACAATTAATTTAAAACCTGTAAAAAATGAAAGCTATCTAGATTTTGGAGAGAGATTGCAAATTTTGAGGAGTAAACTTTCAAGTAAAATAAATTCTGTACCCGTCATAGAAATGTCCGATGCCTCAAAACTTGTGCATTTAGCAAGCTACGATGAGCTCGCATTAAAAACGTATCTACGAGGTCTATGCGGAAATATGCAGAGTATTATTAGATTGAGAAATCCAGCTTCTTTAGAAGAAGCTATTTATTTTGTTATAGAAGAAATTAATTTTCAAAATACATTAGATGGACAAAATTCTTCAAATTTAAATATTAGGCATAATTTCCAAACGTCTAATCAAAATATTAATAGACAAAATTTCAATTCACAAAATTTTAATTCTCAATTTCGACAATTCCCTAGTCAACCGGTTCAATTAAATTTCACCAAAATCCGCGTCTACTTCCAACTAATCGACAAGTATTTGGTAGACCGCCAAACGATCAAATTAATATAAGACCTTTTAACTACAATTCGAATTTTTCTAACAAGAGACCAAGAAATGAAAATAATGTTCGTACAAATAATCAAAATTTCCATTCAAATTATAATTATAATCGCAGTCATTACCCGCAAAATTTTAATCAGCATGCACAACAAAGGCCGCCTCAGTTACCTAGTCCGATACCAATGTCGACTTCCACAACATATACGAATAATAGGCCAAGGTTATTTAATCTAGAGGAGACAGAAGACAATAATGCTTTTAATAATAAACCGGGAGACGATAATGGAAATAACAAATCCATTTTTTTAGACGACAAAGCCTCGGAAATGTAATAGAATATTTAGGAATAATAAATAATAGCAGTAATTTACTATTTATAATAGATCCTAAAACAAATGTCAAAATTTTAATGGATTCCGGGAGCGCTCAATCCTTTATTAGCCCACAATTCGGGCTTAAATTAAATAAAAATTTATTAAATGATCCATTTGAAGTTACCAGCACGCATGGTACTTCTCGAAGAAAATATAGTGTTAATATTTCTTTAGAAAATTTATTTTCACGTCACTTACTTCAATAGCTTATTATTCACCGAAAATTATTTGTGTGCAAGAAAATCCCTGATGTAAGCTAACTCGCGGGCGGGGAGGTTAGATTTATTTATGGCGCCAAGTAATTTTTATTTATTACCCCTCAAGAGATTGACGCACTGGGAAAATTACTAAACCCGGTTGAATGGTGTATAACAAGTATGATTAATTCAGCTAAAAATTTAAACAGTTTTAGTATTGATACGAGATTTATTACAAAATTAGAAAAATAAATAAATTAACAAAAATAAAGGAACCACTTCTAATAAGAAATTTTCCGGAGCTATTTCATGTAAATTAAATAAGGGTAAAAGAAATCATCAACGACGTAAAAAAGAAAAGAACAATGGCCATTGCACTATTAGTCGGAAAGTAATTAAATTTTGACTCGTGGAACAGAAATAACGATCGGGTACAAAAGCAAATAATAAAATCACACTTGTAGTAGTTACAAACTAAAAATGAAATACGCAAAATCAAACAGTTAACTAAATCTCAAGGCGTCACAAAATGTCAATCCGATAAAAAAATATAAAAAATAAATCTGGCCTGTTCTCTGTGCTCCTCCTCAGCAGTCATGTGCACTTCTACCAAGCCAAGCAGATTCGGACACCGTGAAGAAGGCTATTACTGGAGAGAATACTTGCAAAGATCAGGGTGACCAGCCCGGACACTCGATCTTCATAAACTAGCCGTACTTTTGGGGCCTATGATTTAGGCAAAAAAAAAACCTTATTTTAAACACACGAAATATTAATAAAGAACTCTACCTAAGATTGTGTGTGGCCCCGCTAGTGTGTAACGTTGTTGATAATCGTGTGCTGTAATTTAATTGTACTCTCAAGACGAAAACCATCCAAAACGTCGGCACATTCACACTCGTCAACCAAATGGAAAAATGGCGTTCACACCAAAAAACACGGCATGCTTCGCGGGATATAAAACAATCGTGAAGTTTGCAAACGAGAGCGCGAACTTTAAACATTTAAACACAAATTCACTAAAATGAAAATGTCACTGTCACACACCCCCTTATCATGGTAAAAAAAAGAAAATTTCGACTCAAAAGGGTTCTTTTGTTTTAATCATCCTGTACATGAGGGGGATCATGGCCGAAATGTGGCTTAGGTCTACCCATTTCTCCGTCTCGTCCAGCACCATCAACCAAAGAATAAGTCAAGTGACCAATCTTTTCCTTAATTTAACAACTCAAATTGAGGCGCCAGCTTAGCGGCAAAGTTTTTCGATACATTAGAGAGAACTTTGTTCCGAACCCACAGAAAATCCCCGTTTTGAAATGGCACCGCCGGCCGTTTTCGCAAAATGTAATGATGTGCATTACGTCGGTAAGCATCGAAAAGACGATCTCTAACTCTCTGAAATAGTGGTGATAACGATTTCAAGTGTTGAGCATATTGCTCAGAGTTCGCTCCCAGCATTACATCTTCTAAGTTCAACACCTTTCCGTAATAATCACCACGGAGCGGTACGTAGCGTCCAAAAATTAATTCAGAGGGGTGAAGCCGGTGACCTCATGCTTGGCGGTACGTAATGCGTAACGGATCTTGTGTATCTCGACATCCCATGTTTTGTGATCTAACTCGTCAACAAACGATCTGATTGTGGCACCAATGGTACGGTTATACCTCTCTACGTAATTTACCTGGGGGTGATACCCAGCGTTAAACCATATCTTTGAGCCGTATCGCTGAGCAAGTGAGTTCATTTCTCTCGAAGCGAACTCCGTACCATTATCACATAAAATAATTTGAGGAGCTCCAAACACCAAGAATACTAAATTTTCCAAAAACTCAGAAATTGCCGCGGAAACTGCTCTACGCAACGGTTTAAGTAATGTAAATTTAGTAAACAATCAGTTACCACCAAAAGAGAGGAGTTTCCTTTATTAGATCTGGGAAGGGGACCGACAATATCGCTTGCAATTAATTGCCAAGGGTACGAAACATCTTTAGGTCTACCCATTTCTCCGGGGCGTCCACTCGTGGACTCCTTCTGGGTACCGCCAACTTGACAAAATCGAATGTACTTCTTGACATCCATTCGAAGACGAAGCCAGTAGTACAGATCACGGACACGATTTAGGGTCTTGTGCACTCCGAAGTGACCAGCTGTAGGTGCATCGTGACAAGACCTTAAAATATCGGTACGCAACGCATGGGGAACAACTATTTTCCAGGCAGAATAATTCGTAGCAAGGGCGTCTTTCCTTCGAAATCTCTTAATAGACCAGTCAGGATACCTGTCAGGACATTTCCGAACAGCATCAAAAATCTTCAAATACCAACTATCTGACTCACAAGCTTTAGCCGGCACCTCTATCGAATTCACAACAAGGGGAGCACGTGACAGTGCATCTGGAACAACATGCAATGCTCCTTTCCGGTGCTCGATATCCATGTCAAATTGTTAAATTTAATGGCCCACCGAGCAAGCCTTCCAGTAGGATCCTTGAGATTCTTCAACCAAAGTAGCGAGTGATGATCTGTTAAAACTTTAAAGTGAGTATCCTCAACATAAGGCCGGAATTTCTCAACTCCAAATAGAACCGCCAAACACTCTTTCTCCGTGGCACAATATTTCCTTTCAACTTGCGATAGGATGCGGCTAGCAAACGCAATAGGAACCTCATCACCATCAGAATTTTCCTGAGTCAGCACATAACCTAAACCAACATTTGACGCATCACATTGTATGCAGAAAGGCTTGGTAAAATCTGGATTAGCGAGGATTATATCCTGAAAGGATTTCTCGGCTTCGGGTGTCCACTGGATCGCTTGGAATTTTTTCTTGTCCTTAATCAGAGCACTGATAGGGGCTGTCAAGGAAGAGAAATATGGGATGAACCGGCGGTACCAGGAGCACATTCCGATAAACCTCTTGACTTGAGTGACGGTTTCTGGCTGTCGGTACTTCTTCAAGGCAGCAACTTTAGCAGGATCCGTTCGCAAGCCTACACGGTCGATAACAAAACCCAAATAGTTCAACGAAGCACGACAGAACTCACACCCCTCTCAAGGACCTGTAGAACCTTGACGTTGGTGAGAGGGCTTGAGTGGTCCTATGAGTGTTGGGGCTGAACGGATAGCCGGGATGCGGCCTAACATGAGGATCCAGACGAATAACAGGTCAACCGCGCATCGTTGTGGCCGCGATGCGAGGATGTGCACAAGGCTACCCGCGTGTTTGTGCCGTGCGTGGAGACCCGTAAGGCAGGACAAAGTGAACCTGGTGGCTGAGTCGCCCTCGTGATGCGTCACGTACGGCGGCAACACTCCACTTTGGCCCTGAGTTCTCCCTAAACGGGCGGTCGTAACTAACCCACTCCGATCAAACGGCTGCGTTGTAAGGTCAGACTTACGACAGGGTGAGCCCCTGGGGGCGGAGGGGCGCTTAACGGACCCAGCTCATGTGCCAGGCACCCGTTCGAGTGCAACCCGTCCTTGGTGACTATATCCCCTTGGTAGCCCTGGCGATCGATTATCGACGTCCCCAGTGCGGGCTCTGTGTCGGGTGGGGAGCCAAAGGGATGAAGTACTATCCACTAGAATGGACAAGAACAAAATAAACAAAACAACGGTAGTAGCAGGCAGGTCGCAAGATCAACTTGCTACTACGAAAAAGACAACTAATTTGGGCGAGTCCCTGGATTCCCCGCAACAAACAGTGGCTGCGGGCGGATCAACTGATCCACCCGTCACCACAAAAGAAGCCTGCCCACAGAAGCAACCCCCAAAAAGGAAGCGCATTTGTGGAGCCGAGCTAAAGCGCAGAAGGAATGCCAGGGAGGCATTGGCTGCTGCAAAGACATCTAAAGCCCCCAAGACCCCTTCTGGTAAAGAAGTGCGCCCCCCAGGACAGGCTGGCAACCCAATGCCCAAAGACAAAGGGATGCTGCCGACTATCAGAGCACAGAATAAGAGGAATCGATCCGCTGCCTCTGAGCCATCACCCGGTCAGCCCAGGAAGGTGGTAAAAAAGGCAGACGGGAGATCCTCCGGGAAAAATGCGCCTCTCTCGAGAGTAAGGAGCGACGGGACCAGCTACAAGGAGGCTGCCTCTAGGCACCTCCGAGTAGCCATTATAGACCAAAACAACCCCTTGGGCAAAATCACCAAGGAACAGGTAGCAATGGTCGAAAAAGCAATGCTTGAGGAGCTGGACAAATTGCTCAACTCCTCAGACCACATCCCTACATTTCAGGAATGGGCACACTCAGGGGAGATACTACGTATCACCTGCGATAATGAGCCCGCCCTGAAATGGCTCAAGGACGTAGTCCCCCGCCTACCACCACTGTAAGAAGGGGCCAAACTGATTGTCGTCCAGGTCGACCAGTTGACAACGCTGACGAAAGCTCGTCTGTGGATTCCGGGACAACCGGAAAACATAGACCTGGTAAAGAGGCGATTGGCGGCACAAAACGCCGCAAAGGAAATAAAGAGCTGGTGCGTCTTCTACGTTGAAGAGAAGAAGGAACCCTTGGGTTGGGCCTAGTGAGGCCTAAGTGCTCTTTTGATCACCCTTGGCAAACTCAATCCAGATCCAGACAGAACTCACACTTATCTTAATTGAAAGTCAGATTCTTGCAACCTTGAGAGCAATTCATTTAATACTTTGCAATGAGTTTCGAAATCAGGAGTCGCTACGATAATATCAAGATACACGAAACAGTACGAATCCAAATCAGGACCAAGGACGCGGTTCATGAGTCTCTGCTGTGTTTGGACCACAAATTCATAAAGCCCCTTCCCCGGTACAGCAAAAGCGGTCTTCTCACAAGAACTTGGATCAAGAGGAATTTGCCAAAAAGCCGATTTTAAATCAAGACTCGACAAATATTGAGCACCATTGAGCTTATTCAGGATGTGATCCGCTAATGGTAACGGGTATGCATCCTTCTTGGTTACCGAATTTAATTTACTGGCATCAAAACAAAAACGCATCTCACCATTAGATTTCTTTACAAAAAGGATAGGTGAACGCCAAGGACTAGAAGATCTTCGTATGACGCCTAAAGATTCCATATTTTCAACTTCACGGCACAGATGTTGAAGCATAATAATATTAATAATAATTTATTTGGTATTAGCACATAATGTTTACACAAGTCAGTATAAAGAAAAATATTACTAATGGCAACTACTTTGCATAACATAAGTTGCAAATTTACATGTGAAATTCAAGTACAAAAGTAATACAATTTAATAATTACACTAATATGAACTAAGCATAGGATTAATTAAAACTATACGATTAGTAATTTTGTAAATATAAATATTGTTTAATAATAAAGGCTATGCTTATATAATTATAAAAGCTTAGGAACATTCGCATAGATTTTTAAAATATGAACAGGGTCATCATAGCAAACTTGCAAATATTACAAGACTTTCAAGATGATTACTAGCAGGTTGTATTATTAATAGTACTTGATAAAAACTCCTCTATACTGTAGAAGGCATTTGTGGTGGGTGTGATTTCAGTTTAGTTTTGAATTTGATGGCAGATAAATTTGTAAATTCATTGGGTAATACATTATAAAGCTTAGGACCGTAATAGCTAATTCCGTTTTGAGTTTTATTAAGGCGGCGATGTAAGGAGCAAATCTTATTCCTGTTTCGTGTATTATGCTCATGGATATTGACATGACGTTTATATTGTTGAATGTTGTTATGTACATATGTCAGGCATTCTAGCATAAATATACATTCACTGTTAGGATATTATGTCTGATAGAAGATGATCTACAATCACTTTGAAAGTGTAGGGAATCATATAAGGTGACAATGGGTATTGCCTCTGCTTAATGGGTAAGGTATCACCTGTATCGATGCGATGGAAAATCTTGTTAGTTCTGCCCAGTTTGGTACCAGATTTCCAAGAGATTTTCAGAAAGTTGGTACGAATTTCCTCAAGTTGGTTAGCCCGAGTTGCCGTAAGGTCTTCACATCCTTGTACCGCAGGCTGAGCTGGTCCCAATGCACTAAGAGAGGGAACCGGAATAGAACTTGGGTTTCCTTCATCACGTACTCGATATGACCAAAACGGGTAATCCTTCACAACTCGAAATAAACGAGCAAAATCGCTGCCTAATATCAAAATATTACCAATAGAAGGAACAACCAAAACCCTAAGGGATCTTTGAACTTCGTCAACACGTAATGGTAAGTAAACACAGCCAATAACTGATTGTCTACCTCCATCAGCAGTAGCCATTTCTTTCTCAGGGCAGGTAGCTATTTCAAGTGAAAATTGGTCAATAATAGGCAAGCCAGGACTTCCAATAACAGAATGGCTTGCTCCGGTATCTAAAAGAGCGGTTAATGTTACATTAAATACACACACTCTAATATAAGGTCGGTAATCGGGATATTTCTCTAAAAAAAGTGGGGTTGCTTTAGGAATTGAATGGTTAACTAAATTATTCGTTTTATGTCTACAACAGAATTTAGACACAATAGCAATCCAATCATTTCATGAGGAGGCATTTATTGGTGTTGGCCTTCCTTGGAATGGGATATGTTGGCCTCGGATCTCCCTCTTGAGTCGTTTCCCGCACACCTGGTGCAACTGAAACGAGTTCGATTAGGTGCACCGCACCCATAGCAGAACTTCCGACGCTCTTCCTGACAACCAGAGTACAGGTGACCCTTTTTACCACAGTTCCAACAAGTACGAGTATTTTCTTCAGAATCCAATGAGGCCACTTTTGGCGCAAAACGGGACTGACTGTTAGATGGAAAGTAATTCTCTAGGCGACGACACATTTCACATAACTTTTCGACAGATGGTATATCGTGGAGAGCTAGGTGGGAATATTCCTTCAAACAGGTCAAGGAATCTCAAGTTTGGAATTTTCCCCGAACCCCACGAAACCATACCAAGGCAGGGCCAATAAAGAGATCTATTGCTGAGGCCAATAACATTCGTTCAGATACATTTCGGGAAATGCGAAGCTCCTCGACTCTTTCAAAAAATCGAACAATTTGTCTTCGTTACCATCAAACTGAAGCCCCCATTTATAGATTGGAACAACTTTTGTCTCTGCAGCCTCGGCAAGAGAAAGATGATCAACCGCTAGCTTAATATCAGAACGTTTAGTATCAAGGTCATCCCATAAAAATAATATAGTAACCGTGGTATTCGCCATATAATTCTTATATTCTTCGTTATCCGGAATTCGAGGAACACGACCTTTTAAGTGACAAACTCGACTAAGCGACTTTTTAAAAGTATTATTGCATCTACCGTCAAAATTATTTACAATTTCAGTTAGCGAATTCAAAGTAGTGGCGATTTCTGATTTTTCCTGATCAAAATCAAAATCAACCAATTCATAATCCGGCATGCATCTCCTTTGATCCATCTGTAAGCTGTCTTCACAACGCATAGTTAGACCTCGCAATCGTAGTTCGTATGCAACCTCATGTACACGCAAGTACATCGGATCCATTTCGATACTCATCATTCCAAAAACAAAAATCAATACAATCAAATTACTTCAAACAAATATCACTTATCAATAATGAGTAAAAATAGCAAATATAAGTGTTATTATTATTCTTATTTTGATATTTTAATTTGAGTAGATAATATGATAAAACTTAAAGCTAGTGTAGATTTTTCAAAAAAATCTGTAGTAACTCCTTATCACGAAATTGAATTTTATTTTGATTCAACATCTAATGTAAATCTTAATAATATTGAAAATAATCCAGAAATTCATAAAGCGGAAGTGAATAAACAAATTAACGAAATGCTTCAGCAAAATATTATAAGACCATCATTTAGTCCATGGTCTTCCCCTATCTGGATAGTCCCAAAAAATTAGATGCATCAGGCCAGCGAAAATGGCGTGTGGTCTTTGACTACCGGAAACTAAATGATAAAACTGTAGGTGATCGGTACCCTCTCCCCAATATTACGGACCTTTTAGATAAATTAGGCAAGTATTTTACTACTTTAGATTTAGCGTAAGGTTTTCACCAAATCGAGATAGATGAACTCGACATTCCTAAAACCGCATTTAACACTGAACATGGACATTACGAATTTCTTAGAATGCCATGCGGACTTAAAAACGCACCCGCTACTTTCCAACGTGTCATGGACGAAATTTTACGCGGTATTCAAAATAAATCTTGTTTAGTTTACATGGACGATATTATTATTTTTTCAACCAGTTTACAACAACATATTGAAAGACTGACAGAAGTATTTGAAAGACTAAAAGAATCAAATTTTAAAATACAGCTTGACAAATCAGAATTTTTAGTAAAAAAGTTTAATACTTAGGACATATAGTTACACCCGAAGGAGTTAAACCTAATCCTGACAAAATATAAGCTATTCAAAATTACCCAGTCCCAAAAACAACAAAATAGATAAAAGGATTTTTAGGACTGTTAGGTAATTATCGTAAATTTATTAAAAATTTTGCCGACCTGACGAAACCCATGACATAATGTTTAAAGAAAAATGTTGTTATCGACATTGAAAATTCTGAATATAAATTGCTTTAATCTATGCAAAAATTTTCTAACGAATCAATCTTTGCTACAATATCCGGACTTTTCAAACCATTTATACTTACTACAGACGCCAGTAATCAAGCTTTGGGCGCTGTTTTGTCACAGGGTAAAATCGGTTCAGATTTACCCATTGCATATGCCAGCCGTACGTATGATTCTGAATCTTGATATTCCACTATAGAAAAAGAGCTACTTGCTATAGTTTGGGCTGTCAAATATTTTCGCCCTTAAAATTATCAGGAAGGAAAAACAAATCATCGAGGCATCGATGAACCTGAATTAAAACTCCAACAGATATATTATTGGCTAAGAATGAGGAAACCAATCCAAGAATATATTAATAATTGTGAAGTCTGTTTAGTTTCTAAATATGATCGCAAACCACTTAAATTAATCATTTGAAATAATTCATATAGATTGTATTGCCCTTGAAAGTTCCAAATTTCTTACTATAATTGATTCATTTTCTAAATATACGCAACTTTACAAATTAAATTCTTACCAAGCTGTTGAAGTAGCAAACAATTTAATAAAATTCTTTTGTCACCATGAAATCCCTAAATTAATTATTTCACATAATCATTTGGAATTTAAGAACACGGTTATTAGAGAACTTTTGGAAATTCATCAAATCAAAATGTATTTTATTAGTTCCCAACACCCGGAATCTAATGGAATAATAGAACGCGTACATTCAACAATTATTGAACATATACGGCTCCTAAATAATCAAGACACATTTAAAAAAGAGCCAATAGAAATTAAAACCTTATACGCCGTATTAGCATATAATAATTATATCCATTCGACTACAAAATGAAAACCTTCTGAAATTATTTCGGGGCACATTGATAATGAATCTCTTTTAGACCTCAACTTCTGGTTCTGGATTAAATCGATG
>OZ018388.1:53377216-53544349 GCA_963969525.1 Ontholestes murinus
AAAAAAAAAAACTCGAACAAAGATGAGTACTTACAGCATGCGCACTCGCTCCCGTACTGAAGAAATCGATTTTGAGAGACCAAGCTCCAGGCAATCCATAAATGAAATCGTGTCGCAAATAAACGAAGATACTATTTTGCATCCAAGACATCGTCCGACATCGAGAGCTTCCAATGCGTCATTAGCTCTCGAAGAATTAGACGAAAGGGAAGCTAGAGAGTACCGTGCTCATTTAGACAAAATGAAGAACTTCAGCAGACTGCGGGAGCAATTACTTCAACAAGAAGAGGAGGAGCTGATGCTCCGCAAACAAGAAAAAACCTACACATGGCAAGAAATGCTAGAGGTCCAGGAGGCACATTTAAGACGAGAGGAGCAGCTTTTAAATGAAAGGGACGAAATAAGAACTAGATTGGACGAGGTGTTAAACGGATTAGATGCTATAGAAAATGAACAGCGCGCCTTATCCCGCCTCTCTCAGCCGAGACAGGAAGCTCCGAGAAGATCGTCACCACTACAAGAAGCGCGAGTCGACACCCATTTATCTCCTCGACCGGTAGCACCTCCTTCATCAGCAGTGATAACTACGTCTTTGCCCGCGAATCAAATTACATATCTACTGAAAAATATTGGCGAGGACGACAAAGTGAAATTTGATGGTCGTAATCCGCGGAAATACATCAGCCAATTGGAAATTGAATTTGAGGGGCAGAATCTGAGGGACGATGTTAAACACCGCCGCGCTCTAGCGGGAATGGACGCGGAGTGCACGAAGAAATATGGCGGTTATTTTAATGAGGACGTTTCATGGGATGAAGCAAAAGACCTTTTTATTCTTTCCATCGATCCCGCAAAAGTAGCACTGGATGAAACCAAGGAACTTCTGATGAAACCACAGGGCTCCACGCCACCAGGAATTTTCGCCATTCAGAAGAGGGTGTTATTTGATAGACATCTGTCGTTTTGGTCGGAAGAAATGAAAACTCTGGCTATGTGGGAATTGGCATCAGACTCGCTTAAACAAGCTTTACATTTCAAACCAGACACTGTGGAACAGTTTGTTAAGCGAGCCACAAAATTGTCATCGTCGCAGGCAAGAGTTGGAGCCCACAAGCAAAACGTAGTCGCACAAAATACAGATCCGCCGAAAAACAAACCACTTCACCAGAATTCCTGGAGAGGCGAAAATAGAAGCAAACACTATCGCTCCGGGCCACCTCGATTTGAAAAAGCGGATCATAAATTTACCACTAATCAAGATCGGGAATTTATAAATGGAAATCAAGATTCGAAAAATTCAGCAACGAACAGAAAACCTGAAAATGTAAATTCGTCGGGAAACTCTCGTCAGCGGCAGGAGTAGAGTTGGACTTATTAAGCTCTCCTGTCGCCTCCGCAAACAGACAACGCAACCGCAAGAGGAAACGAAAAAGGTCAATACAATTCATTCCACGTTTTAATGCAAATGCATTCCGGCACCTCCACCACTATAATGGGCGCATCCACCAGGACAATTCTGTAGTGAAAAGTGAAACTACTAGTGAGTGTGATAAAAATGTGTCTTCGAGTGATAATGACAATCAGCCATTGTGCGCTTTTTCTACTCGCAAGTCACAATTAATAATTTTACCATTATTAGTGAGTGATCAAATATTAAAATGTTTGCTTGATCTCGGGGCCGGCCAAAACTATATTCGGTATGCACCTACTCAAAGCCACATTCGACCACTGCGTGCAAGAACCAATTTAGCTGAGGAAAATATAACTGCTGAAGTTACAGGAGCAACCACAGTCCAATTTCGACTGGGCACGCAGCAGTTTTCAGAGGAGTTCCTGATAATGCCAGGGCTTCGATATGAAGTTATTCTAGGAATAGGATTCTTCATGAAGCATGAAGCTATAATTGACTGTAGCAAACGGTGCATTCATATCGGCACTGGATTACGCCAAACGATCCGGTGGACCGACCAACCTACGATTGAGGAAGGAACCAGGCCGCCAAAATTAAATCATAATTTTGTTGGAAATGCAGCTAAAGAATTCGAAGAGTTAGTGGAGAGATTTAGTCGAACATTCCAACCAAAGGACCAATTTGCTCAACGTACACGCACGACGGAACACAAGATTCACCTCACAACAAATAAACCTATAAGAATCCGCCCTTATCGAGTCAATCCTGCCCGGAAACAAGAGATTGATGCACAAGTGGAGGAGTTAATTACACAAGGTATAATTGAACCCAGCACCAGCCCTTATGCATCACCTATAGTTTTAGTCAAGAAGAAGGATGGAGAAAACCGCTTCTGTATTGACTATAGAAAACTAAACGCAGTGACAGTTTCCGAGACGACGCCTATGCCCATTATCCAAGAAGCGCTTCGCGACCTCGGTGACGCGAAGATTTTTTCAACGTTGGATTTGAAAAGCGGGTACTGGCAAATTCCGATGGAGGAATGTTCAAAATTATACACTGCATTTTCAACACCGGATGGAGGACACTATCAATTCAGGGTAATGCCGTTTGGATTGAAAAATGCACCCGCTACATTTCAACGATTAATGTCGCAAGAAGTACTCGCAGGTATGTTACACGATTTTACTATGGTGTACCTTGACGACATAATTGTTTACTCGAACACACCCGAAGAACACTTAAGGCATCTTGCTCTTATATTCGAACGCCTGGATCAGTTCGATCTGCGATTAGGCACGGAAAAGTGTTCATTCGGAAAAACGGCACTGGAGTATTTAGGGCACATGGTGGACGGCGATATGACTAGACCTTTAGAAAAACATCTGCAACAAATTGCAAATCATCCAATCCCGAAAACCCGGCGGCAACTTAGGAAATATTTGGGAATTTGTAATTGGGTAAGACAGTACATACACGATTTTGCTGCAATTGCGGCACCAATAAACGATTTACTGGCTACTAATCGCACATTTAAATGGACTCCAGCAGCAACAGCCGCTATGGAGATGTTACGAAATCGTGTGAAACAACCATTACAGCTCCATAGGCCCTTAACTAATCTCGAATTTACTGTCCAAACGGACGCATCAAATGTCGGTATCTCATGTGTACTGTTTCAGATGACTCCCACAGGCGAGAAGAGAATCATTTCATTTGATTCAAGAAAATTGAACGATACACAAAAGCGATACCATATAAACGAGCAAGAGTGCCTCGCCCTGGTTTTCGCTCTTCAGAGGTATCGCCCACTGCTGGAGGGACGCCACTTCCACGTTATCACGGATAGCAGAGCATTAACGTGGCTGAACAATTTCAAAGATTCAAAATCAAAACTCACAAAATGGGCGCTATTACTCCAGAGTTTTGATTTTGACATCAGCCATTGCCCAGGAGAAGCCAACCAGCTACCCGACATGCTTAGCCGTGACCCCGAAGACCAGCCTATCAGCCCTCTGCCCGAGTTAGATTCCATCCTCCCGCCAGAGCTAAATGCACTCGAAGTCCCTGTCGTGCATTCAATCATGGAAGCTCAACAACAGGATGAGGAGAGCCAGAGAATTCTCCAGCTGCTAGCAGACCCAAACCATCCCGATTTTACTAAATGGAACGATATATTCGAAGCAGTTGAAGAGACGCTATACCATAGACCCGAAGAAAATCGAGACCGAACCCTGTTCGTGCCGGCCACAGCGGTTTCAAGAGTCTTGCACGCGATGCACGATGAGGCAATTCACCCAGGACGAGACGAAACAATACGTAGTATTCGTGCCCGATACTACTGGCCCACTCTTGTGAAGGACGTCCGGGACTACGTGAAGTGCTGCCTCATCTGCATTGCAACGAAGCGCGGCAGGGCTCAGAAGAAAGCACCGATGAAGGCTCGAATACCCTCTGCACCATTTCATACCGTAGCAGTTGATTTAATGGGCCCATACCCCGCAAGTTCAACACGTAAGCGCTCAATACTTGTGGTAACCGACCTATTCACTAAATGGGTAGAAGCGTTCCCGATCGGAAAGGCAAGTACTACTAACATTTTAAAACTGTTAGAAGAACAGGTCTTTCATAGGTTTGGTTACCCAAGGAACTTGATCAGCGATAATGGGCCACAATTCACCGCACGCCGTTGGCAAGATCAGCTTCAGAGTTGGGGAATTGAAGCTTTTTATACTCCGGTATACCATCCCCAAGCTAATCCAACAGAAAGGCGAAACCAGGAGTTGAAGAAATGCCTGCGGATTAGGATGCAAGGACAGCCTGGAAACCAATGGGACCGTCACCTTCAGCCAATCCTATTTGAACTCCGTTCCCGTGCCAACGCTGCGACTGGAGTTACACCCGCTGAAGCACTATTGGGTTACCAATTACCGAGGCCTGCAGAACATGATATCCCACTAGCCCGTCCGCACAACCACAATGACGAAATACAAATCCGTCAAGAAGGTATTCGAAACCGAAATAGGGAGTATGTGCGAAGATATGATCAGCAAGCAGAACCCTCCCAGTTCGAAATAGGACAACAGGTTGTTATTCGCAACCACCCTATAAGCGACAACGAAAATCCTGCCGGTTTTGCTGCTAAATGGCTAGGACCATTTGTAATCCTGGATTGTTTTGCGGGGCGAGTTTTCCTGATCGACCGAAATGGCCACAATGTAAGAGTTCATGCAGACGACATTCGACCAGCACCAGAACCCCAGAATGACGCAGCTTCTGATGACGACCTGGACGAAGACGACACCGATGAACCTCCGCAAGGGCCATCCACATCATCACAGTGAGTTTACGAACCTTATGCCGTGTTTTAGTGCCTGCTTTTATCGCGAAATGGACGCTCTGATCGAAAGTAGTGACACTCCCGTGCACCGTAATTTGTGTGATAAACGTTAATTATACTTTGCATTCGTACATTCTCAATCCCGAAGGAGACATCCGGAAACAGTAGGAACGTGTGCTCAATGGCAATATATCAGTAGGCTTTCAAGCGGAACATCAATGCATGGACAAGACATAAGTATTTTCCTTCTTTTACTTTTTGTTCATGATTGTAATAATATTTTGCTTTTAAGACGTTCTTTTACAGCGAATTTGGTTCATTTCACGGGGCCGAATTGTTACCGGCGTTTTACCGAAAACACCGACAAAATGATTACATCGGCGAAACAATAATTAAAACAGTTCGCGACAACAACGAAGCCCATTTTCGATTATTTTTTTTACCTCCTAATCATTAATATTAAAATGAACCAAGCTCGTGGATATATATTGACAGCCTCAATTGTAAATAATTGTAAATATAGGATTAGTTTATTAGGGTAGTTCATTGTAAATATTATTTGCGGGGGGTTCTGTAATTTTATTAAGGGTTGTAAAAAGGAATTTTCTTTAAGCCGGAAAGTTTAATCATTAAGGCCAGATGTTCGTATAACAATAGCCTCTGTACCGAAGCGCGTACCTTTCGGCACGCCCGCGGATTATGGGAAATTTTGTACAACCCAGGTAAAAAAATACAAACGAATTTAGATACGTTTTAAATTAACAAATTAAAGATAGTAATTTTAAATCGGATACATATAATATTATTACGCATATTACTATTACACATATTATGCAGTGTAATTAAGTTTAGTATTTAAATGTATTTTTTTTTTGATATAACATATATGAACCCCTCCGCACATATCTTTAGACAAACACTCGTCCACTCAAAATCTAATTCCACAATTCTTTTTAATATTTTGTTTTTTTTTCTAGTTTACATAATTAATATTCACGCACTATTTTTTTGTTTTGTTTTTTTTAAATGGTCAATAATGCAACGTCGTGAAAATAAAGCACACAACCCCAGCATAGAATGCAGTAAATGTGTTCTAGATGCCTAAACCATTCATATAATATGTAAATAACATATATATTTACAAATGATTGAATCATTTCATGTTTAGGCATCGAACACCGACAAACAAATGTCAAAGTGCAATAGAGGGGGTTAATTCAAAGCGCTTGCGTTAACAGCGACGTCGCCGACGCTCCAATCAGGAGCTAGGCGCTCAACCACCACTAACCCCAATGACGACTTATTGGAAGGGGGTTGGGGTGGTTAACAAAAACCAGCGCGAACAATCAGAAGGGTTAGTTGCGAAATTCTGCCAAGTGAAGAAAAATAGTGCGTGCGTAAGTGTAGTCGCGAAATCAATTTTCATTTCTTTTTGTAAGTTTAAATTTTAATTTTGAGTGTTCGACGTGTGGGTCTGGTACATGTATATATTTATATTTCTTTCTTTTTTTGCTTATTGTTATTGTTATCTTTTCTTGTTTCGTTTGTAATAAAATTCTGTTCTGATTTTTTTTGAACATTTGAATTTTCTTGATTTAATTAATTAAGTCTAAATTCCAAGCTAAAATCCACAAAAGAAATATATAATATAATTAAGTGTGTGTTGGCCCGAAGACGTCGATACCAGGAGGAATCCGGTAAGTACTTTCCATTTTTTTTAAAGTGATTGTGGTGCTCTGCCTAAGAACTAGTGGGTAATCAGCGGGATCCGTTTTGAATATAGCGTAGGCCAAATTATTAAACTTTTCTTTTTATTCAAACCGGGGTTGTCAATTTTGTTTGAAATCGACACCTTAATGTTCCCCGTTGATAAAGTGTCCTACGATGTGAGGTTCCAGATCTGCTGAATAAGTTTTATAATAGCCCCACATCCATTTCTTTTGGAAAAGGATGTGAGACGACATAGCAAAACATTTAAAGGAGTGTGTTGAGTATGAAAGATATCAACCCAGTCTGAAATCTGTCGGCCTGACACAAACATCACCTCCAAATCAGTGGTTCGGATCAATTGCATTTGACCTGTTCGGACCATATACTACATCTCCGGAAGGATATACACACATCTTGATTTTCAAGGTCATAGCTAGTCGATAAGTAGTAATTATTCTGTTAAAGAATTGAGACAGCACCACTGTCTCCTTATACACGACGTTTTCTTACAGTATGGAATACCTCGCCGTTGTTTACCACGAAGAGAAATACCTCCGCCTACCTAACCTTCAGCCCAAAATTAAAAATAGCTGAAGAAGTCAGTTACGACCTCCGAATAATTATAGCTAGCGATAACTTCGAAGCTGCCCATCGTGTCGCTGCCGGAAACCAAGACAGACAAAGATTTACGCTGATTCCGCTTGTTGACCTATGTCCAAAAAATCGATCCAATGATCAATTTACATCAAAATTAGCACCCAGAACTGACGTGCCCTACATTATTTTACAATGAAAGGTAGCTATCACGTTCAAAGTCACTGCCCTAGAGCACCTAAAGGATACCCTATATGATCAGTCTCCATTATCTGAAGAGAGCAGTCTATTAGCGCTACTTCTCTCGGTGTAATAGCTCTCCTAGTAACAATAGTCTAATCGGCTTACCTGATACCCTATATGTTGCCCACTATATGTCTTCAAGCTTACCACACTGTTAGTCTCTCTCGACAGAATTCCAATCTATGGAGACCGCTACACCACCCAAGCTCTGCCTAGCCATCGTGCCATCTCGACCAACCTTCCGCTCGTCCGCAGCGAGGACCAGATGTTCTGGTATGGAATTTTCTCGGGATATATCTTGAGTGTTTGTTTGAGACTTATCTCGACGTTTCGGCGACATCGCATTTGCCATCTTCAGAAGCTCTAGTAATTTTATGTATTATTCCGTCTCGATCTACTTCTTGTGATTGGTCCAGTGACTGTGGGCGTAGTCTGTGGCCTTCCTGCAGCATCGTTATGGTATGTATGGTTTGTGCTGTAGTATGGTCGGGCTAATCCACTGCGGTGGTTATCGACTTCGGTGTAATTAGTCCTGATTATTGTTTTCTAATTGTTTACCCTTTCGTGGAAGTTATTTAGTGATTAATTTTGTATTATTAACACTTTGCCGTCCGACGATACCACAGTGGTGTCACGAAAAAACTATCGCTCAACGGCCGGCGACACCACATTGGTGTAGTGCCCAAAATATCCAGCGACCGGCTACACCACAGTGATGTACTGTAGTACCATTTGCATTTTGTTGATGATCTGTTGTGTTCAATAAGTTTAAGAATAAGTTACACACGTCAGAAAGTTTTTTGTTTTTTTATGTATGTATATCCAAAAAATGGAAGTGAAGCAGAAACAAGCGAAGTAATCTGAAATAGTGCTGCCGGCGCCAAGTGAAGAAATTTTTACGAGACGTGCGGACGGCAAAGTGTTAAAATCAATCGTGTGGTCAGTGTTTGTCATGTATTGGAATAGAGATGAATTCTGGCCGTATTTTTTGTCGCTAATAACTGGGCGGGCGCGGACATGTCGCTTTGTTGGTTTTTCAATGGTAGGCGCACTTTTGGAGATCGCAATATGTCATCTATTTTTTTTCGGTCTTGTAAGCGGTTTTTATATTGATTTTTAGGATATTTCCAATTTTGTTCGTCGTGCCCTTGGTATATGGTAACGTGATGTGTGCTTTTAGCTTAGTGTCCTCTGAGCTGATGTTAGTCGGGCATCCTTGTTTGTCGATTATTTTATAGATGGTGTTCTAGCTGAGGGCATTCTTAAGTGTGTTTTCTTCTTCTTTACTGCTGTTCTTGTCTCTTAAATTGATTGAACGCATTATTAGGGTCTTTGGAACTGAATGTATCTGTGCTGGGTGGAGGTACTATATAGCATTTAAATATTTGTTTGTGTGGGTGTCTTTTCTGTAAATGGTGTCTCCAAGGCTTCGGTCCGGTCGTTTTATTATTAGGCTGTCTAAGAAGGGTAATTTATTTCCAATTTCCGTTTCCATGGTGAATTGGGTTCGTGGGAGAATGTTGTTCAGATGGTTAATGAACAGGTCAAACTTTTCGCTTACGTGTGGCCAAATGACAAATGTGTCATTCACATATCTCAGGCATGGTTTTGGTTTTAATATCTAAGCGTGTAGAACTCTTCCATGTAGAGATTGGCTAATAGTGGAGATAGTGTTTGTCTCTGTATCTTCGTAAACATGTCACACAGTAATTGTTCACGTTTTGTTCACAATATCTCGTAGTTTTTGATTTATTTGATTATTTTCTCGCTGTAGAGATTATAAATGTTAAATTTGAGGTTTTCGCGAGTATAATACGGTGTGGGATATTCTCGGGATATATCTCGTATGTTTGTTCGAGAGTTGTCTCGACGTTTCGGTGACATCACATTCGCCATCTTTATGAGATCTAGTAGAGTGTGGGATTTTACTTCTTGTGATTGTGGGCGTAGTATACATTATTATTTGGCTTAGTACGTAAGAATATTTTTATAAATATCTCTCACTTCTGTATTGTAATCATTGAGTAGTTAGAACCCGTACTCTGTACACGCATGTCACTGAATTAAAAACTTTTTTAAAAACTCTGAAATTAGCTCCCGATACTTAATTGGCACAGTCGGTAGAATTGGTTGAAGTACCCCTGAGCGAATATCATTGTCCACTTTTTGTTTCAACGAATTCAACCGCCAGAAAATGCATAAGTTTGACCCCAAAGACACTGCAAACTCCTCAAACTTCAAGAAACCAAACCCAGAGCCATGTCCACTTTTTCATTCCACGAGATAATTGCGATCTCTGTGGGTTGGATTTTATTAATGTTAGGTAATTTATTATTCAGAGTCGGTAAACATTGTATGCGACGTGCCATTAAATGGTCAGGTAAACTAGCTGTTCAATCAAACACAAACCTTACTGCGCCGCACAGAAATTTAAGAAATTCAGAAATTGATAAATTACGTTTAAATTCAAATAAAATGGTTCAACAATTAAAACCCAAATGCCTTGCCATGATTCCTGATTTCTACGGGAATCTCTACATGCTTGCTAGATTCATAGAAATTTGTGAAAAACTTATTACTCGTTTTTATAACTGGAATGATCCTTATGATTTCCAAAACGAATATTTAACGTCTACGATTTTATCTAAGATTAGAAGTGCCGCTAGAAATATTTTCTCCTCCATAATCTGTACGTGCGATGATTTAAAAAAATCATTACGTAACACTTATATAGATAAACGTGATCATCATAGCTCAAATGCTAAGATTACTGATCTAAAATAGTTGACTTCCAAATCTTTCTTTGACTTTTATAACAGACTAAATCATTTATTAAATTAACAAATTTTTTAATGATGAAAATGTTTAAAGGAACCTTATGGTAGTCAAATGAGAGTCAAAAACACCGCAGATCTTCATATTGCATTTACTATGCTTACAAACGATTGTCGGCATGAGTTCTCCTTGCAATCATCACACAAATCCAATAAAAATGTGCAAGCACAAACAACGGTGATCAACCTGTTGAATTATCATGAAGCTGAAAAGGTTAATTTGTGTTCCATTATTGCCTATTTTAGCAGTACGAGAAGTACATTTCTTATTTAAATATGATTATGTTTATAAATTAACCAACCAATATATGTTTTCCAGAGAGTGGCTAGCTCATTCAAAATGAATATCAGTAGAGTATCGATCTTCAAAATGCGCAGTAATAAAACCCCATTCTTATATCGCCAGGAAAAGAAAGGCCTCTCAAAATGCAGTGCTCAATAATCATGGCAAGATAGTTCTCTTAAAAGTGTGTGAAAAATAGAGGGCTACGATGGTAAACGATTCATAATTCATAATTCATAATGAGAAAAAGTGGCTTTGTGAACCAGCCAATTTATTATTTGCATCAAAATCAAAACTAAGTGAACAGTGAAGTATTTAGAACTACCGATAAATTAATTCCAAACTTACAAGAACCATCTCTAATTATAATGAGAAGGTAAATAAGGTGGAGAAACAAAGCTGTATAGAAAAAGGCAAATGCAACGAATGCTGTGGGAAGTGGTAAATACATAAGAGAAGGTTAAAGTACCCGGAGAAGAACCGTTTGGAAAGAAAAGAGAGAACTACCTTACCAAAGCAAGGCGCAGAATTGAGGAAAGATGTAGAAAGAAGTGGAAGGGGGAGCGATATGAGAATGGGTGCTGTGTATACATAAATACTAAATAAATATAATTTTTAGTTGTTATTTTGTATTTACTGCATTATTCCTAAGTATGGCAATATATTTTTGTAGCTATTACCAAAGATAAATTTATTAAAATGTACTGCATATCAAACATTTAACAATTATTTACATTAGGTGGAAATCTGACTTTCTAGGTAATATTTAACATTTAGTGCTGTTATACGTTAATTAATATATCATTCAGGGCACATCATAGATAGTAGAACCTAGTTCTGACAACATTTTCATTTTCTTATTTTTTACGATGCCACGATATGCTTGTGCAAAGATGTATTTGTTTTGAAGCCGTTATAAGGGGTATTTGGGAGACATCAGCTGAGCTAAATGTAAACAAATTTTAGTCAATATTAAATGAAAAATTAAGTAGATGTTATCATCAAAACACTTCACTGAATTACACAGGGTTAAGTAAAGTTGACCATTACCTCTATATTTGTTTACGTTCGGAACAGTTGACGACATCCGAGCAAACCCAGCATGCACCGAGATCCGTTGAACAAATTATTTTATAGAGGAGGTCCGAAGCTACTCGGGGAAATCCAATACGTGTATTATCAACATAAATTATTTATATATATATATATATATATATATATATATATATATATATATATATATATATATATATATATTAAATAAAACTCGTAAAAGTATTCCTTTATCTACTATACATACGGCGGTTAAATTGTGTGAAATCCACTAGTAACTGGATTTATTAAAATATGAATACAACTGATTTGACTAAGAAGTACCGACCTGATTCGTGCGGATAAAAATAATGACGTAAGACGGAAGATCCAACGAACAGACTATAAGAATTCTTAAGAATGCTTTGTTAACGGTTCTGATTATATTTCTTGTTTCAATCTTTGCAAAGACCTGTTAAGTAATAAACCAGTTCTAAATATCTAGATTTTATCAAACATTTCATTGCTTCCATTGTAAATACAGATGCAAGCAATTGGTAAAGTTTTATTGCAAGGTAACATAGGTTCCGATTTACCGGTAGGATACTTAGTGACTCGGAGGTAAATTATTCAGGAATTGAAAAGGAACTCCTTGCTATCGTTTAGGTAGTAAAATACTTTCGATCATGTCATATCTATCAAGAAAGAATGACCAAAATCCACTTAAAATAAAATTTAATATCACACCTAAATCGGTAAAACACTTTTAAATCATTCATATTGATTGTATCGCAATTGAGGGATCTAAATTTTTAACTATTATTCACACCTTCTCTAAGTATACGCAAATAGAAATTGCTAAAAAATAACTCGTTTCTTTTCACATCATCGAATGCCAGAACAGATTGTAGCTGATAATTTCATTTGGAATTTAGAAAATCGCTAATAAAAGAACTTTTGGAACTACATAAAAATAAATTATATTTCATCCCAACATCCAGAATCGAATGCATTAATTGAAAGAGTTCATTAAACTATCATTGAATCTATTCGCGTCTTAAGTAGTCAAAGATTGTTAAAACTACAATCAGTAATGACTAAATTATAATTTGTTGTTTTAGGGTATAACAATTCGATTCGTTCAGTAACGAGGCTAAAACCAATAGAAATTATAAAATGTCATATAGAAAATAAATCCTCATTCGATATCCAAATTGAAAATAAAATCTAAACAATTATATTACAAATCACACCGGCTAATTACACCAATGGATAAAAAGAAATTAAATGAAGAGCTCAACATAATATATAAGATTGCCCACGAAAATGGTTACAAGGGGAGTACAGTCACGAAATTAATTAATAATTAAAGAACGTGGTGTTTAGCTAAACAAGTGATTAATTATATATAAAAACATTGAACTCCATATACAAAATACAAGTTTGGGAGGTCCCATGTTAGTAAATAATATTAATATAAAAATCAATAAGCAAAATTTAATTGAATAAGAAAATTAAGAATAACTTATGAAGACTAACCCTTCAAGATACATCGGCAATTCAACCCCTTCCAAAATTCCAAAATGTCTGGCATTTCGTCAGATCCAGTATCTGGACCATAGTAATTTACATAATTGTATGTGGAAGCACGTTGTTCTTACTATACAAGTGGTAGAAGAGAAGAAAGACAACCCTTGGAGTACACCAACCCGAAGCCCATGAACTTTATCTTCCAGGGGAAGTAAAAGACTTAGGGTGAAGAACAATGGGTGTATTGATATAATAATAATGCCTTGTTTTTTTCTATATGAATATTCTCGCCTTATTGCGTCTCATTTGTATTTATGCTTAGTCATAAATAAATCTTAAAAATATCTTAACTTTAAAAATTGTTTTCGGTTATTAAAAATAATAGTAAAGATGTGGTATAGACATGATTTTCTTACTTAGGTTCAACAACTATCGAACTGCAATTTCTTAAACATCATTATCACCAATGTCTAACGGACTACTGTCAATTAAAAGTCACAATCATTAGAATCAGTATAAGTTCATAAAATGAATTAAATAATGATTTCAGAAAGTATAAAACAATTAAGGGTTTTTAAGATACAGTGCCTACATAATGTTCTTTTACTTAATTTTTTTAAATAAATTATTTGTATGAGTTTATTTTATGATTACTAAGAATGATATAAATATTTATTCTATTTGATATATTTTAAATGAGTTGTTTATTTTATGAACATTAAAGCATTTAATAATTTAAAATTATAAGTCGAATATATTTGATACTAATAATAGGATAAGAACCGTTCATATTTAATAAATGATGTATGCATTGGCACAAATATCTACTCGTACATGGCTTAATGTAGTGGGCGAAACTATGCAGGAATTAATTTCCAATCCATGTTATTAGGTATTTAATGAATGCTGGAATATTACATTAAACATTGTATGTGAATAATGAAGCGAAATTCAGTTGTTATTAATAAACTCATGGGTTTGCTAGGAAGCAAGCTAATTTTATTTACATTCACATTAATATTGAATAAAATAAATATAACCAATATTTAATAAAACTTCACACAGAGAATATATATAAAAACCCAAAGTTTATATACAAATAAACTAAATGGTTATTAGTAAGTTATCTTCTATTTTCCAAATTTACTGTAAAGACAATATATAAAAATTATAAACGTTCTAGATAATTAATCAAAAAATATATTTTACAATTTGTTTACAAATTAGTTTTTAAGATATAACACAATCGCACATTGTTTCATTGGATACCACAATTGACTATTGTTTTACGTTACATTTACAGTCTTAAATTATGTAAGGTGTAAAAAGTACAACATAAATGGCATAGAAAGATGGTTTTGAAAGTCGTGGTTTTA
The DNA here is from genome assembly GCA_963969525.1 of Ontholestes murinus. Classification (NCBI taxonomy): domain Eukaryota; kingdom Metazoa; phylum Arthropoda; class Insecta; order Coleoptera; family Staphylinidae; genus Ontholestes; species Ontholestes murinus. Next base: position 53,391,570 of record OZ018388.1, read on the forward strand.
AAAGAGCTGCTAGAAATTTGTATATAAATGTTAGGAAAGGTGTGTGCAATAGAGACTCTTAAATGAGCTGTGATCCAGACAAATTTTAATTTGATATTGGTGTGGTTACACAAATTTCTGGCATATAATAAAATAAAACATGATGATGATTGTTTTAGAAAAATGAAAGAAGGTTTGCCGACAACTTCTAGAGTGATTTCTCGTAATTTAAAATAATTTATGTAGAATTTCAGAAATCTAGAAGAAAGAACGTTGTAAAATTAAAAAAAAAAATGCAGGCAGTTTACGATAAGATAAGAAAACGGGAAATGTTTGAGGAATTAAGGAATCGTCCGATTTTACGCGAAGTAGTAAACATTGTTTTAATATTATGTCGTTTTGTGTTTTGTATCTGTTAGTCGGAGGGAGCGAGTTAAGAGAGTTTTTGCCACATAAAGGAGTTGGGCAGGATGATGGTGAGAGACGGAATTTAGATATAGTCTGTTCGTTGGATCTTCCGTCGTACGTCACAAACTATCGCTTCAAAAAACGACGAAAGTTTTACAGTGCGTTCTTTTTCTAACGCATTTGGTTTACTTTATCAGACTGAATGTTTTTGCGTCGTTTCTCGAAACGATAGTTTGTGACGTACGACGGAAGATCCAACGCACAGACTATATATACGGTGGCCGAGAGTTCCGTCAGAGTTTTTATAGATAAGTATGTCGAAAGGCCTTTCCTAGAAGAAATTATAAAAAATCTTGCGATTAAACCGCCAAAATAAGTTATTCGGATGTGTCTAAGCTGTAGGAGTTGGAGTTGAAAACTCTCCGTCACCCACCGTACTCGTCAGACCTTGCCCCCACTGACTATCATTTCTTTCAAAATTTAAACCTTTTATCTGGAAAAAAATCAATTCCGCACAGGCTGTCAAAATGGCGTTTCACGAATTCATCGACTCCCGTGATCCAGGCTTCTACAGCAAAAGGATAAATGGGTTACCTTTAAAATGGAAAAAGTATATCGATAATATGTGTGCATACTTCGATTAAAAATAACAAATTTTTATTCGAAAAAAATCGAAATCAATTATGTCCTTTTTTGCTCCATATCATACTTGACAACCTACTATACCGGGTGAGCTTTTTAAATGGTCTCTCTGGAGATCTCATAAACTATAGAAATAGAAAAACAGTTAAATGGGGTAAGAAGTGTAGATTTACGAGACGAATAAAAAAAGGCAAGGATAACCAGATATTTCGAAAAAGGTAAAAAATGACATTTTCTTAAAATCAATATATCTCGGATATTATAAAAAAAGATACAACGGAACTGTAAAAGACAAAGTTTTAAATAATTTTATGCAGATTAAAAAAATATATCCAGAAATTTTTTATCGCCATTATTTTACAAGATATTTACATTTTTAATGGAACCATATATACAATACAAAAATATTATGAACAGATGAAACGCGATTCATTAATTTTGGTAGTTTTAATCGCCACAATGAACATATATGGAATGAAGAGAATCCACGAGAAGTTTCACAGAAAAAAACTACAATTAAATTTGGGTTTAATCTATGGTGTGTTTGGATCAAGAATTCTCGGTCCATATAATTTTGAAAACACATTAATTGAAAATGATAACTTTTATTTTCTTCAGCAAACATTTGAAGATATGCTCGATTATTTAGATTTCGCATTACAGGCAAGATTAAAATTCTTTCAACATGAGTGAGCTCCACCTCATAACATGTTGACTTTACGAAATTATTTAAATGAAGCTTTTTCTAACTCATGAAGAAATTAACCAATCCGAGAACCATCTATATCTCCCGATCTAGCTGCTCGTGTGCGGCGTACATGTATCCGTAGTATGTGTGTTAGTACGTGTCCTGTGAGTTTCCGTTTTGGTGTTTTTAAAATCTATTTTATGACCCGTTTGCAAGTGATGTTGTGTTAACGATGGCGTGGTCTGTCTCTTTTTTGCATAGTTTTTATCTTCATTTATCTTGCCAAAATTCGCCTGTTTGTTTGTCCTATGTATGTTTGGTCACATTCTTTACAAGATATCTCATAAACTTCTTAATTTTCGTGTGGAATTCGGTCTTTATGTTTGTCTGTCAAGTTTTTGATTTTCGTTGTTGTTGTAATCGCTGTTGTTATTTTGTATTTTTTACAGAATTCGTTGCAATTTTATCTATTGTGCCTTTTATATATGGACCTTTTTGGATTAGCGCCTCTTTAACTGTTTGTAACTCTTCCATAAATATGTTCGCCATAACTGGGGATAGTGCTGATCCAATGGGCGCTCTTTCTATCAGTCTGTGTTGTGTGCCTTCATATATAAAATATGTTTTTGAAGTGCAGTGTTTTACTAGGTCAAGTAAATAGGTACTGAATTATTTTGTTCTATTGGTACTTGGGTAAGCAGTGATGCCATATAAAAACTGACTAATATATCCTCTTTGTTAATTTTAAATAGTTTAATTCCAAAAAAGTGTATGGAATTTTTAACATAAGATGCTACTGATTCAATTGTTTCGTTAGAACTTTTACGAGTGTCTGTATCGGTGAATCAAATTAGCTTACGATGGGCCTTAGAAGAATTCCATTTTTGTGCATTTTTGGTAATCTATATAATTTTGGAGATCTGAATCTTTTTGGATCCAGCTGTGAAGAATTAATCTTGCTCCTTGTTGTTTTTTGTAAGTAAGTAGTAGGATCAATTGTTATCGGTTTGTAAGCTGGATCATCTGGTAGAGACCTCATTATTGCCTGATAATTCACTTTGTTAAGGATTACTGATGTATTGCTGGTAAAATTATAATTTCACCTTTTCGCAAAGTGCCTTTAATGCTCGATGTTCTTCATTAATTAAACAAATAACATTAAATATTACTTTCCGATCAATGATAAAACCAAACGGGGATTAATTGGGGTCTAGGTACAGTAGTTAAATTGGTAAAGTGGCAATTTAGTTGCAAACGTTGGCAAAATACTCTAATACTGAACTCATTAAACATTTGATAATAAAGAGCAAGTTTTTCAGTAGTAGTAGTAGTAGTGTTAGGCTATCGACCACGTGGTCCTTCCGCCATGTGTCAATTGTGTATTTGTGCGTGTGTAAATGAGCTTGTTACTTTAAAGGATCGCCCCCGTCACTCTAAAGCACCATTAATTGTATCCCAATGGTGAATGGTACCGGTCACCCATCCGACTACTGACCCGAATCAACGTTGCTGCACGTCAGTTCGGGGCCGTAACCGATGCGCCACCACCGGCGTGTCAAGTTTTTCATTTTTCGGAATATTTATTTTAAATTTCTTTTTTCTTTTTAATTGAAGTATATATTTAAGCTCTCCCCCGTGTATGCTTACCTTGACGTGGTGGGGGAGCTTGCGTATCTAGATGATCCTAAGTGCTACAACAGCGGGAGCGTGAGCTCCCGATAGGGGTACCCATGCTGGAAAGGACTTAGATGATGGATCTGTCTAAGCAGCGTGCACATCCTGCTCAGCTGTCGTGTCGTGGCTTAGAGCTTGCACTAAAGGGTACGATGCCCTGCTCTGACTGGCTGTAAAGCCACCAGGCAGGTTATATCTGTAACTCACCGCTGTACGTGGTCAAGTCTCGCTGGCAGTGAGCTAAAGAGGGTCTGGGCTTAACTGCATGGACCAAGTGAAAGGAGAGCCACAATAAAAAACTCCTCAAGCCAAGGTGAAACAGCATAAGCCGAAGGATGCATGGCTAAGGGGAAGCTTAGTCTTAGTATGCAAACTCCGGATACCAGGCGACCTCCGGTTTCAAATAGCCTTCCTGTGGCATGCGGGGCTCTGCTGCAGGTGACCGTTTATTTCCCTAGCTTCTCGTGGGATCAATAGTGAACCAAGAACCAAAAAATAAGGGCTCGCCCCCCTCAAAGGACAAAACTACGGCGATGGAGTGTAAAATCCTTGCCACGGGAGAGGACTTAGTGCCTGTGACCGACAGGGAGGACCTACTCCCAGCCAGCAGTGGAGATGAGGCTGGGCAAAAGTCCAAGGACCTCCAGCCACGCAAGCCGCGCCTAAGCGGTGCTGGGAAGAAGAGGTCTAAATACCTCATCAGCAAGGGAATGACGCAGAGAAGAGGCAGCACAAAAGGCCTTACAGCCCTTCGGTCCAGCGCGTAAACAAAAGACCGAAAAACGTACCCATTCGGAGGGCAGTACGCCGAAGGGTACGCCAGCCAAACGTGCGAAAGGGACTGTACTGCCCTCCACGAGCGGCATATCACCACTCAAGCGGGTGCAGAAGCAAACCAAGGCTCTCACAAGCACAAGCCCGAGTGGCGACACAGAGGGGAAGCAAGATCCCCAAAAAACAGCATCATACAGTCAGGCCGTTAAAGGACTGAAGGTTGGTGTTATGGCAAAGGACTACCCTGCTACTCTCCTGTCAGTGGAACAAATAGAGTCCACACTGGAATATATCATGGATATAGTCCTAAAAAAGGGGAATGAAGGAGACTCTAGATTCCTTGGGATTCACAAGCGACCTGGGTGGATCGGGATCACCTGCCGCAACGAAGCTACGGTAACGTGGCTGAAGTCGCATCAGGATGAGATCGTCCCCTGGGAAGGTGCAGCCCTAAATGTCGTTGGAGCGAAATGCCGAACAACGATATCCTAGTGGGATATTTTCCGGGCAGTCAGGAGTACAGGGACGAACGTATCCTGCAACTGATTGCAGTCCAGAATGGATACGATGCCTCTAACTGGAGGGTCTTAAGAAGGGTGACCGCAGGACCCACTCAAGAGGTTACCTTCTCCGTGGATGCTCTGTCCATGGAGAAGTTCAAAAAAACGCAATTACCTCGTTGGGTATCGCTACGGCGAAGTACAGCTTCGCACCAAGGCGAAGCAGGACAAGCCTGATGAAGGGGCAGGAGCCTAAAGCTCCAAAGAGCCCCTGGATCAGGGTAAAAATCCGCTGTTGCAATCCGAAACTGGTTCCGGAGAGGCCAACAAGCCTCCAGGGATCAGAAAGGCTCCAAGGGAAAGCCTGACCAAGAGTCCACCCAAGAAGTAGGCTGATGTTTGTAAAAGGGCAGGATTATGCCCCAGGACAAACTTAAGGATGCCAGAGGTGGGGGGTCATTTCAAGCCCCAAAAATGAAAGGTAAGTGGCAGTGCCTCCAAATCAACCTGCAGCACTCAAATGCAGCATGAAGTGTCTTAAGCAGCAGGCTGGCTAGGGGGAACGTCCAAATAGGGCTAATTCAAGAGCCCTGGGTTCACGGAGGGGCGGTTAAAGGACTTCAGAACCCATCGTACTATCTAGTATGTAATACTACGTGCGGCAGGCCACGGGCCGCCCTGATTTTCAGGAAAGATACTAATTATGCTCCCATTCCACAGTTCGTCACCCAGGACCTAGTGGCAGTGGTCGTGGACGTACCAACGGGAGGCCTACTTTCCAGGAGACAATCCACCACCGGAGGCAGTAAAAAACCTCACGGACTGGTACCGCAGGAATGTGAAACATCTTATCATGGGCTGCGACGCTAATGCGCATAACACAGAATGGGGCAGTTCTGATATCAACAACAGGGGTAAGTAGCTTCTTGATTATGTATGCGCTAGCAATCTAGACATCTTAAACAGGAGGAATAAACCCACGTTTATAAACGCAATAAGGCAAGAGGTACTTGACTTGACCTTAGCCACAGCGTCCGGCGCGCAATTGATAAAAAATTGGCGTGTACTCTTAGAGCCCTCCATGTCGGACCATCAAACGATCGCGTTCGATATGGAGGCTGGGAGTACAGAACTGGACATTATATAACGAGTGTCTATTGTCCGAACTTCAAGGCCTTCAATACAACATTGCTACCATAGAGGAATTAGAACAAGCCTCACTATGAGAAAAGCTGCCCGGTATAGAAGGTAAACTTTTCGAGAAACGTTCCTTGGTGGAACAAGGAGTTGGATCGACTCAGGACTTCCGCCCGGAAATCCTTCAACAGAGCCAAGAAAACAGGCAACTGGTCAGCCTACAGACTGGCTCTGACTGAATTCAATAAGCAACTGAGGGAGTCTAAAAGAAAGGCCTGGAAGGCCTACTGCGAGGGGATCGACAATCTGACCCCAGCAAATAGACTCCGGAAGGTCCTATCAAAGGACCATACCAATGTGGTCGGCATCTTAAAACGAACTGATGGCAGTCACATCAAAGATGAACAGTTTAGAGCTACTCCTAGGTACTCAGCAAAATGACTTGGGCCATAAACAGCTTCAAGCCATATAAATCACCAGGAATGGACGGTATCTTCCCCGCGCTACTACAACGCGGCTTGGATACAATTGCTCCAGGACTCAGGGAGATATATAAAGCAAGTTATGCACTAGGGTATATACTCCGGTTGTGGAAGGAGGCAAAAGAGGTTTTTATACTTAAAGTGGGCAATAAGCCTCTAGATGAACCTAAATCATATCGACCCATCAGCCTAACCTCTTTTCTCCTAAAGGCTAAGGAGAAAATAATCGACGAGCACATAAAGGGTGACTCACTTATAAGAACACCCTTAAATGCCAAGCAATTCGCATTTCAAGCTGGCAAATCTACCGTCGATGCTCTACATCACCTCGTCAAAGAGGCAGAACGAGCCATCCTATACAAGGAAATAGCAATCGGAATATTTGTAGACATAGAGGGATCCTCTGACAACACCTCATTCTCTGCAATAAAACGAGCGGCTATAAATAAAGGACTATATCCTTCCACGATAAGATGGGTGGAGGCAATGCTTCAAAGCCGATTAGTAACGGCTTCTCTAGCAGCATCTATGACTGTAACAAAGGGGTGTCCTCAGGGGGGAGTTTTGTCCGCCACACTATGGTCAATAGTGGTGGATGGACTCCTGGATGAACTGCATGGAAAGGGCTTTATAACCCAAGGCTACGCAGATGACATCGCCGTAATAATCAGGGGCAAGCATGAAGGTATTCTTACAATCCTAATGCAAAAAGCACTGAATAGCATCAATAACTTGTGTGTTCGGGAAGGACTAAGTATCAACCCGAATAAAACGATCATAGTTCCATTCACGCGTAGGAGGAACTGCACATAAAGGGTCCCTCGCTGAATGGAATAGAGATAAATCTCTCCAACGAAGTAAAGTACCTGGGTATAATTCTGGATACCAAACTGATTTGGAATCAGCATGTCGACAAAATCGAGACACGCAAAAGAAGCTGAGTAGGCTTTAACGTTTAGCATGTCTAAGCATCACAGGGGCTATGCAAACGACCCCAACCGCGGGGATGGAGGCAATCATTGGTCTCACACCGCTCCATCTAGTGGTACAAAAAGAGGGACTTGTGCAGCCCTCCGACTACACCAGAGGAAGAAAACACTGCCGGGGGACTGGACAGGACACTAAGAAATACTGCAGCAAATCGACCCGGCCCTTCTGTCCAAACCGACGGACATTATGTCCAGGAAGCTCGAATTCGAATTACCGTTTAAGGTGTCGATCGAGGACCCCAAAACGGCTTTGATGAGAGTCAAGGAGTTTGGACGAGGGATATCAGCCTGGTATACGGATGGTGCCAAGAATACCAGAGGTAATGGAATAGGCATTTATGGGCCTAACCAAAACCACAGGAGCTTTATGGCTTTGGGCACGACGCCCACGATTTTGCAAGCGGAAAGGATTGCAATTGATATGTGCGCCAGAGAATGATAGGCACCTAAATGGCGCGCATATATACATCTGTTCAGACAGCCAAGCCGCATTAAAGGCCGTTAGAGCCTATAGTCACGGCTCACGGACTGTCTGGGAATGTCGAAGATCCCTCTCGCAACTGGCGAAGAACAACTTGACAGGACAGAAGACGTAAGTATTGGATGTACCAGGTCTACGTCAATCAAAACGACTCCTGAAACTCGATCACAGCCACAAGGTGCTTGAAGTCATAAGGAACGAGCTAAGAACTTTCACCGGACTCATGACAGGGCATTGTGCCCTCCGATACCATTTGCGGAAAAAGGGAAAGGAGGAAAGTGGAAACTGCAGATTGTGTGATTCGGCAGATAAAACAATCGAGCACATACTATGCACTTGTGTCGTGATTGCTCACACGCGTCTTTCACACTTCGGCAGGGACCTATTATCCCCCGAAGAAGTGAGCATTATCACCCCCAAGATAGTTACCAGGTTCATGGTGGATGTGGGACTGCTTGGGAAGTGATTGGTTAAGGGTAGAACAATAGATCTGTTAGGTCGCAGTTCACGAGAGGCTAACACACCTCACTAAAACCCTACTTAACCTATAACCTATATATATTTAAGCTGTACTGATGTTATACTGTTAAGTTATTTAACCTTTTGTCTCTAAATTAATTTATTTTTATTTATACAACATATTCAATCACATTCAACGTACATTCTTGTAGTTTATTTAAGAAATAAATAAATAAATAAATACATTCAAACTAGTGTTTTTATTTTAAACTTATAAATTACTTTGTATAATTTAATATCTGTCATGGTATTAGCCAGGAAAGTAGTTGTTTTAATAAGTGATTTGGTTAATGGTAAGACTCATTATTATACATTAACAAAATGTTTAGTATATTTAAATTATTATTAAAAATTAAATTAAGAACTGTTATAATTAACTTAATTTAAATTAGATTAAATTATAAAAGAAATTTTTATCGCATATTACGTAATATTGAAAATAATGATTTCATATTTAAATGAAGAATAATTCATCATATACTTGTGTCTCATTAACCACTTGGTGAAATATCATATGAATGTATGTGTTAGAGTAAATTAAATTCACTTGGCTTGTTTCATAAATTAATATTATTCGACTAGTTTCGATTCAAGACCATTATCAAGAATGATGTACAAAAGGGATTTTCTGAGACTATACGTACTTTCAGGTAATAACAGCATTTAATATCGGGGAATTCTAAATATAGTCCACGTCGTTGGCAACTCTTTTGCCTGAATTTGCTGCTTTTCTTATTTCCAATCCTTCTCGGAAATTAAATATAAATGAATACAATATTTAAAAATAATTGAAGTTGAAAATATTATTATATGTGATGCAATGTCTAGCAAGATCAGCCGTCTGTTTATTGTTTATTGCCTTGGTTCTCAAAGCGTGTTCCGCGAAACACAGGTGTTCCGGGATGCACTTTCAAGTGTTCTGAGAAAATATCAAATGTACAATTCAATTAAAATTTCTTTGAAAATAAAAATCAATTCAAAGCAAAATTTACCCATACCATTCGGCTTTGTATGAATAAAAATATCTTTCGGGTTAAAATTACTTCTTGGAAACATAAAATATTATTGCAGTTATCAAAATTCTGCTGAATCCTGAATTAGTTGAGAAATGCCCCCGACATTCGCAAATACATTTTAATCGTGGAATAGGCTTTAGACAAATATCTCTACTATATAATTTAATTAAAGCTATCAATATATTCGCGTGTTAACTCAAATGCAGTTCAAAATTTAATTCTCTTAATTGTATTTTTTGAATTAAATAAGTTTAGATAGGTTTTGCACCATGCTACTTACAAATTTAAAGAAATGTAATATAAATTAATTTATATGATATTTTTTTAAATTTGTAGTGTCCTTAATTTTGTCGTAGGGAAACCTCGTCTTGATTACGATAATAACAATGCTACTAACATTGGTAGAATTAAGAAGAATGAAGAAAATAGAAAAAAAAATCGTTTGTATGACGAAGAATACTTAGAATTTGTATTTACCTGAACCAGAAATTGCTCAACTCCTGTCTGCATTGTATGCGGAAAGAAATTAGCCAATAGCATGATGGCGTCCGTTAAATTACAACTGAACATAAAAATATTTTAACAAAAAACAAATAATATTTTAAAAGGCTTTTAGAAATACAAGGCACACAAAGAAAACACTTTGAAAAAGCTATGAAGGAAGGTGATAAAATTCAACTTGCGTCGTATAAAATTGCTGAGTTAGTAGCATTAAAATTAAAGCCACACACGATAGCAGAATCTCGCATTTTACCTTCCTGCTGTGAAATAGTGACAATTATGTTTGGGAAAGAAGCAAAGTAGGAAATTTTGAAGATTCCAATATCTGATGATACGATTCGTAGAAGAGTTAATGATATGTACTGCAACTTTTGAAGAACAGTCGCAGGTAAGCTTTTTAATATGCCTATTGCATTATAAGTAGACGAATCAAATAATATGAGTGGTAAGGCGTAGCTCTTGGGCTTTGTACGATGTATTTATGAACAAAAGATAATAAATCAATTTTTATGCTGCAGAGAACTTGGGTCGTAAAACTGGTCAGGACTTGTTTGATGCAATAACATCGTCTTTGAATACTTTAAAATTATCATGGGATCATTGTATCGGTATTTGTACCAATGGAGCAGCGTCATGACGGGATCAATCAAAGAATGTGTGACTTTAGCTAAAACCATAAATTCAAATATAATATTTCATCATTCCCTCCCTCAGTTTCCGTAAAATACCTGGGCATAATAATAGATCAAAAAATCAGTTTTAAAAAACATACAGCCATAATAAAAAGCAAAATTACTTCTAGCGCAAAATGCTTTAGAAGTTTAACGTATAAAAACAGAGGTATTAATACAAGAACAGCTGTTAAAATATATAAGATGATCTGCCGTCCATTACTTGACTATGGTTGTGCCCTCTATCCCAACCCCACCAACCCAACCTCCCGCAACATCGAAGTTAGCGAGCGAGCATCCCTCCGTATCCTAACCAAACTCCGCTATCCTCTTAATCATCTACACAATCCTTCTAACCAACTCCTCTATGATACTACTTTAGTTATCCCCATCCTAGAAGGCCTTCGATTCCTATTAGAAAAATTCTCCAAAAATCCTTTCAACTTCCACATATTATCCTTATATTGTCTTTCCAGAAATCCTAGTATAAACCCTAAATTTAAAAATCCTAATTCCACTATATTTGACTTCATTTCATCATTTCATCCCATTACGCATTAACGACTGACGCCTTATGACTGGACAAAACAAGGCAGAAAGACCTATGGTCGATAGCCTTTTGACGAACTAACTCACTAACTCATCATTCATTATTTATTATTTAAATGTAAACATGTATAAAGTTTGTCAATAAAAATGTGTATTATTAAAATGTGTATTATTTCATCATTGTTTCTTGCGCCGAGAAGTTGGATAACATGGAGCAGAACCGATTGCTTAAGCACTTTGGCCTCTAAAAGCCACATTTAGTGAGATAGCTTAAAGTGTTTATTATCATTGGAGAGCTTGTTCCTTTGGCTACCATTTTTCTGTAGCTCCGTTTAGTGCTGAGTTATAACATTTCTACCGAACCCTTAATTTTTTTCGACGTTTAAAAAATATGGGGCAGAACCGATTGCTCATTCGGAAAAGATTTTTTGAAAAATTAAGTCTGATTAATTGCATGTTTCATTAAACGAAAATTTTCGAATCAATTGAAATGTTTATTTTGAGTAGAAAAATGAAAAAAATGAATTCGTGCTCAAAACTAATAAATGAGTATGGAATTGAGGAAATTGATCACTATCCGACGACGAAAACACCTTTTTCAGATGTCCACGTCTACGACCACAACGTCCACGCTCACCACCACAAGTGAATGGTAAGACACCCGAGGTAGTTGGTGTGCCATCCGCAGCTCAACAAGTATCAACTATACAAATTGAAGCGTGTGTCATATCTATTTCGCTTCTTACTACACATTCAATGCTGCTGTCAACAATTTTTGATTCACGACTTTTGGTTTAGTACCAACGCGATTCGATGCATCGCCGCAATGAGTCCACAATGTTAACTATCTCAAACCGAACTCACGAGTTGCACTTTGTAATGATTAACCATTTGTGACCGCTTTTTTGCTTTTTGTGCTCCCAATGATGACTTTTCACAAAAAAAACCACAATACTCGTATTCAGCACGACATTTCACTTCGGAATACATTTACCGGACCAATTTATCTCAATTATTAATCAAGTTATAGCACGACAAACACGTAGCAGAACAAATAAGCGACTGACACAAAAATACATTTAATATTGTAGGGTCTGCAAATGGCGGCGCTGACAGCTCAAATTTTCTGATATAATTGATACTGGTAGAGCTACACTCTTGATGGAACGAGATATGTAAATTCAATGGGGTAAAACACTTGTTAAGTTCCATAATATTATTATGGAACTTAACAAGTGTTTTACCCCATTGAATTAAAATTTTCTGTATAACGTTTGCTTCACATGACTACTCTGTAGAGTAAATGGTGTACTAATGTGAAAGTGGGGCAATCAGTTCTGCCCCGCAATCGGTTCTGCCCTATGTTACCCTACTTGACATAAAGACAAAGTCCAAGAAATTAATCTAAGAATTTGACCAACTAGTTACCATGGTTAATTTTATTAAAATGAGACCGATGAAAAGCCGAATTTTGAAACAACTTTGTTCATCGATGGAAGCAGTGTGTGTTTGCTTCTTCATACCGAAGTTGTCACGAGGAAAGGTTTTAATCGTGTGTTTAAATTAAAAAATAAATTACTTGTTTTTTTTTTGTAACAGAAAATCAAAAAAATGATGATTTGTGCAATAATTTGGCATATTTGTCTGATAATTTTGAATACTTTAATACCGTCAATATAAGTATGCAAAGAAAAGATAAAAATATTCTTACATCGACTGACATATTATGTGCAATGAAAAAAAGAGTTTTACTATGGAAAAGACAAGTAAGAGAGAGAAACACAGAAATGTTCCACTCTGTGCAAAATACCAACGAGGCAATGGTTTCTTTATTAATGAAATATTTATTAACAATAGAAAAAAAAATTAAAAATTATTTTTCTTTGTTAAACCCAGAACAATATAAGATGAGAAACCCGGTTATTTCTTCCGAATTTTCTAGTTTTATTTTAAATGAAGAAGAAGAATTCACGTCGCTTTCTTCAGATCGTGGATTAAGTTTAATGAAAACAGTCCTGAAAATTGTTAAAGATAAATATTGGAGTATAAGCAAAAAATACCTAACATATTATTGTTTTTTTTCACGTCATATCTTTGCGAAGCAGGATTTTCATCTACGGTCAATATAAAGAGAAACGCGAGAGACTATGGAATTTAGAAGAAGAAATGCGTGAGGCGTTATATTTTATTCGTCGCAATGTCACTGAGATCTGTAAAGATCGTTAAGCTCATGGATCGCATTATGCTTGAGATTTTTTTTAAAGTATTGTATTTTTAATTGTATTTTCAATCACACGCTGCGACTCGATTCCGTTTCTTTTTTGCTCTATAATCATGGAGTGTTTTTGCGAAAAGTATCCTATTATTTATTGCTCTTTTGGTTCGAAAAAGGTTAGCAACCCGCGTCCCCTGTTTTAAAGTTTATGCTGTATTATAGATGTCTGGCCTAGAAATATATCAGAGTTAAATGTTCTCCGACTTCAAAAAGTTTGAGAACCAAGGGGTTTATTGTATTCAGGTAATATGTGATTAGTACTTAATTACCGAGATATATTGGAAATAAGAAAGCAGTAAATACAGACAAACAAGTTGTTTACGACGTGGGAGAATTATGGAATTCTCCGAAATTAAATGATCTTATTAACTGAAAGTATTTATAGTCTCAGAAAATCCCTTTTGTACATCTTTCTTGATAATGGCCTTGAGCGGAAACTAGTTTTAAATCAAAGTTTTAAAATGAATTGTAATTGAAACTTTTTTGGCATTATTTTAAATAATTTTTGAAATATAATAAAGTAATAATAATTTCCAACTATTTCTAATAACTGAAAATAACAACAGTTTATTCCTTGTTTATTAAGGGTTAATATATGGTACATTTGGTTGACAAGGTGAACATTATAAATAACAAACAATGTTCACCTTGTGAAAGAAATGTATATTTAGCGCTAATTAAACAAATGAAGTAAGGAATAAACTGTGTTTTATTTTCCTTTACAAAACACTAAACGTAAACTCAAACCAACAATAGTGAGTATATATAATAACACTAACTCAAGGACGCTGTGGGTGGCGGTGTTTTGTCACGGCCACAGGAGTTCTGGAATCACGGAATCCTTCAGCTCGTTAATCAAAGGAATCATTGTGGTCAAGCCTATGGTGCATACTTTGACTTCATTCATAACCATAGTGCCGTTTCGTACATATTCATTTGAATACCCCAAATACATTCCATTTGGTTTAGTATTTTTAGTACGTCACTGCTATGTTATCAACCACAGGTATTTCTGCCTTGTTTAAAATAAAAGAAATTTAATTATTTAAAATAAAATACTTTTAATCTAATGAATTTATGAATTGTGTTTATTGAATATTTGTATTTCGAAAGGGTATTGGATATGAGAACATTAAAGAGTTTCGATTCGAATTTTTCACTAATGGCTAGTGTATTTTGGGTGAAGGGTGTGGATACATGTAATAATTCATTGGATGTATCTTAAGTTTTTTATTTATTTGAAATGTTGTAGTCTTGGCGGTTTTTACATTAAAATTTGATTTTAATAAATTAAATAATTTGTATAGCTAGTGAAATTTTTATTTTCAGCGTGCATTAATAGCGTTTCACTGTTTTAAATAATTTTTATTGCAATTAGAATACTTTTTGTATTAAAATACTAATACAAATCAGTGATCGGGCAGGACATACTAGGAAATTTATCAGACGATAAGTAAAACTGTATACTTTGTTAATATCAAACACGGAATTTATTCAGTTATCAAACTTACAGACATAATATGTTTCATAAACATGCTATATTATTTATTTTTCTAACTAATCATTGATTTGATGTCTTAGGGCAAAATTTTAGTATAAATGATTAGAAAAGGCATTATATAAATCAGTATATGTTAACAAATTTTTAATTAAAGGTCTCAAATAACTATAATTATTATTTATGATCAATTTTAATAATTATTGCGAATAATGAACCACCTGTAAAATAGCATTATTTTGCTAATTTCGTGACAATAAATATACTCAAAGTACGTTTATAAATGCATTTACATTTAACCTCGGTTCGTGTCGAATCGACGCCATTATCTTATCGCACTATCAGTTCAAATATTGAAATTTATTGAGTATCGCGACGGCTCAGGTATAACTCAGGTGTCAGTGCAGGTACATTTCGTTTTGCTAGCTGAGAAAAAAATGAGAATAATTTAGTACTTGGATAATAAACAAATATATAGTAAGTAAATAAATATATATATATTTACATATATTAATTTTTTATATTTTTATTATCTAATTAATTCCTCATTATTTAATACGTGCATTGATGATTTTTTAATCTGTGAGACAAAACTTGGTTTTATAAATACATAATTTGAGTTTAAGATAAGGTGAATGAGTTTCGATTTTTCTCAAAAAATGTAGTATAAAAATGGTGATGTGGCTATCATAGTACTTTCCCTATACTTTTCTCGAAAACTATGAGGTTTACGCAAAAAAGCTATTCTTGTAATTTCATGTAACCCCAGTAGTTTATTAGCAATTGAAAAAAAATGTGAAAATTTTTTTTCTCGAAAGTTAAGAATTTTATGAAAAATATATTTTAAAACAATTTGTTCAGTTTTATTTAAACAAAAGTTAAAGGGAATACCCTTTAACTTTTGTTTAAAAAGTTTTGTCATATTTTTTATAATACGAAAAGTATAGGAAAAAACAAAAAACGGCCTCGTGTAAACAACCACTTCCGGTTTCTGAATGTTCACCAAAAGTTTTTCAGTTCCAGTTTTATCCAGTAACGATAAAACCTTAATTTTAAAGTTTAATCTGAATCGGATCATTCCCCTATATATACTATATAGGGAAAGTAATAAGGCTTGTTAGCAGATTTATGAAACGTACGCTGATATTTTTGTTGATATCACTCTATACTTCTACAAGTGACACGAGTTTCGATCAAAAGCTGATCATTTACAAACTTTAAGTAAATTAAATACAACGAAATCACATATTCATATACAATTAAATAAGGAGGAGAATATAATGTCAACATGGACTTAATAATGGGGTGAATTTCTAACGACTCGAGAAAAGTCCTTTGTCGACGATATAGATTATTTCCAATATATCTTTGTCAAAGGAATGCCGGTTCTCAATTAAATGGTTCGCGAAAGTTGAATTTGTTTGAATTAATCTAAATGATATACTATGATTTTTTAGTCTTCTTTTGAAGTTACGGCATGTTTTTTTTATGTAAATTCCGTTACAAGTTAAAAACTACAAATATTATTTATTTTAAACGCTACATCAATGCCATATTTTTGCAATATTGCGCATTTTTAAATTGACTTCACCAAATAATATATATTTTTCTTTCTGACATTATGTTACTATTATTATTTTGTTGTTTTTTATATAAAATTGTCTATTGTTTTCGCGGTTCTTTGCATAAATTATTTGAATTTCATTTTAATATCTAATTTATGTTAAAGACAACGTTAATGTTCTGTGGATCAATGCATTGAAGCAAGCTAATTTATGTTTGAGAGGGTGTCTTGAAGTGGTTTCAAATTGAAACTGGTTGTTTGTATTTGTGATTGAAAGATCAAGGTACTTAATATTGTTGTTATGTTCTGTTTATAATGTAAATTGTATCTTAGGATAAATAGAATATATAAAATTTAAGAAGTTATTTAACTGTATATCCGTTCTAGTAAAGCGGGCTAAAATGTAGTCCACATATCTATTACTTTGCTTTTTATCAACATATTAACATTGTTTTTGAAGTTGGTAAGACGCTAGACTATATATTATAATTGCTTAATATTGTTATCAAGTTACATTTGAAAGGCACATCCGACTTATAGTTTATAGTTTAAAATATGCCAGAAACATTTTATTTATTTAAAATGAATCATTAAATTACTAAAAACTGAGTAATTTACACTAAAAGATAATGTTATCTCTTTATACTACTTCTCTATGTAGACAATTTTCTTTTATAAGTAATTATAATTACATTAGATATCGTAATGTTAGTAACCTTGTAAAATTTCATTGAGACCGAAATATAGTAAAACAGTGACGTCATAAATTTCATATTTTTGCTTATCATATAGTTTATCGAATGATAAAATTATATCCATATATATATTTTTAAATATTATTAATTTGTTTTACTTCTGTTATTATATATCACTAATTTAAATTATTATTCAGGATCCAAAATTCTGTATATCGTTTAATACATCGCTAGATCACAGTTATAAGTTTTTCTCCATAAATCTATTTTATGATTTGGTATTTATCATTAGGCTTTCGCAGTGAATAAGGTAAGGGTCTCAAAAAGGTTATACGTGAAATAGTATGGTGGGTAAAACGATGATTAGCTTTATTTATTCCGTTATAACTTTTTCAATTTTTTATTTATAAATTTTCATAACGGATTGAGAAGGCTGTTACTTGGCGAAATTTCATTACATTTGTAGTATATAAGTTCAAATTGTAGGTTATAAACCCACTTATCATC
This sequence comes from Ontholestes murinus, assembly GCA_963969525.1. Taxonomy (NCBI): domain Eukaryota; kingdom Metazoa; phylum Arthropoda; class Insecta; order Coleoptera; family Staphylinidae; genus Ontholestes; species Ontholestes murinus. Next base: position 53,409,119 of record OZ018388.1, read on the forward strand.
TGCCTCTATGTGGCGAAACAATTGTTTCAGCGTTCTGATATTAAAAACTTTGAAAATTCTTAACCAGAGCATATATTTACTACATATAAAAATTTTAAATTATATTTAATCCTAACCAAGGTAGTTTGTTATCATATTTTGTGTTCATTTTATTTTTGAATTATATTAGATCGATGATAGGGGTGGACAAATTCCTTTTTGCCAAAGAACTAATATACCAGATATAACTTATCTTCAATGATATGAAGATAATTAATGCATTTGATGCTATTCATCTTAGACACGAGTTTTTAACTCTATCAAAGTAGTTATTAAAATTGCCCCTTCAAATATTTAATTATTTATTTTGGATTATATGTCTTATAATTAATTAGGGCCCAGATGATATTTATTAAGATTTAAAATGACTTAATAAAACTTTTCAAGCTAAGTTTTGTGCTTGTTTATTAGCATATATAATATGTTTTATTGTGTATCTCATGAAATTGTATACAATTTTGTACATTCTTATTCCTCGAAAGACCTAAAACCAATAAAAGGAAAGACACCGGCCTCCTGCTGAATGACTAAACAGACATAAATTGTTTGCCACTATTAAAAAAGCTTAATTTTAAAAATAAAATGCCGCCCCACCTCGGTTTTGCCAACAAAAACTATTTAAATTATTCACAAACTTGCCGTTTGAAAATACGACAGTTTGGCGAAAATTATAAAACCGTTTAAAAAGTGTTTTCTTTTATATACATATATAAAACTTACTGTTCTGAACTTATTCTGATATCTTGTGATATGTTACCGCGCTTTTATAATTCTGTGCCAATACCTCTGGATTTTAACTTAGATCTTTATTAAAACAAGTCAAGTTGATAAAACTTATGAAGCCTATACAATATAAAAATATACAAAATATATAAACACATAAGTTTGAATCAGATATCAGAGATTAGTGGAAGAGAGGATCAATAAGTGCAAGTGAAAGATCACTTACTTATTTTTTATTTTTCTTCTACATGAGTATGGTATATACTCTTGTTTATCCAAAATTTTAGTATTTTACTAAATTACCTGCTTTTTCTGGTCTAGAGACTGTAGCGGAGTGAAATACTTAATTATTTAATATAATATTTTATTTCAGGATAATAAATAATGAGCAAACTGCCGCATGTGGTGCTAAACGAACTGAGATGTGCTGACTGCAAATCGCATTTGTCGCATGGCCCAGTTAAAATCCTCCCAAACGGTGCTGGAGTATGTGGAAGATGTCCTTCTAGGATCGGAATATATTCTCCTACGTACGAGCAATTGGCGGGGATTTTCATATATCCCTGTAAATACCGTCGAAGAGGATGCCATCGAGTCATGAGCTTCAGAGAAATGAAGTACCACGAAAGCGAATGTTCCTTCAGGCCGGGTTGTTGCTTCTGTTGTAAGCACCCTTGCCGACCATGCAGCGACAAACCGGATGACAGAGATATTGATGGTAATTTCATATGGAATAGTTTATTTTTATACCGATATAAAACAAATTGAATGTTTAATGTTTTTCAAAATTTTAATTTTAAAAGTGATTATGAGAATATATTATCATAAAGGAAATATTAATGATTTTTTAGATGGTATTGAAAGGTATTTACTATCCTTTAAATTATATTTGCTAGCAATTAGTACTACATAATAATAAATCATCACGTATAATTATTACAGGGCTAAAACCAATTATTGCTGATGATAGAATATTATCAACACTACGCTGTACAAGCTGCTCAAACTACCTCTCCTCTAGCCCTATCTGTATCGGACAGGATGGTTCAGACATATGCTACGCTTGTTCCCAAAACGTCCATCCACCACTCACAAGAAACGTTCCACTGGAGACCATTCTAAACGCCTTCGTCTTTCAATGCTCATATATAGCTTATGGCTGCGAGAATCTATTCAGTTTCGGTGCGATTTCTATCCATGAAGCAAACTGTGAGTTCTACTTAAATTATCAGAGAATTCTGGAGGATCGAAGGCGGAGAGAGGTGCACAGAAATCATAGCAGAAATGCGAGGAAAGAGTCTATACGTTCTGACATGAGTGATTTGAGAAGGCAAGAATGGCAAAAGTTCAACGGTCCGTTATTACAAGAACTGAATGCACAAAATTTACGCAAGAAATATGAAAAGGAGTATGATTCGCCTCGTCCTAGTCAAATCAGCAGTAGTAAAAACAGTGGGATCATAGAGGAAACATCACTTGCAAATACAAATAAAGAGGCTGACATATTAAACGAGAAAAATAAGGGAAAAGTACGTGGTGTAGTCGAAACGCCCAGAGGTCATATTTACGCAACAATTACTCCTAACAGTGCGTATGTGGCATTTAAACCGACTAAAAAAGGCGATAAACATGATAAACAACAAGGAAATGAAGATAATTCAGGACGTTCAACTCCAATGAATGAGAGAATGAGCGAAAGAGGGAACTTCCCTACAAATCCGTACAATCACTTGGTTGAAGAGTTTAAAGTTAAGCAAAAAATGAATGCGGTGGCTTTAGCTGTAGAAAATTAGAGATGAAATTGCTATACTATTTGGTGATATTTATATAATAATTATTGTTTAGGTAATTAATACTAAATGAAGATATGTATAATAAATTATTTTTATAAGGTTTAGTTGTAGTTTTAGTTCTTTCTATGAAGTTTGTGAATTGTGTGAACTTAGTTGGTTTCATAGGTATGTTACTCAAGTTACTCTCTTCATATGTATCATCTTAATATAACGTCAAATAGGATTTATAGTTACGTTTATTTACGAATAGTTATCAGGGTTTTAATGATGTGTGGTTACTTTTTTATTTGGTGTATTCTAATACCAACGAGTTGTCTTAAAACTACTAAATCAGCTCCTGTAGGTTTTAAGGTTGGTCGCGAGCCGATTGAAGGCGGATCTATGATTTATTGTTGAACTGTTACAAAGTTAAAGCTGTTACATATGTTACGAAGTAGGTTAAGAAATAAACACTTTGCTAGTGTCACGGATTTTTCACTTTTAATTAGTTTCGTTCTAAACAAATGAAATATTAAAATTTCTAGTGCAGTGTTAATGATAATAATTAATATTGAGAGTAATAAATCTCTATGAGCATTACTGCACTAATGTTTTACATAATAATGTAAAAACTCCAGCTAACAGTTAAAACAACTACTCCCCGTACTAAAGCACCGCCAGGCATTGAATGATATAACTGTTAGCTGTCGTTACATGTCTAAAATAATATTTAGCACTATGTAACAATTTTAAACGCGCCTCGAAAATCGAAGATCGGCAATGTTTCAATTCTAACTGGAATTGATTCATTCTCGTGGCGGCCTTCCAACAGGAAGGACGCACGTAATTACGACATAGCTGCACTGATGAGCTGTGATACAGCGAAACACGTGTCTGCAGATTGTCTTACATAACACTTTTCAAGACGCGGTTAAGAAACGATAACACCACAAAAATTGTTCATTAAATAGCATTCCTGAACTAGAATATGCACAACTGGTCTGTCATGTCATTAATGAACCGCCTAAACTGAAGTTGATGAATGAGGAGTAGAATAGATAAGATCCAAGATATATTATAACGTTGTTATAATATAAGAAGCAACTAAAGAACAATGTATGACTTAGCAAATTAGTTATTTTAAAGGGTATACATGAATTCAGTGTGATTATCATATAAGCGACAAATCATTTGTTTCTAAATGCAATACTAGCTTAATAAGAACCTTTAACATTAAGAAAATATTCAATATAGCTAAATTAATGCTGTTAATATTAAAATAATATATTTATTAATATTGTTTTAATCTATGTTTTTGAAAATGTTAGTACAGTCGCAATATTATAAACCCGCGACAACGCAGTTAAATAAAAAAATAATAAAACTAAACATTATTTGATAAAGAAGAAATACTAATATACAATCGAAATATAATGATTGACTCTCACGTACAGCTAACATCAAACGTCCGGGAATATTAATGAAAATCCCGGAAAATTTACAATTAAAGCACGTATATGTTCTACAGTGATCCAATTAATAAAACATTTCAATAGGAAATATAATTGAAAATAATTGGCACGTGTATACTGTAATCCCCCACGAGAAAATAAAGAATGGCATTTTTATTTCATTTCATCATAGTATTTGAATTTTTGCGTTTAAAGTTACCCATTTTATTATTATGTATAAAGTAAATAAAATAAAATATTCATTCATTAGTGCAGTGGTTTTAATAATAATAAAAGTAATAATATGGAATATTATTTTCACTGAGCATTTCTGCCCTAGCTTTTACATTAATCTGTTTCTTTTTGTTTTGTTTATATATGGTTATATTTGTTATTACATGTTATTACATGTCTATTATTTTATTTACTTATAATGATTAGGTGTGGATGGGAGAATGGTGGCTGTAAGCTAACCAAATCCCACCTATTGATTCACATGTAATTTTAAGTTTATATTAATTGCATGTTGTAATGTGAATATGTGAATAAATAAATAAATAAATAAATAAATAAATCATAATGTAAAAAATAGTGGAGAAATTTTAATTGTAGTTTTTATATTTTAATGTCCAACTTTGTTAAAATATGATGATTGTTCAGAGGAACTATGAAATAAATTTAGCAATCTCACTGATCAACATCAATCCAAGAGGTAAAAACTATTAGATTTTATCTTTGAGAATGACATTGAAATAACAAATATTGAAAATGTACCCACGTTCCTAAACGCGGTGCGAAGCGAAGTAATTGACATTAAACTTGCCTCTCGCAAGGTAAGTGAAATAGTAAAATATTGGCATTATATCTGATTATCAATCACTCTTAGATCAAAGATATGTACGATTCGATATCAAATAAGAAGAAACATCTGAAATCCAAAACAGAAACCCAAGAGAATACTGCGTTTGAAGCTGCCCAAGAACTACCAAACCTACCTTATCCTTGTTAGGCAAAGGCACACACCAGAAGACTATTTAACATAGCCAGGAAAAACGGTGAATGGGCGCAGTACAAAACGGTCCTCATGACATAGAACAATGCCATCAAAAAAGCCAAGAGAGACACTTGGCAAAAATTCTGTGGGGATATAAAAAGTGAAACCACAAGCTCTCGTCTACTCAAGACGCTCAGCAAATATCATGTTATGGGAACTAGCAATCCACCATCTAGTGAGCAGATGCGTAAGGACCCTACAATGCAGATATGTTGCATTAGGGGCCTTTCTGAACATTGAAGGGGCGTTTGAAAACGCAATTACCATTATGACGGACAGCCAGGCAGCCATAAAATCGATAGCCTCGCCGATATTGCAGTCCATGCTGGTCACGACTGCATAAACAGACTAGACGCACTGGCGACAAGAAAATCACAGCTAATATGGATACCCGAAGACCAAAGACTTCCTAGATGATCCGGTACCTGACAGCATGCTGATACTGTTGAAACTAAGAAAAATCACAGAACTAGTCACTGGGCACTGTGACTTGAATAAGCACAAATATTGGATGGGAATTGAGAAACGCCCCCTATGCCGTGGGTGTTTGGAAGAAGAGGAAAAACCCCAACATCTACTGTGTACTTGCGAAGAGTATAAACGAGAACGCACGGCGAAATTCGGCCTATGCTTCCTGTCGAAGAGCTAAATAGAATCCCCTGACAGAAACTCCTGGTCTTCATAGAAGACACAGGAGTATACAGAGAGTAAACCATCCAGAGGGGCAGGGACGCTAAGCGACACCACCTCATGAGAAAAAAAATAGTAATTTCTAAATAATAATTTTGATGCTGAAGGCTTCTACTTCGTCATGCTGAATAGAAATGAAACATACTTATAACTTTGTTTGAATAACACGTAATTTATTTATGTGACTTATGTTTCGGTAACTGCACGTACCATTTTCAAACAGAAAGTAATTTTAAAAAACCGAGCGCATTAAAAATAGGGGTGTATATAAGATTCAGCTGGTCGTTAAGAATTGGACTTTCCGGATTAGAGCGTATCTTCTGGATTTCCAGCAATTCCAACAGATCCATCATGGGGCTTTTCTTTGTAATATGTGTTCCTGAGAGTATATCCTCATCAAAAGGATGTTCTTCTTGCAGAAGATGCACGGCGACGGTGGATTTTTCTTTTATCATAAGCCGGAAAGATCGTTGGTGTTTTACGCTCCTATTAAATTTACGACCAGTTTGACCGATGTACACTTTTTTACACTCGGGTCAAGTTAACTTGTTAAACTGTTTCATATTTTTCGAGTGCGGGAAATTTTCTTTATGTTTAAAAATACAATGGTTTATATGCGACAATAATATTATGTAAGTCAATTACGTTTTTTGGTGCGGTTAGTTCGCAAATTCGTAACTTTCTAAAGAAACATAATATTAATGTAGCATCCTCAAAATTAAAAAAAATGTATTTTAACCATTAAGAAAAATTTCCCGCAATCAAAAAATCTGAAACAGGCCCGCCGCTAGACGCTTCAGCGCCCGTGTGCGAAACTGACAGCGCCGCTACTCCTCTATCCTATTTTTCGCGAATTTGAATTTGGTTAGGAAGTTATGGGAGTGTATAAGAAACAGCTATAATAATCAAACAATTTATTTGAAAATCTATAGTGAGACTTAATTGTACAGGCAAGTACATATAAATATTTAACTTTTCTTGCTTTTACACTTACGAAATCAGCTATTAATTGTCTAATATCTAAACTGTCTAATATTTTAAATTCTATCGAAATAGTGGATAAATTACTTAGTCTTGGTTGATGCATAGTTGACCTTAAATAGCTCTTAAACTATGTTAACTAAGGAAAGATCTTTCTCCAAATGCAACTGTAACTGGTAGAGTAAGAAATATTTTTTAATGCTATTGATGTGTTTGGAAAAATTGATATTAAATTATTTGTGTAAAGATATTGCAAAATTGTATGATTTTCTACAAAATGTAGCTTCAAAGCGTTACTTTCATTGTACAAACCAATACCGTCAATATCAGCTTCATTTCTTGAATCGTCTTCATTAATTCTTCCTTGGGGTTACTAAATAATGAACTACAGAGAAAGCCAAAAACGTTGTCTAAAGTGTTTAACTCTTCAAATCTATTTTTTAAAGAAAGTTAATGTCTGAACTAAAATTCTACAAAAAACTGTACTTTGTAATGGAATTTCGGGTGCTTTTGGGCGTTGTTCATACAGAAATTGTGTCGGCTTTCTTTTTGGACGAATTATATTTAATGGTGGGAAGTCTGTTTCAGTATATAATTTTTGTTCAATTTCGGTAGCTTCTTGTAAAATATTTTCAAAATGTTCATCTGTGCGAATATTTGTTAACTTATCGTTGGACTTTGTTTCATTTTACTTAAAGAATTAATTTCGTTCAAAATTTCATACCAAACTACAACAGAGAATTTGATAATATCATGCGTAATATTTACTCCATCATTGACTACTATGACGATTGATTTTCTGCAATCCATTGTATTTTCCACGCATGTTAGAACCATTGCCAAATTTTGTATACCAAGGTTAAATTGTGAAAATAAATTCAAAACAAAATTTAATAAATCCACGCCAGTTGGTATTACTGTTTCATATGGCTTGTATTCCGTGTACAGTCTAATATGACAGAAACATATTTCGATTCTCTAACTTTGCCCAAAATACATTTTTTGTCGCTGCGCCGAGTAATTCAATAATTTCATTTTGAATTTCCTAAATAGTAAGCCATACCCTTCCGACTAGAATCAAATTTCAATTTAATTCTACAAATGTGTTCCCGCATAACTGAATTAAAAAAGCTATCATTTTTATTGTTTTTAGAAATTGCCGTTATCATGCTTAAGGAAATGTTTCGAAGAACTTTGATGAACCAGACATTAACGTGATAAAAACTTTATAATGGCAATAATTATTTCTAATTCATCACACAAATGATAAAAGTACTTAATTTTGACAATATTATTTAATTGCACCCATGATTTTACATTTTTATTATGAAAATCGCTCGTTTCATGTCTTGGTAGTGATAAATGTTGCCAATCCGAACAATCCCTCAAATTAGACAAACTTGCAGTTTTACCAAACATTTTGCAACAAAAACAATAAACGTAATCTTTTGAAATAGGATAAACAAAGCAATCTCTATTAATTTCTTCGCCAATATAAAGTTTTCTATAATAGTAAGAATTACTAAATTTTCGTTCATTATCAATAACGGGAAAACTGTGTTACACACCTTTACAGGACCACGACTAAGTTAAATATCAACAAGATAACTATTAATACTAATAGGCCACATACCCGGGTCGTCACGACGTGTCAAATTAATAGAAACCGCTGATGACAAATCGCTTATAGATTCTTTAGAACTACCTCTACTTCTCTCACTTTAATTCCTTATCGTCTTGTATCCAATTAAACTTATTATAAAACTTTTTGAATAAAAAAAGTAAAAAGGTAAAAACTTTGAGTGAGTAAATTAGTAAAAATTTGAGCATTTGAGCATTTAGCAGCGAAATCATCAACAACTGGCAATTAAGGTTATCATGTGTATGTAGGGTGGGTGGGTGGTCTCTATCCCCCCTCCCAATTAATAAAACATAATCGAGGGGTTTAGTTAGAAGTTGTAAAATTGATATATTCATACAAATATTTCAAATAATTTTTGATGAGGATGGGTTAGAGGCCACCTACCCATCCTAAAAGTTTGAATTAAAAGTTGTAAAATATAAATTAACAAAAAACAATTGCAAATTTTTAGAGATTTGATTAATTAAAAACCACTAAAAAACCTTTCTTCACAATTTTATTTAAATTCACAGATATATATATATTTCGGACACAAAGTTACCATTATCAATGTTTTAAAATATTTATAATGGTCACTTTGTGTCCGAAATATATATCTTGTGTCCGAAATAAAATTGTGAAGAAAGGTTTTTTAGTGCTTTTTAATTAATCAAGTTTACCTTCACAAAAATCAAACTTTTAGAGATTTATTCATACAATTTTTTCAAATAATTTTTGATGATGTTTAACTGATAAGTGGGTATGATAGAGGCCACCCACCCACCTTACATATACATATGAATTTCAATTACTGATCGTCTCGCGGTCTGGAGTAAAATTAATTACAAAACTTAAAAGGTAAAATTTTTGGGTGACTTTAAATTTAAATTAGGTAAGATTAGCTATAAAATGTCATTTATATTTAAACTTAAATTTGGACTATGTTTTATTTATATTCTATATAGGGAAAGTCAAAATCATAGTGAATTATTAAATTATGTGAATGGGATCGATGAGGGGATTTCTGAATTTGCCGCCCCCTTGCGAGTGCCGCCCGTGTGTACGAATATTACGAAGAAAGTGTCCCATGATGAATCTGTTGGATTCTCTGGAAATCCAGAAAATACGCGCTGATCCGGAAAGACCAATTCTAACGACCAGCTGGATCTTATATACACCACTATTTTTAATTCGCCCATGTAATTATTGCAACTATTTATACCTGTAAAATAGGTTGTTTTTAAATTACCTTCGGTTTGAAAATGGTTCGTGCAGTTACCGAAACTTGAGTCACAAAAATAAATTACGTGTTATACAAACAATGTTATTATTTATTGTTATTGTTACACGTGTTTCATTTCTATTTCTAAATAATAATTTATTTCTACAAATATATTTGTAAGAATGCTTTGCCGTTTTTACTACTGCAAGTAATTATTTCCTTATCCCGCACTAAATCCGCTCTGGTTTTGATAAAGTCTTACTCAAGTGGCTAATTACTTTTCCTTGTCTATGGATTTGTGATGGAAAGTCTAATAATATCGGTACACAAAAAGAATTTTTCGTCTCATAACAGATAATTTAAATTTTTCGCTAATTGTCAAAATTCTAGGTAGTTCCCTAATGTTGAACGATATCGGTTTTCACTTTGCCCTGTATGAAATACAAAAATTTTTCTAGATATATCTTTAAGATGTTACTGTATCCAAAGCACTGTACTAAATTTACCTAATTATGTGTATTACGACGGACAATTATAGGTAACTGTTGACAGATGATGATATTGAATTGCCATTATCCTATTTCTACGCCATATGTGATTTTACCACACCCACGAGAAAATAGTTGATCCTGGTATTAATATTATGTTTAATCCCAATTGAATTCTCTAAATTTATTACTTTAGGTTGAACTTAGCTTATAGGTTCAATTTTTCTAATCATTTGTAATTTTTTATTGGTTCATTATCTGTTGCGATCTTTCTTAGTATTGATAAATTTCATAAACAATATCAAAGTAACATTATCTTCGTACATTGCACAAAATATAAGCTAGTATTCAATATTGTCCTAGCAGGGTCTTAAACAAAGCTTTTATTATCATTATCAACAATTTATTCTCAATTGTCTGAAGATGGCCTTGACTTCCAACTATAGTAGCATTTGAGCCACTAATTTAATCTTTTATATTTAATTTTTAAATCTCTGTACTTATTTTTTGACGATGGTCTCATATTGCTTTAATGTTGATAGTCCTGTTTTATTTTATTTTATTGTCATTCTCTTTTTTAGAAATTTTTTGAATATGAATTTACGCACGCAAGTATTAAGAAGAGTAATTTTTTAGTTAATGGTAATTGGGAATTACGTTTTGTTAGAATAGGTTACTGACGGCAATTACACCTTTGTAGTGGAAAGAATTGTTATTAGTGGACTGTATGCAAATATCGTTTCACGGTAGCGGTGCAGCTGTGTGGGGACTTACCCTTGTGTTCTAGGCTTCCTTCTTTTTGAAACTTAACTTAAAGCGATTGATGATTTTACTTTACTGTGTGATAATCTGACACAAGACGTTCACAAAGTGATATCTACCACAATCCCTTCTCGATTTCGCCGATAGCGAGTTTTTGCGAATTCGCGCATGGGCATAGCCCCTAACTGAGCTGCACCAGCGTAATACAAAATATACAAAACGCGGCAAATAAACGCGCAAATTCATTGTTCCTTCAATACCGCCCACCAAAATTCCCCAAAATAAGTGAATTTTTCTTATTGACAAGCAAATAGAAATAAACACGATACGACACAACTTCATGGGTGGTACTGGGCATAATTTAACAATTGGTCGCTGGAGCACACCTCCATGGGTACGCACATTAGCCAGGCGCGAGATACCATCAGGACCGCGAATCAAGCAAATTATTCTACCCACATGCCACTGTTAGGGTGGGGCTTAATCATGTTTAATGATAACTAAATCACCCTCTTGCAAAGAGGGGATAATTTTGTTCCACTTAGAACGTTCCTGCAACGAATGCAGGTACTTCATATGCCACCGCTTCAAAAGTCTAGGTGACATCTTTGCAACAATTGAAAACATGATAAGCGATTTAACTGTAAAGTCGACAAGTTTTCATCGGGGGGAGCGATTAAGGGGTCCAACGTTAGATCTGTGCTCATGGCATTCAGAGGTCTAGAGTTTAAGATAGATTCAATTTAGGTGAGAACAGTGCTGAATTCTTCGTAGGTAAGAATTTGCTCTCCAACAACACAAACAAGATGAGACTTTACAGACTTAACCCCATCCTCCCACAGCCCTCCAAAATGAGGACTCGAAGGGGGGTTCAATTTCCACTTAATTCCCAACACCCCAGACGCTTCTTCCGTTAACGTTTTGAGCCGATTGTTAGCGCCAACGAAATTGGTACCACAATCGCTATACAAATTACTGCAATGACCACGAAGTGCAATAAATCGCCGCAGCTCTGCCAAAAAGGCATCCGCCGAGAAGCTTGACACCAATTCGAGGTGCATAGCCTTCGTGCAGAAACAAACAACTATGCAGATGTAAGCCTTTGATGTTTTGCAGCCAAGATATTTCGAAATTGAGATGGTAAATGGACCAACGAAATCTACCCCTGTATGAAGGAATGGTTTCAACTGGGATACCCTCGCCGCATGTAGGTCTGCCATGAGAGGGTTTATCGAAACAGGTTTTACTCTAAAGCAACGATAACAACGAGCAATATGCCTTTTTACGGCGCGACGACACGAAAAAATCCAAAAATTCTGTTGAACGAGATATTGGACCATTTGTAGACCAGGATGTAAATTTTCTTTATGAACTTGATCAACGATTAATTCAGTGAGTCAACAACGACGAAGCAACAACATTGGATGTTTTTGATCGTAAGGAATGTCAGCATTTCTAAGACGACCGCCCACCCTAGCGACTCCATTGTCGTCCAGGAAAGGAGCTAACTTGCGAAGAGGTTTAGAACAATCTTTGCCCTGTTGAATGTTAGAAATATCTTTAGTAAAGTACTTTCTTTGCAAATACTTCACCAGGATACACTTTGACTTGCGAATTAATATCAAACAATTAAACAAGGTGCCTTGAATTTTCCGAAGGAATGAAAATCTTAGCATGAGTGTCTCTAAAAAGTGTGGAGATGTTTTTACCACCAAGGTTATTTTCCTCTCTACCTCTTGAACCTCGGGAGAGATATCTAGAGGGCTTCGAGAGGGCCAGAGGTCTGTCGATTGTCGTAGCCATTCTGAGCCAGTTCATCATAATGCGTGATCATTGAGTTCTCTAGGAAGTAAACCCCGAGAAGCACTATCAGTTGGATTATGGTGACTCGATACATGAGACCAAGTTACGTTTGGTGTCTTGTATTGGATGTGAGTCACTCTATTACTCACAAACGTTTTCCAGCGATAAGGTAATGAATTTATCTAGCATAAGGATATAGTGGAATCGGACCAAGCAAATGTCTGATCAATATTTAATCGATGTTGATATGTGCCTTTGAGCGTATCAATGAGTTCTGCCCACAGAACCGCAGCACATAGTTCAAGACGATCTATGGAAATCCGCTTCAAGGGTGTGACCTTGGATTTTCCAGATACAAACGATACGAAAATAGTTTCATTAGATACGATACGGAAATAAACAACAGCAGCATAACCTGCTTCCGAGTCGTCATAAAACTCGTGAAGTAGACACGAGGTTACGGTGTTGTTTAACAACCGATGATCAATACGAAGAGATTCAAGATACGATAATTCTGATTTGAATTGCGACCAATGAAGTACAATTTCAGCAGGAGGAACTGCATCCCAATCCAATTTTAAAATTCAAAGCTGCTGAACTAAATGCTTAACGAAGAACATAAGCGGAACGAGAAACCCAAGAGGATCGAAGATACGAGAAACTTCAGACAAAATAATGCGTTTTGTACAATCACGAACTAGAGGTTTTACTCTGAAAAATAAATATCGGGCTGCCAATGTAATCCTAAGACCTTGACAGAACGAGTTGTCTAAACAAAGCGACGATGATGAAGCTTCACTAATGTGCAAAAGAAAGTCAGGCAAATTACTCGACCATTTTCGAAGTTCAAACCCTCCAGATTTACAACAGCGAAATAAGTTGACTTTTCTAAATTTCCGCTTTTTTTAGTGAGGCACAACCTGTAATGATATCATCGACATATATGCTAGTGGAGGCAATCTGAGATGCGATAGGAAATTTATCTTTTTCAAGTTTCGCAAGTTCTAAGATGGTGCGCTGCGCTAAGTAAGTTAATATATTTCGAACTTCTCCTGCCGGAAAAATTGATATTTTAAGATTAAAAATATGTCAATCTTCAGTTTTGGACCAACGAGGAGAGTATCATTAAGACTAAGGTCGATAAGGGTAACCTTAGCCGATGCTGTCAGGATTGATAACACAATGATGAGGGATGAAGTACGAATCATGACAATCAACCAATGAATTTAGTTTTTCCATGTGATTACAGTTCAAATAATCTCTTATGAAATCACTATACGAATTTCGAAGGGTATGACTGCGATTAAGACGATGTTCGAGCGAAAGAAGACGATTGGTGGCGACAATTTTCGACGAAGAAAATGTAGGATTATCTATACGAAATGGCAACGATGCGGAAAAATGACCTTGACTATCACGAGTGTAAGTTTTGGCGAAGATGTTTTCAAATAAATCATCCTCTTTGAGGAACATTTTCGATTTCCCAGAATTGGGACAAGGTTTTTTCTATTGTATTGAGAGATGAGGTAAGACAAAATGAATGATTTGGTTGAGATTGTCGATGAGTCATTAAAAATCTAAAGTTTCCACCGAAGTAAACTTTAAAGTATTAAATGCCTGATACTGTTCTAAAAACGAGTAGCTTATTTCACTGAAGTTATAATATTTAAATTATTATGCGCAATTATACGTTCGTTAAGATATCTATTTTTGAGAGTATCTAGAGCGATGCTATAATTCGCGACCGTTAAGGCAAGATCCTGTACAAGAGTACAGGCATCTCCTTTTAACGACGCATGCGAATAATGAAATTTTTCATTTGGCGAAAGTGAGGTATTCTTATCAATAATATCCGAGAATATTTCAAGAAATGACGGAAAAGAGGTTGTAGTAGTAGTAGTAGTAGTAGTGTTAGGCTATCGACCACGTGGTCCTTCCGCCATGTGTCATTTGTGTATTTGTGTGTGTGTAAATGAGCTTGTTACTTTAAAGGATCGCCCCCGTCACAAAGAGGTTGTATTTCATACGAATATTGGAAGATTTGTTTCTGGCAATCGAGTATTGTTGCGTTTAGACGAATTTGTTGCGGTGACAGATGGGGAAGCAGGAAAAATTTTAGAAAGAGTAATAAGTGTTTCTTTAATATCAAGCTTCCCTATTATCCGTCGCGATCGTAATTTTGCGATAAATATCCTGAAATTCATGAAACAATTCAAGTGCCCAGCCGTACCGCGGTTCAAACGCGGGAATACGATTCGGAGATTTTATTGCCTCCTGTCCTACAGCGGCAATTGAGTTGAGACGCGGTTTCATTCTATTACCCGTACGGATGGCTTCCGCAATAGATATGTTTTCCATGACGTAAAAAATTGAATTACTATTAATAATTTAAATACGAAACGAAACAATAACGGATAGAATGCGACCGAATTAATAACACATCATGTGTAGACGATCAAACAGGAAATATTGAAAGTGACTTAATAATAAATAATAATTCTACAACACAACCAAAAATTAGAAGTAGCGACAAGAAAATCTTGATTTTGGCAGATGACGTGGGACGTAATTTAAGTAGAGTATTTACAAGATATTTATCGGGACAGTTCAAGATAGAAATAATATTTAAGCCAAATGCAAAGTTTCATCAAGTGGTTAAAGATATGACTACACCAGAATGGATTATATCGTAATTATGGCAGGGTACGAGGATGCTGCTACTGGTGGAAGGATCTCCAGTCAATTATTAGACAATTTTATAAGTTCATCTTCACATACCAATTAATATAGTACTAGAAAGCGTTATCAGAAATATTAACCGCCCAGTTATTACCAAGTTTACAGATGTTATTAATAAATGTTTATTTATATAAAATTTTTATCAATAAACAAAACATTGCACTTATAGATTCAAATAAAATAATTAAGCACTTCTATCTTTTACCTGGCATGTAATATTGGCGCAAATAAATTAATTTAAAAAAAATATGTAAAACTATAAATACTCATTTTGATAGGAGATACAACTCAGCAATAAAAGGCTGCTATATAAATCCTAAAACTTTAGTGGTTATAGAACTAACTAACTCAACTATATATAATTTACCTAGTTCTAAGGATCGGGATTTTCTGATAGGAAAATCCAATACAATAAATGCATAGCGTCTAAAAATGTACTTTTAAAAATATTGCATCTTAACGTTCAATCATTGTCTAATAAAATTGGCAAACAAAATCCCAAATAATTAATATGATCCTACATAATTTTAAACTACGTGATTCATTTTGTAGGGTTGATACATGGGGGAGCTGTAGTGTTTGTAAAAGAAAGCCCAATAAATTTGTTTAAGCCTATGTTAGAAATAAGCCAATTTGCACTAGAATCATCCTTTGAGTGCTGGGGTGTATCTCTGCATTTTAATCTATGCATAGTGTGAATATATAGTCCCCAATTGTAAATAATAATAATGATTTCTTCAATAAATTAAATTCTCTCAACACTAATTCAAAAATTTGATAATATTATCATCTGTGGTGATTTCAATATTAATAGTCTAGACAAAAATAACATACAATCTAAATTACTGCAAGATGTCTTTCATTCATATAAATTGAATAAAACACTATAAATTTGTTTGTATAACTTGAAAACTTTTTATTGTGACTAGTTTCGACAAATTTAGCTTGTTTGATAATGACAAGCTAAATTTGTGGAAACTAGTCACAATAAAAAGTTTTCAATTTATACAAACAAAGTTATCGTGTTTTATTCAATTTACAAAAATGTATAACGAAGTAGAAGCCTACAACATATATAAGATAATTTCATTCATATAACTTATATTCTATAATAAATGAACCTACAAGATGTACAAAAACAAGCGCAACATGTATAGACTACCTACTTGTAAATAACCTAAACCTAGTTACCTTTGCAACAAATTTCGACCCCGGAATATCGGATCACTATGCCCAACTAATTAATGTTAATGTTCCACATCAAGTTAATTATCAAAAAAAGGAAGGTCTTTCTTTTCACCGCTACATTACAGACTCCGGTATCAACGAATTTATATTTCTTTTTGAAAAGTATTTTAATAGTAATGTATCTACAAATTCAATTCATCACAGTTATACTGAATTCATACATGTTTTTGATGGTGCTTCAATGTTGCATTTCCTAAGAAAATAAGAAAAGTTAAGACCAATAATTATAATATAAAAAGTAAAATAATTTTCTCAGAAGAACTCCAAGCAGAAGATAATTCAATGCATGATTTAAGATGGATCAGTTCTCTAACTAATGATAATAATATTATTACATATAAAGAGAGCAAAATAAACCTAAGCAAAAAAATAAAACAAGAAAAGATTAAATATCATGATTCACTTATATCTGAAGCTCGCAATAAAAATAAAAAACTTTGGTCAATAGTCAATTCTTCTAAATCAAATGTAGAAGAAAAACCAATGTACATAAAATCAAATAACATAAATTATACCGACGATTTATCAATTGCAAACGCATTTCAATAACTCTATATCAGCTTTATTAAACGAGGATATAATAGAAACAAATAAAACTTGCACCGTATCAGATAGAAGCCTTACTTCAATGTTTTTTAAAGCCATTGTACCCTTAGAGGTTGAAAATATCATTAAGGGATTAAAAAATACATCTTCCGGACCTGATGAAATTCCTGTTAAATTGATTAAAAGAATTTCGACAACTATATCTCCAATTTTAGCATCGATAATTAATAAATCAATTGAAGAAGGTACCTTTCCATCGCTGGGCAAAAATTATACCGATATTTAAAAAAGGAAATATAAATGACACTACAATTCAAAATTATCAGATATAATGTCCCAAGAGCAATGATAATCCGCGATAATTTTGACTACCCGAAAGTGTGTTGCTTAGTAATTACTTAAAGCAACACACTTGAGGGAACTAGTCAAAATTATCGTGTATTTATCATTCCCTGAGGGGCATTCGGTAAGATAAGTTCTTGAATAACTTACAAAATATTAAAAGTTATTTATTATTTATACAATTTTTGAAAGAACAATGATTAAGCGTGTAAGTTGGTACCTTTGGCGTATTGCTCCGTCTTTTGTCATAATTTGGCGGTTATGATTTAATTCGTATTTCCTAACCTCACAAAAATGCTCGAACGGCCTCTGAAAGTATTCACTTTTAACCGTGTTTTCTAGTGTCGTTTTTTCTATTAACTAATTGATTCATCACATTCTATACCGAAGCGTAATTCGGACGGACCTGATTATACATTGACAGATCGATTGTATTTTTTAACTCAAGGGTAACTGCGAATATGGTATAAATGTCAACTTGACAGCCGGGAGATTATTGATAATTTCCCTAGGGAGCTTATCAGTTCTCGGTGACATTGCCGCCTTAAGTTTCAGTAGCATGCGACGTTTGTCAAAAATGAACGAATCTGATTGGTTGCTCATTAATGAAAGTACTTATCTCGTGAATTTTCTATTGGCAAGGGAACTCCGCAGGGTAGTGTATTAGGTCCTCTAATATTTATTTTTTCCATGAATGACCTTCCTCTACATATCCAATGCGGACAAGTATTTATGTATGCCGATGATACCACAATTGTTATTAAAGAAGAAAATAATGTAGAGTTAGAGAATAGGATATATGCCGTTCTAAACGATTTTTCTAAATGGTGTCAAACTAATAAGCTATTATATTTAAAATTCATTTTTCATAATTTTTCATGTTATAGTTACATTTAAACAATCTAAAGTACATTTTATCATTTATTAGTTTATTCATCAGAAATAATTTCATTCAAATTAGTGTTGCTTTGATAGTTGTACTATTTGTATCACGCAAATTAATCTTATTCAATGTCTGTCGAAGTATTAGCTAGAGAAGTAGTTGTTTCAAATTAATTTGTTTTGTAGTCTTAGTAAGACTCATTGTTGTATTCACGAAATGTTTTCGTATTTTTAAATTTATTAATAAGCTATTAATTCATTTTCCGAAAACTGTTATTTGCCAGTTCTCCAAATAATATAATAAATTTACTGCAAAGGATTTCAACTTCCAAAGTATGAAAATCACTACAATAGATAATACAAAGTTTTTAGGATTGTATGTGGATAAACACCTGTCATCGTATAATCACATTGACTTTATCGCAAAAAAAATTAACAGTTCACTATATCTCATGCTAAGCTTGAAACAAATATTTCAGACTAAAAATCTATTAAATGTTTATTTACTACAGTCTAATTTACTCTAATCTAGCCTATAATATACAACGCTAGGGTAGCTCTCACGATATCTCGAGAATATTTGTGGCACAGAAACGAGCAATTCGACTTATTTTTAGCATAAAATCACAAGACTCTTGCAAACCAATATTAATTTCTAAACGAATACTAACAACCCTATGTATATATATCTATAAATTACTATTGACAACTTATAAAAATAAGTATGTACTAATGCAGAGCGTGCCATTGGATACGCATTATAATACGCGAAATAATAATTTAATCCCAAGAAAACGCTACTTTCACGAGTTTATTAATAAATCACCTGAATATGTAGGAATTAAACTCTATAACTGTCTGCCAAGATCACTTAGAGAGCAAACGTTTGCTCAGTTCAAGAAGTATATAAAACAGGTTTTATTAGACAATGCATTTTATGATATTAAAGAGATTTTTTCACTGTTTGTTTACTTGTTATTTTTACGGTGCATTATAATATCTCACGTATATTTACTATTTATGTGTTTTATTTTATTAACTTACATTTTGTTTGACTTGTGTAATGTTTGCAAATGTAAACAAGCTACATCAATAAAGAATTGAATTGAATTGAATTGAATGTGCACTCCAGCGACGACGAAGAGCGAATTAATAATTACATACATAGCCCCTAACTGAGCTGCACCAGCGCAATACAAAATATACAAAACGCGGCAAATAAACGCGCAAATTCATTGTTCCTTCAATACCGAACAGTTACATAAGAAATTTAGATTAGGATATTAAAAATAATTATTTCTCCTGGCTCTGATCAATCCATTTAAATAATAAAATTTCAATTAGCGTTAGTGATTTTGTATCCATATTTGAACATCCAAGCACATCAAACATTGAATTTATGAAAGTTTAATTCTTCAGATCACTATCACAGAATAAGTCAAATTCCATGTCAGACGCCAGAAGTAATACAGAGAAAACAACAGGGTGACCAAACTGGAAAACTTACACAGAAATTTACTTCAAAGGCAAGTCTAGGAATACTTTTTCGATATCTTAAAAAAACAAAGATATACCGAATCTCAGGGGAAGTAGATCGAAACCCTTATGTTTAGTGTTTAGAAATAAATACCTATAAATTAGGTGAATAATATTCGGAAACAGCAATGCGTTTTATGATATTTATTTATAGGGTCGACTAGAACAGTTGGGAATTATTCGGTCTGTGTATGTAGGTTTCCTATATACCGGGTGTTCGATAAAAAACGCCCAACGCCATAACATTATTTATTAACTGATTTGAATCAACTAAAAAACAGATTGAATGGCCGTTTAAATATTATGAAATGACATTAATTAAATATTTTTTCAAAATTAACTTCATTGGCAAATGACAGCCAACTTTTAATTTTTAAATGGATTTATATACTTTTCTTATTTTTTTATACTAGATATTATTTTTCTGAATCCAATGATGCCCAATATGCTGATTTTAATTTGATAATTATGTCAGAAAAAAGTAATCAATCTTATTAACTTGATATTTACGTATAAATTTAGTGAGCCTTGAAAAAAATCGGAACAAACAAACGTCATCTGTTGTAAAACACAAACTAATAACAAATCGTTGATATTACTTTAAAACAAATGACATATGTTTGTTTTGATTTTTTTCAAGGCATACTAAATTTATACGAAAATATCATAATAATAAGATTATTATTACTTTTTTCTGACATAAATATTAAATTAAAATAATACATATTGGGCATCATTGGATTCAGGAAAATAATGTCTAGTATAAAAAAATAAGAAAAGTATATGCAGCCATTTAAAAATTTTAAGTTGACTGTCATTTGTCAATGAAGTTAATTTTGAAAAAAATATAATTAATGCCATCTCATAGTATTTTAACGGCCATTCAATTTGTTTTTTAGTTGATTCATATCTTTTAGTAAATACAAAATTTGGGCGTTTTTATCGAACACCCGGTATATCAAAAATTAGTGATTTATTATTTCTGGTTATTGACAGATCTGGGAATTGTATGTTGTTATTAGTTTCTGTTTCAACTGTTATGTTATATTATGTTATATTAGGGTGTAAGGAATTGATATAGTCTAAAAATTATGTTAATTGTCTGTTAGTACCTGCAAAAGAAGAAATTATATCGTCTACGTATCTAAATCACATTTTTAAATAAAGTTAGCCTAAATAATAATTTAAAATTGAACATTTTCTGCTTTGACATTTTACAATACTAATCATCTTTAATAATGTGGCGACCATTACTACATGGTAATTCATGATAAACACTAAACCAATGCATTTACCATGTTTTTGCCACTAATTTTTTTTAGTGAATGAAACTGCCTTAATTTATCATGCATTTATGATACCTAAAGCTCCACAACAACTTTAGTAGCTTATTATATATTATAAATCAAAAACTAAATTTCAACAATCACATAGTTGTGATAAACTCAACATACAAATGGAACATCCTTTAAAACATTATTATTATTATTACTATTATCCACATTATTATTACATGTAATTATAATTAACATTATCGAAATTATTACTATTATATGTAAACATACCGTTGTGATGTTGCACACCCAAGTCCTGCAGTAGAGTGGCAGCCAAATCCGCTTTTTGTCGGGCAGGTTCGAACCTTCTTGTGCCTATAGGAATCGCGAAGGGAACGATACTGTTCTGTAATACAGAGCGATCCTAGGCTTTTGCTCGCCACGTCATGGATCATTTGCAATGAGTCTTCTATATCTTCCTGCAAGAAACATAATAACTATAAATTTGTACACAACAAATATAAATTCATGTTAAAATAATTTATTCCTAATAGCCTCTATCATGAAAATATATGTATTGATTTTTATATTATATTTTGATCGATACATATCTGTATTTTTATTATGTGCCGCCCTGAATACGCACTAGTATTCCAATCCATTTAGTACACTCGACTCGATTTCGATTCCACTCTTCTCCTGAGGAATCGCTCTCGGAATAAATCTATAAGGCGATACTGGCCAAATATGATGTATACGCAAATCATATCAAAATCCACTATAAAATAACAACATGCACCTATTAATTTCGAATAATAGAAAATTGGATGTATAACAACATATATGCGATTGTAATAATAGGAGAATGGCAGAATATTATTAAAGGTTATTAAAATTTTTCACCACTTGCATTAAAATATAAAATGGAATAATTTTCCTTTGTTATTGAATGCATAGATAAAGTTTTTAACATTAACGGAAAGAAATGCAATACCACACCAAGCTACTCTTGCCGCCTTGAAGGTGACCTCATTTTTATATAATAGATACTGTCAAAGCAAGTGCACGAGAGGAATTCCCTTTAAACGTAGGAAATATCTAATTATTGAAAGCAGTCGTATAATTCCGTTAGTGGCAGTGCACTCGCTTCATTAATTTGCCTAACCAACCTCCACTTATGTAAGTAGATATTTCATCTTATTTCACCCATAATTCAATGAGCGGTATGATGCATCTTCGAGTAACCAACTTTATTAACAAATGCTTCAAATCATAGCTCAATAACATTATTAATTTTTACAACCCCAGTATAAAGTATAGGAATATATTATTATAGATTTTTGTGAGTCCGAATTACAAAGGAATTTTTTCTCAAAAACTGCTAAAGATAGTTTGAAATCTTTAAATTCTGAAGATTATTGATTATTGGCAATTGAATAAAGACTCGTAGAAACTAGCACGAATATATTTAATTTGGAAATTATCACCCATTAAAATTATGGTAGCGGCCGTTTCTATTCAACACTTAATAATAACCTGCAAAGGTTGAAACTATTATTGTCTTAAAAATTGATAATATATTGTAAACTTTATTTGTGTATAATATTATACAATAAATAGTGGTATAAAAACGTCAAAATTATTTTTATTTACCCTTTAATTATCACCCAGTTTATAATAAAAAAATCAAGCAGACAAATGCAGAGGGGCAATTGAATAGCCTGATCGATCCCTTCTGTATTTTCTTATAGGACCTTATGTCAATAAGCCTCATATTTTGAAAGATTCGAAACCTTGTATTTGCGTTGAAATAGCTACCATTTAAGAGAACTAGGCATAAAATTCCAATAATACATTATAAAAACGTATTAATTACTACCAAAAGGAATATAAATAAAAATAATCGAATTCCATTTATAAAAAAGGACATTGACGTCATAAGTTAAAATTTACTTACGTCATAGCATTTTAATATGTCAGAATGCGCGCAATAGAAAAGAAAAATTAAAAAATTACCTTTTTGACGATACCGCTTCCTTCTCCGCATATTATGGCTGTTATTAGGAAAACTATTGCGAAAAGTAGACGTATAGGGAAAACCAAGTCCATTACTCGTTTCCATTAGCCCTGCAACAGACAGAAATAAAACACGATATATAAATAAATAATTTGTTAAGGAACTACTGTACATGACGTACAGTAACTCTGGTAGATAAAAGATAAATGCGAATACATAATTATGTAGCTAACACAAAAGTAAGTTATATAATAATTATTATGATATACTCATTAATAAATATCCCTGAATATAAAGAAAATATATATTTGTGGGTATTGAAGGTCTGGTATGTAAAAAACTGTATTTTTAATGTGCTCAATTCAAATATGCATCGAGCTGCATTTACAACTATAGAAAAAAAATATAATATTTATATCTTGAATTTTGGAGGCGTTCACCACGTAGTACATTTTTAATGAATAACAGAAAAACGTTTAACTTTTTAATACTACTTTTTATTTATAAAAAAGTTAAACGTTTTTTTTTGTTATTTATAATATTTATATTCTTATCCTCCGCTACTATCCGCTTCTCGTTGCCTTGATTCCTTATCAACCGTATCAATTTAGAATTTAGTCCCACAATTTAGGTCGCGTACAAAATAAAAGAGACTTAGGACGACCATAGGACCATGGGCAGACAATTGTGAAGGAGTCTGGTCACCTAGCGTCTCTCTTGACAGCAACTGTTGCATTCGCCTCGTTTTATACATGTTCATGATTTCTGTTTTTATTGTCTCCTGTAGTAACATCGCAGGCGCATTGATCAACAAATCTCGCACATCCGTCGCTATATCGGGTAGAAAAGATGAAACCACATCGTTAAATTTGCGAAACGAATTTGCGCATGTACAGGTGACTGGTTATAATCTCTTAATGAATACAATATTAAATGGAGACCTAATTAAAATGATACTCAAAATAAATGACAAACACAGCATTAATATAATTAGGACGCAATAATGTAAGATTTTACACAAAACAAAGCTTTATTATTCTAATAGTGCACTCTTTGTTTTTAATGGGAAGAAGTCACAGCGGGGACGGCAGGTAACTTTATAGTATATACAAATGTCAACTTGACATAATATATTTAATGACAGTGTTTTAATTTTGGAAACAAATAGGCCATGACAAGTAAACTGATGGAAGACCATTAAAGTGGACGTGAACTTGAGCCATCCCATGCGAAGTCAAAATTTTTGTATACATTTATTTGCAAGTTTTTAAAATTGTTATATTCTCACAATGGATAAATAAATAAATATTAAATATCAAATATACTCTGATCGTTAGATCTTTGGACTGACGTCATTATTTTTTATCTGCAAGAGTCAAGTCGGTACTTCTTGATCAAATCAAGTTATATTAATTAAATACTAGTGGATTTCATAAAATTTAACCGCGGTAAATAAAAGGAATTATTGTACAACTTTTAAGAGTAAATAAGTTATTTTGACGTTTTAATCCCCTCTATTTGTTATATAATATACTCAAACAAAATGTACAATGGCACAACTATAGTTTCGACCTTTGTGGTCATTATCAAGTGTTAATTGAAAAAAAAAACACAATTGTTAATACCTAATAACACTAACACTGTCCTTGGAGAAAAACCAACATTAATCCAAAAAATTACATCTATTCGAATATGAGATAAAATATTTTCCAGATATTTATTAAGAGAATAAGCTGTCAATTATGCAATGTCATTTTTATTTCCCCTATATAGAATATATAGGGGAAGTATTGTTTTCGTAAAAAAAATTTTTTAACGGAAGTATCCGTTTTAAGGTCCCCTGAGTCCATTCCACTGATGTCTGTCTGTCGGTAGGCGCTGTATCTCAAAAAAGAATGATCCGATTGAGATGAAACTTTAAACTTACGGTTTTATTATTAAAAACTGGAACTGAAAAGCTTTTGGTAAACATTGATAAACCGCAAGCGGGTGTTTATTCGAGGCGTTTTTTTGTTTTTTTTTTCCGATAATTTTTTTAACATGAAAAATTTTAGAGTTTAAAGTTTAGAGTTTGTTTTATTTCCAAGCAGAATATTTACATTCATGGGTGAGTCATAGATAATAATAATTAAAATAATAATAATAATAAAGAGCTTTATTTATCTAAGAACACATAATACATTACATTATAACTACAAAAACACTAACAAGATACTCTTAGATAAATTGGAATAAGCTCAGATCACTGAAAACAGTGTCTGTTCTTCCGCGTACCCATAACCGACAAAATATGTATTGCTAATAGCATAAATAAAAGTGAACAGGATATAGTATATTGTATAATGAGAATGCAATGATATCCATTGCCCACGAGTATGAATTGCTGCACACGCCTTCAGCTCATGCGGAAAACTACCAGAAATTTAAACTGCTTCGATCCCGTTGTAATCATTTAAGAGATTACTTATATAATAAATATATTGAATCCGTAAATAGCAGCATACCTCAGAATCCTAGAAAGTTTTGGAATTTTGTAAAAACCACTAATAATGATCATGATTTTCCAAGTGTCATGCATTATAATGACCAGACCAGTAACGTGGGTTCACAATGTGTAAATCTCTTTGCAAATTTTTTCTCGCCAGTTTATTATGACACACCAATACAAGTACCGTCATTTAACTATGACAAAGAAGTAATACATTTACCATTTAATATTTCCCAAGTAGAATTATTTAATGCCATTAACTCATTGAAATCAAGCAACAGTTCAGGTCCAGATGGTATATCTAATATCTTTCTTAAAAATTGTGTATATTCTTTAACATTACCACTATTTATCATATTTAATAATTCTATAGTTACAAGTACTTTTCCATTTCTTTGGAAAAGAAGTTATATTACGCCTATTTTTAAAGCCGGTAGTAAGAATGATATCTTAAATTATCGGGGTATTTCTATCCAATCAGCAATACCAAAACTACTCTACGAACTTATATCTATCAAAATTCATTGGATCTGCAGTAATATTTTAATAGAAGAACAACATGGGTTTCGTTCTGGACGATCAACTACTACAAACTTATTGGTTACGAATCATTTATCATCAATGCCTTGGAAAATAAAAATTCAGTCGATGCTATTTATACAGATTTTTCCAAGGCATTTGATAAAGTTAATCATACTGTTTTAATTTTGAAATTGTATGCTTTGGTATTTCATGAACCCTTGTTAGATGGATTAAGAGTTTTTTAACTGATCGCAGTCAATGTGTTAAAATAAAAAATCATATCTCTGATGTTATTCTGGTTCCATATGGGGTACCGCAGGGGTCTCATTGTGGACCCTTACTGTTTCTTCTCTTTATCAACGACATTTCGCAGGCAATCTGTAACTCGCATTTTCTGTTATTTGTCGATGATTTAATAGTATATTACATTATAATTTGGAAAACTGCAATATTGAGGTTATGTTTCACTATTAAAATACTTCGCAGCATTGGATACATGGCCCAAAGATATGAAGGTTTGTATTTCTTACTTATTTCGCCAAAATAGGCTAATAACAAATTTTCCGAAAAAGACTGAACACTATTATTACGCCAATCTATGAATTTAGCGTAAACCACTCTGTAACGCGCTTTGGAATTTTCCGGGAGAAGATCCGCTGCGGTATGTTCTGCTAGTTGCTTAATTTCTGGTGGAGTTCCAACAATTTCTTCTGTGGGGTCACTTTCACTCATTTTAACAATAAGTTATTAATAATAATTAAACCAAAATAACGTCAATGTAATGTGTATTCAACAACGATAAATGTCAAATTCATTTGTCAAGGCTACTTGATTGAAGTTTTGTAATAATAATGGTTACGTAATATATTACGTGCTAGTTTTTTCTTCATTACGTGCATGTTTCATAATGCCATGGTTACTAATCAACAAACGATTGCGTTATTGCCTACTTACTACTATGGGAGTAGAAAAAAATATTTTTACAACACTCGAAAAAATGCTAGAACAATTAACAAGAAGTAACCATCATTTTTTAAAGCAGGAGCATTTAACATAAATACATAAATACACTAAATCAAACAAATAAATCATTGATTTTTGCAAATATAGAGCGGTCCTACGACTCAATCCTAACCATATCGGAAGCCACCTGAGTGAACTACAATAGCTTGGTATCATGTCTAGATAATCACAAACATGTCAGAGAACGATGTTAGATCTAATGTTATAAAAATGTTCACAACAGATCACGATGCTCAATAAATTTTTACTAAAATTAGATAAAAAAAATAATAGGCAGCAAAATAAAACAGGTAGAATATTCTCTGATAAGGCAAACGATGAATTCGTGAACGATATTCATGGAGAACAATTCAGATCTGTATACATATACCGATTACGATGCCAATAAAAAATACAATAATTTTTTCAATACTTTTATGCTTTACATAAATAAGCATTTCCCAATTAGAAATATAAAACGCAATAAAAACAAACATCAATTAACAACTGCAAAAGATTCTGAAAAATATAAAATAAATATAAAGTTATATGAAACCTTAGCCAATTATTCTCCCGAATACAAAAATAAATTAAAGCATGCTAAAACAGAATATTAAAAATACTTAAAATTAGAACAAATAAAACAATATAAGAGTCAAATAAAAAATCATCAAATGTACCTAAATCGTAGTTAGAAAAAACACGAAAATATTTCGTAAAATCTACAACAAATGAGTCGTATTAAGACTACAAGAAACAAATCACGCAAATTACTTTTGTATCATTCAATGTCTGTCGAAGTATTAGCTAGAGAAGTAGTTGTTTCAAAAGTGATTTGTTTCTTGTAGTCTTAATAAGACTAATTTGTTGTAGATTTTACGAAATATTTTCGTGTTTTTTCTAATTATTAGTGAATTTTCTACAACGTAAGGACTTATATATTTTAGTATCTAAATAGGCCTGGAACATAATATCCAATATAGTAATAAAGAAGAAAGATTGTGTCAATATATTACCAAACCGTACAAATCCTGAACTTTTAGCAAATAAATTTAATTATTTCTTTAGAGACATTGCCACTAATTTACAAAATAAAAACGCAATTCAGAGTCAATTCTCTTGTAACATTCCAATAAATCGAGTAAACTTAAAATTTCGGCTTATCTTATTATTCGACATTATAAATGAATTGTGTAAAATGGAAAACAAAAAAGCTGTGGTTTAGATGAGATACCAATATCATTAATAAAAATTGTATAGCAAAAATTATTATACCTCTAACATATATTAACAACAATTCAATTCCATCAGGAATCTTCCCAGGTCTTTTAAAATATTCAGCATTACACCCATTTACAAAAAAGGTGACCCCGAATTACTTTACTGTTCTAAACATCTTTTCAAAAATTTTAGAATCAATAATATCTACAGAAATAATAGACTTTTTTAATACCAATAATCTGTTCAATGAAACCCAATATACATTCCTCGAAGGACAAAGTGTAAATACTGCATAATATGATTTACTACATATAATCTATAGAAGTATTGGTAGGGGCAGAGTAGCCTGTGGATTTTTTCTGGATTTATCCAGGGCATTTGATACGATTGATTACACCAAATTATTAATAAAACTGTAGAACTATGACATCCGTGGCCCTGCAAATAATCTTATGGAATCGTATCTACGCCATAGAAAATAGATTGTAAAAATTAAAAATAATAATACTGGAATCGATGTAAAGTCAAGTGCCCTGGATATTACCATGGCAATTACACAGGGTAGTATTTTGGGTCCGTTACTTTTTATTATATTCATGAACAATATAAACAACGTCACTGATAAATGTAAATTCATCAGTTACGCAGATGATACAAACATACTCTTATTAGGATCCTCATTTTTAGAGGTAAATGAAAATGGCAATATTGCGATGAAAACCATTATAAGATGGTTTAACAATAATGGTCTACTTTTAAACCAGGAAAAAACAAATTGTCTTTATTTTAAATGTAATACTGGTATATCACCCCAAACCACAATTAACTTACTAAACATTGATTATACCTTTAGTGCCGATATTAAATTTCTGGCGATTATAATTGATGACACCTTGAATTTTAAAAATCATGTGGGGCATGTAGTATCGAAACTTAATAAAGCATGTTACGGACTAAGAATATTAGCACGAAACGCTAATATCAATATAATAAAAATGTTTTATTATGCATATTTTTATTCAAATTTAAAATATGGTTTGTTTTTTTGGGGAAAGAGCACTGATGCTAAATCATTTTTATAACTCAAAAGCGTGCTTTGAGAATAACTTGCAATTTAAAAAATGATACCAGTTGTAGTGGTGTTAAAAAGAAAAACCTCCTTACTTATGTGGAAACATCGACCATTATTTAATCAATCCCGTTTAGACTTATAACACAAGACATGGTAAAGTGTGCAACTTCCCAAAACACAAATTAAGCTTTTTTGGGAGGTGGCCGTATTATACGTGTATAAAATTTTATAATAATCTGCCTGTCAGTGTTAATGCACAAAATTACAAACGTATGAAAAAAATATTGCTTGAACGTTATAGTATGGAAGAATATTTTAGTAGTGTTAGAATGTAACAATGCTTTTATAGTATTTTTTATGTGGCCTGTTTTCGTGTCGTGATGTACAGTTTGTAACGCAATGGAAATAAATTATATTATTATTTATACATTGGTCCATAAAATTTATCGTTGTATCATCCGCGAACATTATTAAATGTGCATTGATTGCAAATGGCATATCATTAATGAATAACCGAAAGAGAAGTGGCCCCAGGATACTACGTTGTGGTACACCAACGTTTGACTCCACCAAATTGGAAAAGTATAATTTATTTTGGGATCGCGGTGGCCTAGTGGGTAGAGTGCCTGCTCATGGGCCACACGGTTGTGGGTTTGAATGCCTGCCGGGCGGTGGAATTTTCTAAAGGAAAAATTCACCGTGCGGATCCATGGATGTGTGTGTATCCTTCATTTATAATTACTAATCATAAAGGTGAACTGGTTGATTGGCGACATAGCGAACATCCATTAAAATTAAATAAATATTTTTTTTTATTAATTCGATTTTTATAATCGCGATTGTTACATTTTTTCTTTCTGAAAGGCAAGACGACAGGATACAGTAGCATTTTCCCCGGATGCTATACATTGAAAGCTTGTTTAGTAACAAGTCATGTGGCACACAGTCGAATGCTTTAGTTAGATCTACAAATATTGATGAATGTTAAAATTTTTAAATAAGTAATTGTGAAGGCTTTCACTTCGTGATACATCACATTTATAAAAAGTGATACCAATAAAGATAATTGGTTAATATTTTTGTTGAGAATATCCAGCACAAAATTTAAGACATGGGCCACACCAATTATAGATTGCGTGTGTGGTTATGAGACCTTTTCTGAATCCAAATTGATTTTCACATAAAATAATTCTGTCCCTGAAATTGATTGTTCGATCGCAAATTACTTTTTCAAATATTTTTGAAAATATTGGCAAACTATTGATTTACCTGTCGATCACCCTTTTTATAAATGGGACTGATTTTGCCCACTTTTGGCTCCGATGGAAATATTCCCTCACTTAGTACTTTATTTACTGAAATTGTTAAAGGTTTTATTATATTTTTCTTTGTATATTTTATTATTGAGGGTGATAACCTATTAATATCGCTGCTGTTATTGGATTTCATATTGTGTAAGATGAACTCTATTTCAGATTCAGTTGCAGGATACAAGAAAATAGAAGAACGTAGTTTTCATAGTGAGTTCCGCCCAAAACGTCACCTATTTTACTAAAATGTATATTCATTGTATTTAGTACCTCCTTTGGTTGATTTATTTGGATTCCATTTTCATCATAAATAAACTCCAGTTGCACATGTTTGTTATTTAGACCTTTCTTATTTTTGGGAATATTCCAAAGTTCTTTTGCTTTGTTAGAAGAATTAATGCGGTTAGAATTATGTTGTCTTATTTCACTTTGTAATAGTGAGGCGTATTGTTTTTTTACAGACATGTAAACGTGTAGTAGTTTTTGTCCCTACGATAGACTTGGTGATAGAAATCGATTTGATTACGTAGTTACTTAAGGTCTTCAGTATACCAAGTTTGTTTTTTATTATTAAAATCGTTACTTTTTATTTGTTTCATTGGACAACACTTGTCACAATTTGTAAAATTCATTAAAATAAGATTGAGAGTCCATGCAGTAGTCATTTAAAGTGTTCCAATTGATGTTTTCTAATTCGAAATTTAGTGCATCAAGTGACTTCAGATTTACTATTCTTTTTTTGACAGATTTTTTCATTGATTTCTGTCATGTATTAATATGTTAGTATTTGGCCCATATGATCCGATATATGTGTTTCGGCTACTTCTGAGCTTGTATATTTAATGTTAGTGATAATATTATCAATGCATGTTGTAATATGCTAATTTAAAAAAATCAACATTAAAATCACCTCCTAAGATAATATCTTGAATTTTGGAGGCGTTTACTTCGTAGTACATGTTTAATGAATAACAGAAAAACGTTTAACTTTTTTATACTACTTTTTATTTTTATACAACACTTTGTGACTAGTTTCGAATTACACAGTAATCATTATCAAACTAAGTGCTTAGTTTTTAATGATTACTGTGTAATTCGAAACTAGTCACAAAGTGTTGTATAAAAATAAAAAGTAGTATAAAAAAGTTAAAAAAATTTCTGTTATTCCTATGATAATGTGGCCATTTCCTCTATTATTATTTTATCGAGCATATTCTCAAAAATATTTTTAAATTCCACAAATGCACCACCTAGTAGATACATAGTATTGTTATTTTGCAACAGTCAATAAGCCATTCGGCACCCTCTCAAGGACCAAGGTTCTACTTGTCGTTGGTGAGAGGGCTTGAGCGGTCCTATGAGTGTTGGGGTGAGAATCGGCTGTTCAGTCGAGGGGGAGGCCCCTCCGTACTGAACGGATAGCCGGGATGCGGCCTGACATGAGGATCCAGACGAATAACAGGTCAACCGCGCATCGTTGTGGCCGCGATGCGATGATGTGCACAAGGCTACCTGCGTGTTTGTGCCGTGCGTGGAGACCCGTAAGGGAGGGCAAAGGGAACCTGGTGGCTGAGTCGCCCTCGTGATGCGTCACGTACGACGGCAACACTCCAGTTCATCAACAATCGGCTGTGTTGTAAGGACTTACGACAGGGTGAGCCCCTGGGGGCGGAAGGGCGTTCAACGGACCCAGAACATGTATCAGGCACCCGTTCGAGTGCAACCCGTCTTTGGTGACTATATCCCCTGGAAAAGAAGTGTGCCCCCCAGGACAGGTTGGCAACCCAATGCCCAAAGGCAAAAGGATGCTGCTGACTGGCAGCGCACGAAAGAAGAGGAATCGGTCCGCTGCCTCTGAGCCATCACCCGGTCAGCCCAGGAAGGTGGCAACAAAGGCAGACGGGAGATCCTCAGGCAGCGATGGTCGAAAAAGCAATGCTTGAGGAGCTGGACAAATTGCTCGACTCCTCAGACTATATCCCTACATTTCAGGGATGGGCACACTCAGAGGATATACTACGTATCACCTGCGATAATGAGCCCGTCCTAAAATGGCTCAATGACGAAGTCTCCCACCACTGTGGGAAGGGGCCAAACTGACTGTCGTCCAGGTCGATCAGCTGCCAACGCAGACGAAAGCTCGTCTGTGGATTCCGGGGCAGGTAAAGAGGCGGTTGGTGGCACAAAACGCCGCAATGGAGGTAAATAGCTGGTGCGTCTTCCATATTGAGGAGGAGAAGTCCTTGGGACTCCTACTTGTCTTCGGGGTAGGAAAAAAAGAATGCCCAGATCATCAAAGAAAAGGGAGGGAGGATTAGCCATGAATTATCTACTCTCCCCATAAAACTGGCTAATTTACTCGCAACAAATGGACCTATGACGAGCAATACCCCTAGTAAGCCACACAATTACTCTGCAAGCAGAGATCGTTGGAATCACCTATAGGGCAAAAAGAACCTACACCGTTACATCCGTGATAGGAACATCCAAATCCTTACAGACGGTAGGGCAGTAATACTAGCAGTATGTGGTCACAAGATCACCTCAAGACTAGTCACAACACCCTGAAACAAGAACCACAATCAAACAGTATTGAGCTGCGCTGGGTCAATGGACACAATAATGAAGAAGACAACAGCAAGGCAGACGAGCTAGCGGGCTGGTTCGGCTCTCAGTGATACCACGGACGGGCCCCCGATCGCGAGAACTCTGAAATGCCTAACTGACATCCTCAAACAAAACACTCTCAAAATGCTAAAGCAACGTTGGGATAACACCTCAGGCCGCATACAGGCCAAGGAAGCAATGCGCTCACCCAATCTGAAAATAGCTGAATACTATCTGTGACTGTCCCGGGGGAATCTGCGTTTTATTACAGGTATCCTTACGGGTCACTGTCAGCTAAGGAAACACTTATTCACTATGAGTCAGGTGGAAACCCGCATATGTAGAGCATGTTAAATAATATTTTTACAATAATTATTTGTGGTTAAAACATAGTGAATTTTTCAATTCAGTGTATGAATATAGGTGTTTAATTGCAGATTGAGTTTGATCGTTGAGACATTGTAAATTGGTGTTAGTTTTAATGAATTTATCTATTTCATAGGCTTCGTATAGGCTGAGTTGTGTACTTTTGTTAATGTTGTGGAGCAATTTAATGTTAACTGTGTTTTTGCATGTGTGGTTATGGAGAAATAAATGTTGTTAAATATACAAATTAAATATTGAAATTTGAGTGCAATGTTAATAATAATAATTAATAGTGAGGAAAATAAATTTTCCTTATGAGCATTTCTGCACCTATCTTTTACATTTTAATGTAAAAATTTCAGCTAACAGTTAAAACAACTACTCCCCGTACTAAAGCACCGTCAGACATTGAATGGCATAACTGTTAGCTGTCGTTACATGTCTGAAATAATATTTAGCATGATGTAACAATTTTACATATTACCCCTATAAAAACGTTTACTTTGTTGATATCACACTTTATTTTTAAGTGGCTCGAGTTTCTAAGATTTTCTTTTAATTTAATGTTGAATTTACGACCAGTTTGACCTACGTAAATTCCTTTACAATTTTCACACGTTAGCATGTAAATACCTGATCTGTCTAATTTATCTATAGGGGGTTTAGAATTAAAAATTAAATTAAAATTTTATTGGTTGGTTTAAATGCTACATTGATATCATATTTTTTCATTCATCCTTCATACCGAGTTGGCGTTTCATCTACACCCGGTGGAATTCGACCTACTAGATGATCAGGTTAGGAGCAGTGTCAGCCGCATAATCTTCAAAAAATCCCAAGTTCAACAACGAAAATTGGCGAAACTTGTATCATCTCGAGCAGATAACGTAAGATCTACCCATTCAACAACTAACATTTCCTTTTACCCAAGAGTTATTAATCAAACAGATGTCCAATTTACAGACAAAGAATTAGCTTTACTAAAATCAGGCCCCAAATTTTCGCCACAGATTAATTGCAATAAATTTAAAAAACCTTTAATTGTAGAAACTGAGTTTAGCACTCAAGAATATTAATAATTAATGTGAGTTAAAAATGCAAGAATTGAAAACACTTCAAATTCATCCAGAATTAAAAGCATTAAGAGCAAAGTCAATTCAAATCACCTAACAATAACCAAAGCTGATAAAGGTAACTCAATAGTCATATTAAAAACAGAGGACTATATAAACAAAGTCATACATTTTATCAACTCTTCAGACATTTCAGAGCTAAATAAAAACCCAACAATCTAGTTACAAAACGAGTTAAAAATAGAAATTACGAATACACATACAATCCTTTCGCAAAAAAAAAATAATATTTCACTTATTAATCCAATTTGCCCTAGATTATACGGTTTTATTAAAATTCACAAACCCGACGGACGAATTAGACCTGTAGTCACTTATATAAACCCACCAGCCCATAATATTTCTGCTAAACTGACTTCTTTATTCAAAGAAATTACTAATAACTTTTGCGACCCTTATTCAATAAAAAAACTCTTTAGATCTTACAAATAAATTATCTAAATTCAAACTAGATAATAATATAAAGATGGTCTCATTCGACGTAACAAATATGTTTTCAATAATCCCCACAAATGCATGCTTAGAGTTAGTAAAGATTATATTTGAAAAAAATAACGTCAATGCAATTGTTCAAACAGAGTTTATTAATTTACTAGAAATTATCAAAAAACACAATTATTTCACATTCGACAATAAATATTATAAATAGAAAGAACTTTAACCAACATTATTTTAAACTCTGGATAGGGCAAAAAACACATACGTTTTTGGTTTAGGTATGTAGACGATATTTTATCCGGCTTCACTGGAACTGACAGACAATTAAATAACTTCCTAAATTACATAAACTCCATTCACCCTCAGATTCAATTTACAGTAGAGACAGAACAGAACAAAAATATTAAATTCCTCGACTTTTCAATCAGCAACATAGATAACCAATTTAATTTTGAAATATTTAGAAAGCCAACGTTCTCTGATTCATTAATTCCATCTCACTCAAGACACCCCATTAAACACAAATTAGCTGCATTTAATTCAATGATCCATAGAGCACTCAAGTTACCTTTATCAGAAATTGGATACAAGAACGAAATCAAAATGATTTACATATTAGCAAACAACAATATATATACAAACAAAATAGTTTAGTTTATTGATTTTACAAGTCCTACAAAAAAGCTATACACAAAATAACATACATTTACAATAACTTTGAAATTTAGTTCGCAGGACTTGAAGGCTAAGTTCACATGGTAGTGCTCTTCCACTCAAACCATTACTTCCTATAGCCGATGATGATCAGCAGGTGATTATTACCATTAAGGCAATAGATAATTTAATTATAAAACATCAAACCAATAACCTCAAGAAATTTTTATATGCATGTCCAAAAGTTGAAAATAAAACGTTCAAGTTATTAACATTCTTTGGTGAAGTCAGCCTAAAAATTCGAAATACATATATTGAAAAAACATGATATTAATGTAGCATTTAAACCAACCAATAAAATTTGTAATTCAATTTTTAATTCTAAACCCCCGATAGATAAATTAGACAGATCAGGTATTTACAAGCTAACGTGTAAAAATTTTAAAGGAATTTACGTATGTCAAACTAGTCGTAACTTCAACATTAGATTAAAAGAACATTTTAGATCCTTCAGATTAAAACATACAAATGCCACATTCGCGAATCACCTAATAGAAAACCGACATTCTTTTGATGAAGATGTACTCGAGATAATTCATTTTGCCGAAAAAGGATTTAAAATGGATTTACTCGAGTCCCTAGAAATTCATAAAGCGAAGAGTAATCCGGAAATCCCAGTAATGAATGACCAGGTAGACCTAATATTTTTCTCCATATTTCATTCTGTATAAATAAGTGTTTTGTCGTAGATTAATTTACTTTAAGTTTAATGATGATCAGTTAATGATCGAAACTCGAGTCACTTAAATATAAAGTGTGATATCAACAAAGTAAACGTTTTTGTTTAATTTTCCGAGATGTATCACGAAGTTAACGCCTCAACCATTAATCAATTGAAAATTTTGATATTTTTTGCTAATTGCTCATAAACTATTGGAGTTATATGAAATTTTTGTAAGAAATTATTGTAGAGAATTCAAAAATGAATAAATTATTAAGAATAGCCTTTTTGCGTAAACCTCATTGTTTTTGCGAAAAATATAGGGAAAGTAGTATGATGGCCACATCACCATTTTTTCTAAAAGTGTTCTGCAGTGACTGTCCGTTTTGAATCGAAATACAAAATTTAACAGTTCAATGCTTTAGAAGTATTTTGAAATTTAGAATTTAAGAGATACTAGACTCTTAGCTGATAGAATTTATTAAAATCCTTGGTTGTATCGCTTTTACGACACCTTTTTGTTTCCTGGCGATTAAAGAAACGGATTTATGTTACTGTGGATTTTGAAGTTCGATACTGTATTGATACTAATGCATTGGCTACTGGAAAAATTAGTTGGATAATTCATAAACATAATTATATTTAAATAATTTGTCTTACTTACGAATTTAATCGTTTCCCTGGCTTATTTCAATAAAAGTTTAGTCCACACTGTTACCGGCGTTTAAATGCGTAATTATATTTTAATCTGTTTTGTGAGCTGCTATTAATAATTTGCATATATTTCGCATTATTGATATAATCTCTGTTT
The DNA here is from genome assembly GCA_963969525.1 of Ontholestes murinus. NCBI lineage: Eukaryota > Metazoa > Arthropoda > Insecta > Coleoptera > Staphylinidae > Ontholestes > Ontholestes murinus. The sequence goes on from OZ018388.1 coordinate 53,446,654, forward strand.
TTCTGTTGTAATATATCTTTTTCTTCTCCAGGCCCCATGGTTTAATTTACACATTTTCCCATTTGTTCTCTTATTTTGTTTTCACAGCTAGCCGGTGCCCATACGTTGACGTGGCGTGGAAGCTCAAGGAAGTAGCACTTATGGGAAACTGTGGCTTTTAATCGATGTTGAGCGTCGCCAGGGACCCCTGTGCCGCCTCCAGCGCGTGTTGGTTCCAGAGAGTACCGCGATCACGTGATTAAAATTAGTATTTATGCCTGAATAGAATGCGCATAGCTACCTTAACGCTCCATCTTTGTCACACCATTGTCACTTTCATTTTACCAGATTACTTAGATGATTAAGGTGATGACAAAATAACGATATGGGGAATCTGTACACTATTTTTAAGTATATATCATTCACGGTTTTGCACAAACAATCAATTTATATTCCCTTTATATCTAGACAAATTTTCGGCATCAAATTCAAGAAGTTTTGATTCTATTTTAATAGTAATTGTTTGTGGATAGTATTGTGGAATATATAAAAGATACAGAATTTGATTCTCGTTGAGTTAAAATTAGTTTGGCGTAGAGGATGCTTTTTGTTGTTTACTTTTGTTTAGATTTATTAACTTGCTTTTAATTAATTAATTAATGTTTCATATTTCCAAGCAGCCCAACATGATGAGCTCGCGCTGGCGGTTTTAGTTCCACGTATGCTTAATTAATTAGTCAAAACCTCTAGCAATACTTTGTTTGGTGTTAGTTTTATGCTGTTTCAAATTTGCTCTGTGTATATGTGTCCATAAAACTTACTAACCTTGTATTTAATTACCTATTGGCTAATCGATTCAGAGTGTCTCTCAATTGCATGTGGAATTACATCACAATTTCACTTTTACATTTTAAAAATCAACTATTATGTTAATAACACAGTTGGAATAGAGGATCTTCAATACCCCAGAAGGTACATTTCATCAAAGGGATATTTAGGTATTAGCCAGAGAAGTAGTAGTTGTTTAAACAAGTAATTTGTTTTGTAGTCTTAGTAAGACTTATTGTTATAGATTCAGTTTTCGTATTATTAAAATATTAGTTAATTTTCTACAACAAACTGAAAGATTTTTTACTTTCCCTATATAATATATATAGGGGAAGTATTTTTTTTCGTGATTTTCAAAAACTGATTTCTGGAAAAAAAATTCTGTGTCTGTGTGTGTGTGTCTGTCGGTGGGCGGTGTATCTCAAAAACGAATGATCCGATTGAGATGAAACTTTAAACTTAAGGTATCGTTAAAAACTGTAACTGAAAAGCTCTTGGTAAATATTCATAAACCGGAAGTGGTTGTTTACTCGAGGCGTTTTTTGTTTTTTTCGCGATATTTCTCTAACTATGAAAAATTTTAAGAAACGCTTCAAACAAAAGTTAAAGGTAATAAAAATCTGAACAAGTTTTACCCGAACATATTTTTCATAAAATTCTTTTGAGAAAAAAATAAAAATTAAAAATTTTGACATTTTTTGCCAATTGCTAATAAACTATTGGAGTTACATGAAACTTGTATTAAAAATAATTGTAGAGAATGTAGAAGTGAACAAATTATAAAGAATAGTCTTTTTGCGTAAACCTCATAGTTTTCGAGAAAAATATAGGGAAAGTACTATGATGGCCACATCACCATTTTAATATCTTTTATTATTGAATTATAAAAAAATCTGTTGACAAGTAAAAAATTGAAAGATCGCGAATAATTTAGGTTTAATCTTGTGTCGAGCGGGATTATTGAATGGAATATTATTTTTACAATTAATTCGAGCTTAAGTATTGATCCTCAATATCGGATTAATTCGCTACTATTATTAGTACTGTTACCGGCGTTCAGTTTACCTGAACGTGGTAACAAATGCGTAATTATATTTTAATCCATTTCGCGAGCTACCCATTGCTCCTAATAATAATTTGCATAAATTCCGCATTATTGAAATAATCCAAACGAGATAATTTTCCAAAATGTGCAGCTGTCAGTGTGGAACAATAAGACCGGCCCTTTTTTCGGCGAAGAGGATCATTACCTGTTCCCGGAATTGCGGGGTCTACGTGACCGAAACAAAGCCGCGTCACCGAAGACCACCATATAAAACCAGGCTCCGGCCATCGCTCTTTACCAGTCGTCTGCCATCAGCAGCGGTGGTCAGCCTGGTCGGTTCCGCCGATTCAAGCCTCTTGTCTTTTTGTATATATTGTATATTTTCTATGTCTAATTTCTGTCTGTCTATCTTTTGTAATATATTTTCTTCTTCTCCGGCCCCATGTTTAATTTACACACTTTCTCTTGTTCTTACTCTTTGTTTTCACAGCTAGCCGGTGCCCTATACGTTGACGTGGCGTGGAAGCTCAAGCAAGTATCACCAACGGGAAACTGTTTAATCGAAGCCTGCGGCTGCTAATCGATGGTGAGCCTCGCCAGGGACCCCTGGGCCGCCTCCAGTGCGTGTTGGTTCCAGAAAGTACCGTCGGTGCTACTTCCTTGCCAGTTCATCATCAGGACGTCTTCCGCGTCCACCGTTAACATTTGGCTCCCAACTAGTGGCCGAGTAAAACTCACACCCTGAAGACTCATGCTCTAATCTCTTCTAATATTTTCATGTTGTGTAATTAACCGTGATTCCGAGTCACCCGGGGCCGCCTTCCAGCATCCACAGTACGGCAAGAGGCAGTCAACCATGTTTCAACCCGAGTCAACCGTCGCAACACACTGGCTACAACCACCACCGTCAGCTTCAATCCAGCCGCCCAGTGCTCCACCACAAAGGAAATGCACCGGCCCCAATACATTGACACGTCATACCAGCTCCAGCCGCCTCGCGCTCCGCTCCAGCGTTCGATGCCGTGACCGCCACAATGGATTGGTACAATCACCAGGTTCCTGATCAAGCCGCCCTATAGAACTCGTCGACGTTCGACGTGCAGGCCCAACTTGATTGGAACAACGCCACCGTCTTGGTTCGCGCCGTGCCAGTGCACCCAGGATGTCAGCCCATCCCCGGCCGGACCAGACGTCGCAGCCCGCAAGGATGCCACCAGCCATCCAGGGTTGCCGAAATCCGGTGTGGGACGACCGAATCCCCTCACACCTTAATTTCGGGAGGATCTCCTCACGTAGCCAGTGCTGTTTATCACCAATCGACACCAAAGCGACACCAACACCGAAGACGTCCACTGGCAGCTATTATTTTCATTTCATGTCTTTTTCAAAAATTATCTCGTTTTCCGGGGCCGTTTGTTACCGGCGTTCAGTTTACCTGAACGTGGTAACAAATGCGTAATTATATTTTAATCCATTTCGCGAGCTACCCATTGCTCCTAATAATAATTTGCATAAATTCCGCATTATTGAAATAATCCAAACGAGATAATTTTCCAAAATGTGCAGCTGCCAGTGTGGAACAATAAGACCGGCCCTTTTTTCGGCGAAGAGGATCATTACCTGTTTCCGGAATTGCGGGGTCTACGTGACAGAAACAAAGCCGCGTCACCGAAGACCACCATATAAAACCAGGCTCCGGTCATCGCTCTTTACCAGTCGTCTGCCATCAGCAGCGGTGGTCAGCCTGGTCGGTTCCGCCGATTCAAGCCTCTTGTTCTTGTATATATTGTATATTTTCTTTATCTATTTTCTGTCTATTCTGTTGTAATATATGTTCTTCTTCTCCAGGCCCCATGTTTTAATTTACACACACTTTCTCTTGTTCTTTACTCTGTTTCACAGCTAGCCGGTGCCCATACGTTGACGTGGCGTGGAAGCTCAAGCAAGTATCACCGAAGGGAAACTGTTTAATCGAAGCCTGCGGCTGTTAATCGATGGTGAGCCTCGCCAAGGACCCCTGTGCCGCCTCCAGTGCGTGTTGGTTCCAGAAAGTACCGCCGGTGCTACTTCCTTGCCAGTCCGTCACGAGGACGTCTTCCGCGCCCACCGTTAACAGTAAGGTGTCAATTTTTAATTTACTTGTATTGTTAAGAATCTTCCAATCTTTAACTCACACGTTGTCATAACTTTTAATTTATTTTTTATTTTAAATTTCTAATCTTAAATTTTTCCGGTCATATGTTAATAAACATTTTGTACCAGTTAAATCGGCGTTTCCACAATGGGCGGCGAGAGTACACAACCTAGTAGCTCACTGCAAATTCGACAATATTAGTTTGTCAACACGAATCAGGAACATGTTTATCATGGGAATGGACCAAGGACCAATAATAGATTGACTATTTGAGGAAGATGCAGCTACTTTTGCATTAAAAAAGGACGCAGCAGGAAAACAGTATCATCTGCAGCAGAGTAAAATAAAGGAGGAAATATTCCGACTGCAACATCGAGGAACAAGAACGATCTTGAAGAATAATTCCGATGGGGAAGTAGCGTGATGAGCAGGATTGCGGACGCCGGAAAAACACTCGCGGCAGCAGCAGCCTTGGAGAGGAGTAGCGCGACCTCAACCTAGCAGGGAACAGATAAATCAGTTGGCGTGAAACAATATGCTGTGGTATCGTGATATTTAACAAAAAACGCAGTAAGAGTAATAGTAAACTATTGATGATTTTCAACTTTTTATTTTACTCACTACAATTGTTTCGCTACACTGTAGCTTCTTCAGGTGAAGAAATATAGTATTATATTTCTTGTTTGTCACTCACGCACTTGACCGGGGAGGAAATAAAATGGGACTACCGTAATGAATTAGGGTTGGGTTGATATTGTTATAAAATCGCAACATCCTACCCCCGTTGAAATGATTAATTTAAAAAAATATGTTTGTATTATAAACCTAATTAATATATGTACAATTAGCAATTCCGTAGTCTTATTATGTGATCAGAATATCTTATTGTTAATAAAACGATTAATTAAGCACTTAGTTATGTTTCATTATTTTTATATTTATCCGACTAGTTTCGACCATTGGTCATTATAGAAATATAAAACTTAGTTATGTTTCACTAGCTGGAGAAATATAAAATGCTGCTTTCACTCCGTTTACAAGTTTTGCGGTTAAAAGAGCAGCGCATAGCTCTAATCGAGGTACTGTTACTATTTTAAATGGTGCTACACGAGATTTTGCACAAAGTAAATTGCAACTGACCGATCCGTTTGAATTGATTAATTTTACATATACGGCGGATCAAATCAAATCATTCGGTGATATTTTTACCTTACGATTGTTACCGGCGTTCAGTTTATCTGAATGTATAATTATAGTTTAATTCATTTTATGAGCTACCCATTGCTCCTATTATTAATTTGCATAAATTCCACATTATTGGAATATTCCAAACGAGATAATTTTCCAAAATGTGCAGCTGCCAGTGCAGAACAATAGGACGGGCCCTTTTCGGCGAACGTAGATCATTACCTGTTCCAGGAATTTCGGTGCCTATGTGACCGAAACAAAGCCGCAGTATAAAACCAGGCACAAACCTTCGCTCTTTACCAGTCGTCTGCCGCCAGCAGCGGCTCCCGTTAACATTTGGCTCCTAACTAGTGGCCGAGTAAGCCTACCTGAACTCATGCTCTAATTTTTTTTTGTCTATTTTGTTTTTGAAAATTAACCGTGACTTTACGTCACCCGGGGCCGCCTTCCAGCATCTCTAGTAAGGCAAAAGGCAGACCACCAGGTTTTAACCCGATTTCACGTCACAACACACTAGCTACAACCACCATGAGCATCAATCCAGCCGCCTCGTGTTCCAACACAATAGAATTGCACCGACAGCTCGTTGCCGTGGCCGCTACAATGGACTGGTACAATCACCAAGTTTCGACTCAAGCCACCTCGTAGACTACGTCGACGTTCGACGTGCAAGCCCTACTTTACTGGAACAACAACACCGTCTTGGTTCACGACATGCCAGTGCACTCAGGATCCCCGGCCGGACCAGACGTCGCAGCCCGCAAGGATGCCACCAGCCATCGAGAGATGCCAAGATCCGGTGTAAATTTAAACATATTACTTGGTTTTAAATAAGGTAAATCACAAGCATCAGATGGCATATCTACTCATCTTCTATTCAACTGCATTTTTTTCGCTATGTGGTCCGATATAGCCTGGAAATTAAGCCTTGTGAGTCTTATATATAAATCAGGGTATCGTCATTTAATTCCTAATTATAGAGAAGTATGCTTACAGTCGTGCATACCTAAGATGTTAGACAAGTTAGTGGCGGATTAAATCTATTGGATGGCTAGATCAGTTTTATCAAACACGCTGCATGGGTTTACTCCTAAACGATCAACAGTGTCAAACCTTCTCTGTTATAATAAATTCCCGTATATTGGAAAATAGCTCGACCCATCCCAGTTGCGTATCCTGCAATCGTAACCCTTCGGCATTTATTACGATATGTTCTGATTTTAATAAATTGTTATACAATTCTACTCCGATTAAAAGATCTACTTCTGCTGATATAAAAAATTGTGGGTCTTCTAATGTAATATGTTTTGGAACTTACTTGCTTAGTTGGGAGGTATGAGTCGATTTAATATCGAGGTTTACACAATTTTGAGAATTAATGTTGTTACCACCGGCAACAGTGACACCTTAAAGGTTATCAATTTAAGTTTTATAATAACGCTGTTTGAAATTAAATTTATTTGGTAACCTGGATCTAATAAGGCCCTCTTGTTTTATATTTTCTTGTCTGATTTCCACTAAGCTAGTTGCTAATAAAACAGCTCATTCTGCGTGTTACGGTGTAAAGTACTACTTGAATTCGTTTCTAGACGATTTACATTCCATAGAATTATCGACATTATTAGATTTGCTTAAAATTGTAATGATTGAAGCCTTTTAGATAAAAATGAAGTTAACCCTTTTACAGTGGGCATTTCGGTATTGCCAAGAGTATTTTCCTATTCTAACCTGATATTTTCGGGACAACGTATTATAATTAGATTGACTAACCAGTCCTCAGAATTAATTGGACGCTTTAACGCGTCTAGAGAGTGTACGTTTTGAGAGATTATATTAATTAATTCCCTATAATCTTTAATACTTTCTTTTTACTTTCCCTATATACGTAGTATAGGAGAAGTATTGTTTTCGTGATTTTTTTTTTAAATTTTTTTGCTCCCTCGAGTCCATTGTACTGATTTCTGGGAAAAAATGTATCTGTGTGTGGGTCTGTCCGTCTATCTGTCTGTCCGTGGACGCTGTATCTCAAATCAAATGTTCCGATGGAGATGACACTTTAAACTTAAGGTTTTATCGTTAAAAGCTTCAACTGAAAAGTTTTTGGTGAACAAATATTATGGAATTAGTCATAGTGATCCTTAAGAAGTCCTGTTACCAAATATCAGTTCATTTGATTGAAGTTTAGAGGTCGCTCAAATCAAAAGTATGAAGAAAAACCTGAAAATCTGTTTTTTCGGCGGATAAAAATCTGTGGCATTTCCAAAACCCATTACTAAGTTTCCGTAACATACTTTTCTATTGAAAAACATTATATAGAAAAGGTTTTGATTATTAAACTCATAATATTGGCAGTATTTGAAACGCAGCGTGAAGTTTTAGATGTTAATTTTGGTCAAAACTTTCGATTTTCCGGAAAACTTGACGTATAACTTCGGTTGGCAGATGACTTCATCGCTGTTTTTGGTCTTAAACACCAAAGAATACATTTAAGACTTAGTGCAAGACCTTTCCGCCACTTACTGGTACCTCCCACTTTCTGTAACCCGGAATTTCGTCCTGGTGCTCTGAGCGGCGATTTCAAGATTTTTAAATATTGAATAGACGAGGCCGTTTCTTGTTGTTACGCTATACCAGTGTTTTATTACACTGAATTGAAAAATTCACTATGTTTTAACCACAAATAATTATTGTAAAAATATTATATAACGTGTAGGCACAATTATATAAATCTAAACAACACAGCACGACTCAAGTTTCGACGTTTTATCGTCATTATCAAGTGATAATGACGATAAAACGTCGAAACAATAATTATTTGTGGTTCAAACAGTGAATTTTTCAATTCAGTGTAAGTATGGATTACCACGTAGTAACGGACGCAACCATTCTCTTTAGTGTTTTATTAAGTGATTCAAGATTTTTGTCTTTATTCATTAAACACTTATGAAATTAAGTAATAATATTCTAATAACATATCTCATGTGGCAAAACATGTTTTTAATTCAAAACGTGGTCAAGGTCAGGTTTAAACAATTGAGTTTTTGAGAGATAGTCCAAGTATTTACGTTTTATAGTGCTCTCATAAATCTGTTTTAATATTCTAAAATTAGATTTCTTAGCATTCGGGAATTGTTGTTTATAATTAGGCACATATTTATATAGGGACTGCTTTTGCTCTTCTGAATTCGTAATTAAAGTGTAATAAATCTGTTTTTGATTTACAATATTCATCATTTGATTCCCACAAATTATGATCAATGTTCATAAAGTTTTTGTCGATTCCGAAACGCGAGAACAATTTTTCGCTCTGATTCGAAACCAAGTCTTGAATTTCACAGTTTTTCTACAACTCTAATTTTCCTTTTCGTATCGACAAAGACATTTTCATCAAATAACGACAATCCGATCGCTTTATCGGATAAATACTAAAGATGATTCGCGAATTTGTTGAACGCGGCAGAAGCAACTACCGTAATTTTCTTTTTTATAAAGTATCAAGTTCTACAGAAACTTAAAATCATTGCTTGGACTAGATAACGCATTCAAAGTAGTGAACTACGCTTTTACATAAAACTTTACAATAAATATATTCGATAAAAATGTCTCCGACGATACGAAAAGGAAAATCGTCGACACGTTGAAAAACAACATTTAGTGCGATGTTCAGTTTAAGCGGGTTAAAATCAATTTAAATAGTGCACCCGAGTTAGAGTTGAGGAACAACCGTGAAATTCAAGACTTAGTTTCGAATCAAAACAAAAAATTATTCTCGCGTTTCGGAATCGATAAAGATTTTCTGAACATTAATACTAGTTTGTAGGAATCAAATGATGAATGTAGTAAATCAAAAACATATTAATCACAGTTGCGCGTTGTAAATGACACGGCTGAAAGGGCCGTAACGTTGGCTGAAAAGTTTAACACTTTGATTATGAATTCAGAAAGGCAAAAGCAGTACCTATATAAATATGTACCTAGTCATCAACAGCAATTCCAAAATGTTAGGAAATCTAATCTTAGAATATTAAAACAGATTTGTGAGAGCACTATAAAATGTAAATACTTGGACTACCTCTCAAAAATTCAATTGTTTAAATCTGACCCTGACCACGTTTTGAATTAAAAATATGTTTTCCCACATGATATATGTTATTAGAATGTACTTAATTTCATAATTGTTTAATGAATAAAGACAAACATCTTGAAATCGCCGCTCATCGCACCAGGACGAAATTCCGGGTTACAGAAAGTGGCGCAAAGTTCTTGCACTAAGTCTTAAATGAATTCTTTATTGTTTAAGACCAAAAACAGCGATGAAGTCATCTGTCAACCGAAGTTAAAGTTAAAGTTGCCGTAACGTACTTTAACTTTAACTTCGGTTGACAGATGACTTCATCGCTGTTTTTGTAATCGCTTTGTAATGGGTTTTGGAAATACCACAGATTTTTATTCGCCGAAAAATCAGATTTTCGGGTTTTTCTCCATACTTTTGATTTGAGCGACCTCTAAACTTCAATTAAATGACCTGATATTTGGTAATAGAACTTCTTAAGGATCACTATGACTAATTCTAGAAGAAGAGCCGATTGTACAAAAATAAATTTTCTGGTCACCCTGGAATACATATATTACAAATACCCACGACTTTAGTTTCGACGGTTTAATGTCATTATCTAGTGCAATAATAATTAGTGGTAAAAAACATAGTAAGTCTTAGTTTAATATTTATTATGAATTATCACGTAGTGATGGTCGCCACCATCCTTACTTTCGGCAAGGTAATTGATAATTAAAAGGTTTATATATTCAGGAATTTGCGATTTATTTTAAAAGTACGGGCTGGTACTTGAAACATGCATTGCACCTAGCAAGAAAAGGCGAGGGAGGGTGGAGTGTCTTTATGATATAAAGTTATGTGAATGAGAGACTGTTGGACGCGGTATAGGAAACGTGCGTAAGTATAGAGTGAATGGAGTGAATTAGAGCGTAAAGTAAACGTAGCTCGGGTTAAATAGAAATAAAAAATGAATTGGAAATTCACAAATGGATTGAAGAAAATTGCAAGTTGGAAAAATGGCCGATGCATGGGTGGATGTTAAGGTAACTTAGTAAAGGTCAGCTAAGTAAGAAAAGACTTTAGCAAATGCTATATGTTGGTCAAAGTAGAGAGGGGGACAACTGTATGGGCGAAAACTAGTAAAAATATATAATATGTATTGTAATTGTATCCCAATGGTGAATGGTACCGGTCACCCATCCGACTACTGACCCGAATCAACGTTGCTGCACGTCAGTTCGGGGCCGTAACCGATGCGCCACCACCGGCGTGTTTGCGTTTTATTTTTCGTTACCACTAGTAGCAACTATTATTATCAGGTAATTTTATGGCAATTAAAATATTCATCCGGATCTTTGTGCCAAGATATCTTGTAATTTGAAGAGTTTATTGCTAGTATTAGCTTTAATATAATGATGTCTTGAAATAGTATAGACAATGAGTAGATAGGAGAATTATTATAGTATTTTTAAAATCAGTATTTTCTATTGAATAATATTTATCATTCATAACTTTTTCATTTATAAAAGTGCTAAAAGAACTAAAAATGTAAAATAAAGACTGATTATAGGGGTCCGTAACTATACCAGCATAATTATTACTAATCAATCGATTAGCTGGTGTGTTCAAGTGTCAACATAAATGTTTGCAGAGAGTGCTAGTGTAATATCATTAAATTAACAGAATTCACTGATTTAGTAATATTGCTCGTGCGGTGGTTTCAAATCATATTTAGTTTTAAAGGAGGACGACGGTGAAATATTGATTGAGCATCACCATAGAAGCAGAGCTTTACCTGACATTGCGTTACCCCATTCATAGAGGTGTTAAATCTACATTTGCTTGCCCCCCGTTCACGTGGTCATGGAAGTAGGTCATTCGCGTGTTCGTTGTGGCGGACGCTGGAGCTTTTCCGCAAGCTTTATTTCTAATTTCTATCGTTTTCTCTTATATATTATACAGGGATAGGAGAAATTACCAGAACGGTCTATTATTTCCAAAGATACAGAAGTTAGCAAAAAATATCTTATATAAAAGTTGTAAGCACAATGATGGTGGCTTTACTGTAAGCCTTTTGAAAATCTACATATCTGTAATAAATTGGAATATACAGGGTGACCCACAAAATTGTGGTGAATTAAGATTGCATTTTATTACTATTTATTTTTATAGTCCCGTTTGTTTGAACATATTTTATTAACCATATGTTATACCGTTGAATGAAATATAATCAACACAAATTAGGTATGACCTTAGAAAATAATCTGAAAGTAAATTTCATGGCCTTTTTACTTACTAGAACAGATAGAATTGATTTTTAAATTTTGAGGGGGTATGGCGATAAATAGAAATCATATCAGGAGGTATGTAATATTTATAACCATTTACAACCAGACAGGTAAATTACGAAAATGTAGTTTTTCGAACTATAGAGAGTTACAAAATCGTTCTTGCAAACTTTATAATCGATTTATGTAACACTTAGTAGCACCACCCTATGCATTTATAACATATAGTAGATGCGCTTCTATTATTCCATGATATATAAGTTTCACAGTTCCAGGGTTTAGGTATTCACATTTTTTAATGGATATATAATTTTATGTAGTTTTCCAATTAGTTGGTTTATATGCACATGCTACTGTAGGTGACAATCTAAAGAAATGTCTAGATATCTTCAATATTAGTAATAAAGTCGTTGTTAAGAATTGATATGTTTTTAAAGGGTGGTAAAATGATGTTTTAGTTGTGTTCATTGTTAGAAGTCGAAAAACTGTTTTATAAATACCAAATCATTTTCAACAACTGCTTTTAGGGACTCTTACGAATCATTTCCATAATAAATTGCTGCATCGTCGGCAAATGCATTAATTATTCCATTTATATTTAACTTAAACATACAATTTATATACTGTATAAACAAGAGTGGCACTAGTACTGTCCCTCGAGGAACCCCGTATTCGATGATTCTAGAACTACTTGTTTGCTGTCTAATTTTGACAATCTGTTGCCTTGATGAAAAGTTCATAAACCTTTCCACGCATTCCAATCATATCTAGAGTGTGAAGTAGATATTCGTTATTGACAGTATCATAAGCTTTCTCTAGATCTATTAACAAACATAATCTTTTTTTGCCCGAATTAAGAAATTTATAGATATTGCTTATTAGGCACGTGATGGCATATTGAGTTAATAGACCATCCTTATCACACGTTAATGTAAAATTTTTTCAAAATTCTTCGCTATGTTGCTCAATAAACTTATAGGCCTTTAGTTACTAATAATATGTTTGTCACCACCTTTGTAAATAGGTGATATAAGAGCGCTTTTTACACTTCGAACATTTATGAGACAGGAATAAGAAACGCTATATATTCTGTTGTAACTTGTAAGACTTCTGAATTTATTTCAGCCAATTCAGGGAGTTTGTTGCTTTTGAGTTTCGTTATCATTTGTTTAACTTCATGTGAGTCAGTTGATATTAGGAATAAATTCGAGTTTAAATGAGTTTTATGTATATGCGCGACATTATTTTATCATTTTATATTGTCGGCAAGATCTTTTCCAATAGTTGTATATTGTTTCTAAAATTCCTCAGCTATAACTAAAGGGTCAGTAATGATTTTTCCATTTATATTAATTTTCTCGTTATCATTTTTAGTTGCCTTTACTTTTGATTTGCTGATATTATTGACTGCTTTCCACATGCCTTGCATTTTTTCATTACGTATAATTTTCTCATAATGTAATCTGTCTGCCTCTCGAATAAGTCCATTGCGTTTATTTCTATAAATTTTGCAGGTGGTTTGCAGCTCAGTAATTTCTGTACGCCTTAATTAGCTATATAAACTATCTCTAATTTTAATGATCCAAGACTTTCTTTTACAATTGGCATTACTAATTTTCATAATTGAAGATGGTCGATCTATGTAGGTTTTTAGAGTTTTTATAAATGTATCAGTTGCAGCATACACATCTTCTGCGTTGTAATCATGTTGCCATTGTTCATATTCAATTAGATTTGTTATAGTCAAATTTTCTTACCGTGGTACTTGCTTTCTTGCTAGTTCTTTGAATAATTATTTGCAGCAATGTTGCATAGTGATCTGTAATTTCAAGTACCGTTATAATGACACATTGATGGAAATAGGGAAAAAGAAAATAGGAACAAGAAGAACCAAAGTAGTAATTGACTACATTAAAAAATGGGTGGAGTGGATTTGGATTTGGTATTATCACAAAGTACTCCTTAGTAAGAAAAAGACTTAAAAAGTACGATCTTTTTTTTTTCATTTATTAGATATTATTTTTTGAATGAATTTTTATTATATAAAAAAATAATTGATTGAATAAATTTTTGATGGAATTTATTGAGGGCATCATTGCATAGTATCCAATACAATGCAAAATAATTTAATTCGTTAACCTATGTATCATCTAATCCAATTAGTTGAGAATTATTTTCCAGATTGTATATCCCGAACGTCGAAAGAAACAACCCTATGCGGAGGTGTTTACTCTGTTATAAACGTACGATCTCGAAGGAATCACGTTAGTGGTGTTCTATTTGAAAAGTCTTATTGTGTGTAGTATGATTCGATGAATCCCACTCCACAACTATTTTATAAAATAAACGTATATCTTTGATGCTATACTCGTCACCGATCGATTTTCGCGACACTAAGAGGTGCGCACATTCTAAACCGAGCGCCAGAGTTTATTGGTTAATGTTTTTCTTATGTGTGTTGTTGTTTTTTGTGAAGAATGTAGTGTATTACGTATACACTACTTCTTTTAGTTTCTTTTTAGTTTCTGTAGCTTCTTCATCGCCCCGACATATTTCTCTCGAATCTAGGACATTCAATGTCTCTGGATGCATCATCATGAATAATCTTGTGTGTATTAATTTAAGTAAATAGGATATATAGTTTTTACCACTTTTTGTAATGTCTTTTCTAATAATTGGTTAATTTACTACGACGTAAAGGATTTTAATATATTTTTATTGTCTAATCTATTAGTTAGTTTATTTCATAATTGTCCTTCTTGTCCAGTTGAGCATTTATATCAACTGGGCCGAATAAGTTTACAATTAACTGTTTATGTTGTTGGGCATTTTACCAGTTTGAGATTGATATACTCATCAATCGAAATAAATTGAAAGAAACCATTTAGTGAGCATAACATATACTAATCAGTTCCTCGCTGTCTTTACTTCAAAAGAGAAAATCTTCAAGGCGTCTACATCATTCAGCCTTATGAGTGCGTCCATTTTTACAGAAAATACAGGGTACCAAAAATCGAAGGGTTTTATGGAAACCCAGTATTAGTGAGTGACGTAGATCCTAAAGTAAATATTTATAAATTAAATAATTTCACAATAAATTTTAAAAGACTTGAATTAAATGTTTAAGTTTTTATCCAATTTCCCCTTGAAAATGCACCTATACCTTTCAGATATGGTTACTCTTACCGACAATCTGACCCCAGCAAATACACTCCGGAAGGTCCTATCAACGGACCATACCAATGCAGTCGGCATCTTAAAACGAACTGACGGCAGTCACACCAAAGATTAAGAGGAAAGTTTAGAGCTACTCCTAGGTACTCACTTTCCGGGATCAAAAGTAGTGACTAAAAACACAATTGCGGCTAGTACCGGCTCAGTGGCTCACTGCTCGAATCATGACAGCCGCTGCTTAGCGGGGAAAATATTCACGCTCAGCAAAATGACTTGGGCCATAAACAGCTTTAAGCCATATAAATCCCCAGGAATGGACGGTATCTTCCCCGCGCTACTGTAGCGCGGCTTGGATAGAATTGCTCCAGGACTCAGGGAGATATATAAAGCAAGTTATGCACTAGGGTATATACCCCGGTTGTGGAGGGAAGCAAAAGTGGTTTTTATACCTAAAGTGGGCGTTAGGCCTCTAGATGAATCAACCTATCAGCCTAACCTCTTTTCTCATTAAGGCTATTGAGAAAATAATCGACGAGCACATAAAGGGTGACTCCCTTATAGGAACACACTTAAATGCCAAGAAATTCGCATTTCAAGCTGGCAAATCCACCGTCGATACTCTACTTCACCTCGTCAAAGAGACAGAATGAGCCATCCTATACAAGGAAATAGCTATCGGAATATTTGTAGACATAGAGGGGGCCTTTGACAACACCTCATTATCTGCAATAAAACGAGCGGCTATAAATAAAGGACTATATCCTTCCACGAGAAGATGGGTGGAGGCAATGCTTCAAAGCCGACTAGTATCGGCTTCTGTAGCAGGATCCACAGTATCTATGACTGTAACAAAGGGGTGTCCTCAGGGGGGAGTTTTGTCCCCCATACTATGGTCAATAGTGGTGGATGGACTGCATGGAAAAGGTTTTATAACCCAAGGCTATACAGATGACATCGCCGTACTAATCAGGGGCAAGCATTCTTGCAATCCTAATGCAAAAAGCACTGAATAGCATCAATAACTGGTGTGTTCGGGAAGGACTAAGTATCAACCCGAATAAAACGATCATAGTTCCATTCACGCGTAGGAGGAAGTTGCACATAAAGGCTCTCTCGCTGAATGGAATAGAGATAAATCTCTCCAACGAAGTAAAGTACCTGGGTATAATTCTGGATACCAAACTGACTTGGAATCAGCATGTCGATAAAATCATGGCGAAGGCAACGACGTCGCTTTGGGACTGTCGGCGGCTTATGGAAAAAACCTGGGGATTAAAGCCCAAGATCACATGTTGGTCGTATAGAACGGCGGTGATACCCATTGCCACCTATGCTGCCTTTGTGTAGGCTTCAACGTTTAGCATGTTTAAGCATCACAGGGGCCATGCAAACGACGCCAATTATATATATTTTATTAATCAGCATAAAATTATTAACAACTTTTTACCAGTTGTTTTCTATCTGTTATAATAAACGAGAACCATTGATTTGAAAAATTGACACATTTTACTTTTTTCAAAATATCTAGTTGCCCTACACTTCTTTCCCCATTTAACCGTTTTTCTATCTCTTATAGTTTACGACATCCCTATAGAGAACATTTAAACCTGTATATATTATAACTTTGGCCACTGTCCAAAATTTATGTCTCGTTCAAATATTACATATTATATATCCGCACAAACGGACGCACGTCTACGTCATAAAATTAGACCGCGCTAAAATATAAATATTAAAGTGTTTCAACTCCAGTACTCACCTGTTTATAAAATGATGATCATGCGAAAATGAATGGACGTGTCCCATCGTTCCTGGTATTCTAAAATTAAACGTTGACATGTAAATGAAAATGAATAATGTTAAAAATAGTATATAGCATAAGAGTTAACTTTGGTCTTATTATAATGTTCTGCCGTTAAGCTTCAATTGTATAATATTAAACAAAATAAAGAAGATATTAAAACAGCCACGATTTGCAAGAATGCAATTTGTGTTTTCAGCACTGCAAATATAATTGCACATCTTGACTAAAACAATATTTATCATCTATTTCAATTACAAAACACTTTACTTTTCTTTCAAGAATTAAAATGAAAAATAAACAGGATAAAAAATAATAAATTTCAAAATACGAAAATTTATTAATTTATTCAACATTTCATTTAAATTAGTGTTGCTTTGATAGTTGTACTATTCGTAACACGCAAATAAATTTTGTTTTATTCAATGTCTGTCGAGGTATTAGCCAGAGAAGTAGTTGTTTCAAATTAATTTGTTTTGTAGTAAGACTCACTGTTGTAGATTCACGAAATGTTTTCGTATTTTTAAATTTAGTATTTAATTTTCTACAGCGAACTAAAGGATTTTAATACATTTTATTAGGATAAAAAATTACTATTATAAATGATTTACTAAATCATAAGAAAATGTAAAGTCCTTTGAGCTTTATTACATCTGACAAAAAAAAAACAATTTCATCAGATAAAACTCAAGTAAAGAATGAGAGAATAAAGTCTCAAATTTCTAATATTTTTATCTGATATTTCAGATTAATATAATATGAATGAGTTTACTATATATGATTATTATTTGTTTAATTTAATAAAAAAATTAGTATATAATTATATTATTAGCTTATTTGTCGCACAAGAAACTCATCGATAAAATTACATTATTAGATATGATTTTCAAGAGAGACGCCAAATTCGGTGTAAATAAATCCGGATGGCCTTATGCTATAATACGAGGGTGAATACACAGGCCGAGGGTCTCTGCTTTAGGTCGTCTCCGAATCGATCGCAAGTATTTCTGTCGGAACCTACATGCTCTCTTTGTAATGTTTACCTACACCACCTTCGCGTTAAAATTATCAACACCCACAGCGGACTGTAAAAAGTATGTATATAGGTAGGATCACTATATGACCTACATAAATCGGCCAATTGTTTTCAAATTAATATAATTATTAAGTGAATTTTTAAGTTTAAATTACTTGTATTTTATTTAATTACTTTTTAAAGGGTTGTCGTTTTATTTCACCATACATTATAGACATAGTTTTGAAGAATGATTTGTAATTAAAATAAAGTAAAATTAAAGAAGGCAGGGATCCGTAATATGTGGGGTTATTGGTTAATGAATAGATCGTAGCCTTTTCACAATTTTTTTTTTTGAACAGGTCAATAGTATATATGCAATTATGTTCGAGCTCGCAGCTGATTCTTCCGGTATTTCAATGGTATGTAGCGCGGATGCTGAATCTCCAAAGGTCTTTCAGGCGGGCATGAAATAAATTGATTCTCCGATAAAAATGTGGGCTATTTCACCTTGTGGATTAAATTTGGCGTTATGGAAGCTTTTATGGGTTTTCAAATGTTTGTGCCACGGGTGAAATCATGACAGCTTAATCGGATCACCTTATATCACATATTTATTCATTTAATAACACAGTAAGAGAGAGGACTGCATTGATTTGTATCTATTCTAACAAATACATATTATGTTGTCTGCCAGTTTTTGAAAAGACAAGGCTTTGTCCTGTTGAACTTTGCCATTTGGGTTGGTCATATGCTTCTCATAACTGTCTAGAAGGGTCACACAATCTTTGAATTCTACCGTTGATTTCTAGTGACTTTTTACTAACATTTTTCTAGGGAGTTATAATTATTGTATTTACACCATTTCTGTTGCCATTGTGATGATATTTTAATATCAGTTCACTGTTAACATTAACGCTACTTAAGTTGTCCATGAAACCTCTCCACTAGTCCGTTCGCTGGTGATTAGCTATCGTTTATTGCCTGGAAGAAACTTGCGAGTTCTTCAAGTTTTTTAAATAGCTGCTACTAAAATTGTGGTCCTTTTTCCGTTGTAACTCTAAATGGAGTATGTAGAAAAACACAGGGTTTATTCTAATATTAATTTATATCCCTGCTAAATATTGGCTTTTCACATATCTTCATTATCGGCTGAGAATCATATTCGAAAATGCTGCTCGATCAAGTTTCAAAGACTATTCAAATTTTAGAACTTTCTGTCAGACTTCAATATAACAAGAAAGAATAAAACATTCTTTAAGTCACATTTCCTAATTTAAACAATACTATAAGATTACGTCAATTATCTGAATGTCGCACTGATTTCCTAAATTAAGTGGATGTATTTCTGAGAATTAAGGAACTGTTAACATCAACAATTAATAAGTTACAATATTAACATTAATTTTAATTAATCTTAACATAAATGGATGTAAAAGGACTGATTATGCACGACTGGAACAGCAAGTCAATTCGATGTTTCGACTATTCAAAGGAATAATGCGTACTATTAAAAAATGCGAACAATAAATTTGTATAAAAAATAAATTAATAAAAAACATGCAAACATATGTTGGTCAAAAACGACGAGTTTTCTCCGAAAGAACCAAGGAACCTACATCAATATAAAAAAGTATGCTAACAACGTACTGAACAAAGAAAATTCTTTCAAAAATGTACATCAATAAGTAAAATGACGTAAATTAATTTTAAAGAATTAAAATAAACAAAACAAAATACACCAGCCTCCTGCTGAATGTCCAAACAGACAGAAGTTGTTTGCAATACTAAAGATGTTTATTTTTAAAAATAAATAACTCCACTCTTATCCGTTGCCCTAACAATATTGTAATAATGCAATTTTTCCACCTGAAAAAGCCACAGAGTGGCGAAAGAATAACCGGGATATATTGATTTGAAACAAATGTCACTTTTTACTACTTCCAAAATATTTAGTTGCCCTTGTCATTTTTGAAAAGCTTGAAAAGCAGTTTTTTGGCCTCGTAAAACTACCCTTTTTTTCATTTTCTTTCCGTTTTTCTATCTCCTATAGGTAAAAAATGACCCTGTAGATATATATAAAATTTTGAACCGTGTCATGAAACATCCACGCGTGGTAAGACCCCAATACGCAAAGCAAGGTTCATGGGTTTTTGTTTACGACAATGCTATCCTTCATACACCCAATATCATCAAACAGTTGGTGGTGCAAATTGAAAATCCACTACTCTCGCCAGATATCAATCCTCCAGACTCCTATTCCCACGACTCAAACTCGCTTTGGAAGGCAAGAGATTTACGATATTCCTGACATGCAACGAAACATAACGACGCTTTAGAACTCTATCATAAAAGAAGTTTTCAGGGCATGTATAGCAGATATCAGCAGTGCATAGTTATATGAGGGGACTATTTCGAAGGACAGTAAGGTTATTTTCATTAATATTTCATCTACGCTAATTTTACAGATCTATTCACCGAACTTAAATGTCAAGGGTTGAATATTTTATGAAGTCATTTATTTTGCCATGAACATGTATGTACCAAAACGTCACTAAGAATTAATAATTTTCTTCCTGGTTCTTAAAAGTTATTATTTAGTTAAGCAGACAAAAAGTGTATACTAAATGAGAAAAAGTCACTCAAATTAAACGATTACCATAATTTTGCTATTTTAAGAAGCAGGTGTAAAACTGAAATGTATCCTTTTCAAGAGGTTTATTAGTAATATTGAAATATAAAATAATATGTTTTTAGTCTTATATGTTCAGTATACATAATCGCAAATTTATTCGCAAGATCTTTTCTTCAGTTTACCAACCCTCCACAAACATACACTTCTCGTTCGAGCCTTAAACTTAAAATAATTAATTAAAATAATATTTTAATTTCTTTATATAATATATCTAGTGTATTGCTTTTAATGAATGTGAATAGCAATTTACAATTTTCCGCTTATATTTATTTGTAATCATTGGGATATTTTAATACTTCCATTATACATCATATTTTTATATATAATACTTATCCTCCATATATAAGCAATACAAACTTATTTGAGATAAAAATTATCTTATATCTTAGCATATGGTATCCCACAAGTATCGTTTTAATTTATCGTTTTTATAAATAATTTATCTCAGACACTGAAGTACTCTCATCTGCTATTTAGAGATGACTTAAACTGTATTATAAAGTGGAAAAGTTCAATGCAGTGTGATATCGATTTAGAGCACAGTTGGATTTTTTTAAATTATTAGAAAATAAATATTGATAAATACTACCACATGTCTTTCATCCGTTGCAGAAACCCATTAAACTTTCAATTGGTGATTGAATTAGTTAATCTAATAAAAGATGTTGGTGATCTAAGCTTACTTTTGCTTTCATATTGGTTACATACTTTACAAGTTTATGCATCCTCACTATTCTGTATAATAAATACTCTTGTACGATCAGAGTACAAGATTATTGATGATTATTTGATAATGGATAGTTTGATTATTGTAAAGAACTTAAAATGGATTGAAGTGTAAGCCTCCAGAATTACTCACTTAATTGAAGTAAATGATGTAGTTAAGGCTAAAATGTATTTTAAGCAAAGATTGGAACACCAACAATACCATCGCCAGTAAGAAAACCAAAGTCCAAATATTAAGAATTAAATAAGAAATAACATTTTAGCTTTAAAGACGCGCCGTCATACTATATCCAGTGAAGTTCGACCTCCTGGAATGTTATGTTAGAAGTAAAGTCAGTATTACTATCTGCAAAAAGAGTCATATTCAAAACAAGATCGCTAGTTGATGCCAAGAAATATTTGATAATGTTTTTATACAAACCTACAGCCGCAGAGTATTTAATTTATCAAACACCCCGTTTTCAGAACAGGAGGATTCATTTTTAGAACTAGACCCAAAATATTTACCTCATCTTAATTGTAAGAACATAAAATAAACGAAAATTAGTAATTTCAATAAGCAGACAGAATTTGAAAGTACAGCAGTTTAAAAATTACTAGAAACATAAAACCGAAAGTTAAAGCTAACACACTAATGATAACTAAGATTGACAAAGGTAATTTAAGGTCATTCTTAATATGTATTTAGAAATGGAGAAGTTATAAAAAGTAATCTATTGGAAATGAGTAAATCTTTTGATGCTGTTAGTTAATATCATTTTATTTAAAAAGAGTTACTACGAGTAACATAATGTCAAAAGAACATAAGATATTGAACGCTGTACCGTAAGAATCAATTTTAGACCTAATCCTCTTTCTACTATTTGTAATTGACCATCCTAAACAATATCCGATCGATTTAACATCTCATTAAAACAAACCCAGCCAGTATGATATACATTAGCAAAACTTTTAGGACTTACGGTTATGGAGTTCAACTTGAACGAAACCTAGCAAAATGTGCCCTTGAAAAATTTAAGTTGATCTATCATCTGTAATCTACTTCATCTGTTTTACACTCGACCTATATCCTTTCACACACAAGTGGTGGCTTCTGGATTTATTCTTGATTTATTAATTCAGCAAATATGCTATATAAATATATCCCGAGAAGAACCCCCCAAGAAAATTTTGTAGTAAATAAATAAACACTATCTAAAACTGAAAACAAATATAAAAAGGAGAACATTAAAAATGTAAAATTTAAACGTAATACAGCCAAGATCGAAACGAGTCACCGTAATCAGGTAGACAAAATTCATTTATCAAATGTCAAGAAACCAAGTAGAAAAATCGAAATCAGAAAACACTTTGGGTTTCAAAAACATTTGTTGAATTTGGTTCTCGTTTACTTTGTTTTAATATTTTTACAATGAGATACTTGGTTGGTTTTACAACTTTTTTACACATTATTCCAGCTAGTTTCGATTATCTAGGAATTCATAGAATTAGGAATAAATTGTAAAAAAATTGTGAAACCAACCAAGTGGCTCATTGTAAGCAACCCTTAATTTCAAAAACATTATTAATTATATTGATTAATGCCAAAAAATTAATCATAAATAAAATGTAATTGAAATTAATGATGATTTGTTGTCTGCTCCATCAGACTTTTCACTTGTCATTGTGTTAGCCAACATTTAAAAATTAGTGCAATCATAGCCATATCATCATACAATGTATTCTATACTCCTGAAACTTGAACCGAAATATGTAATTCTAAATGTTAAACTATTATTAAACTAAGAATTGATTCAAAAATTTGGCCTTCAAGAGATATGTGTTTAAAAACGAAAAACAATATCATATCCTTTTATAAAGGAAATTCTAGACGTTAATCTATATATGTCATCATGACGTTTCAAAAAATTAGATTAAGCCTTTATCATGCGTACATACAATTACATATCAGATATGGCAGAATATTATGGGGGAATTCTGCTATGATGTATAATATTTACTTTACAGAAGCGAGAAATACGGATAATATCTGATTTGCAATCAAGAATAATTATAAGGAACAATTTAAAACATTAACGATCCTTGCAACACCTGGTTATTATTATTATATTTTATAATTTAAAAAAAAACGAGAAATTTTCTTTATTATAAGGAGCACACATATGAAACATGTTTGAGAAATGATAACCGCGTAAATCAATTTTGCCTATCAAAAGCAAAAACTGACGCAGAGAATTTTCTATCATTTTCGAATGTAGAAAGATTAATTTAGAATAATATAGCATTATCGATCGACGCGCCCGGCTGTTGCGAACGGGGGCAGCTGTGAACCTCGTAGATCGTAGGCAGCAGGCTGTTGCTAGATTCCTTTTGGAAGTTTCATGGGTCTCTTTCGTTCGGGACGTGGGGTGTTTACCCCTCCTCAATTAGTCTAATATGGAATTAATCCTTTCATTTAAATAAATAAATAAATTTTTAATAAATAAATAAATAAATAATAAATAAATAACTTAAAAACATGTTTTATATCATTGACTTCTTCTAGTAACCTTTGTATTATAGTATCGTTACTTTGACAAATCTTTAAAATCATAAGCTCATTTAAACACTTATAAATACATAGAAAGCACGACAGATGGACCAGCTAATCGAAAACTAATCACTACTATTACTGCTTATTGTTTACAATGATTAAAATACTAGATAGTTAATTACATTATTATTAAATCGTTTCATTAGAACTGTATTTTG
Source organism: Ontholestes murinus (assembly GCA_963969525.1). Taxonomy (NCBI): domain Eukaryota; kingdom Metazoa; phylum Arthropoda; class Insecta; order Coleoptera; family Staphylinidae; genus Ontholestes; species Ontholestes murinus. Next base: position 53,470,335 of record OZ018388.1, read on the forward strand.
AAGTGCTATACAAGTATTATTATCTTTTGAAACCAGATAAGAGTAAAACATCACTCTGATGAAACAATAAAGCAATATACAGGGTGTCCCATTAATGTGGGAAAATGGCTAGATCATAGATCCCTGGGGTCAAAATATGAGGATTTAACATAACTTATCTATATCCAAAAGTTTTCGGTTAAGTCGGAATATGTCTTCAAAGTTGCAAAACATTTTATTTCTTTTGTTAATAACAATCGAACGCTTTATTCGATTTAAATGAGATTTATTATTAGTAACGACCATAATATAATACATCATTTCAGTTATTATGGCCATTATAAAAAACAGTAGTATCACCACTTTAAAACTAAGATATTGTTGTATCCAATAAAAACTAAAAAAAAATACTTCTTGAAAGATTATTTAATTTAAAAACATATATGTCTCTTACTAATATTTGATATTTGATATTTATGGGGCTGTCCGGATTATCCTTGTGTTTGTGGATTTCGAGGGATTCGAGTACGTGCATTTTAATCCCCTTGTCGGTAAAATGCAGAATTTGAAGTACATCTCCGTCAAAAGTATGCCGGTTTTCAATAAGGTGATTAATGAATGTTGAATCTTCTTTTTTTAAACGAAACGACGTTTAAAGTTCTTTTAACCTAACATTAAAACTACGACCTGTCTGCCCTATATAAATCGAGGAGCAATCTTTGCAGTTTAATTTGTAAATACCTGATCTATTAAATTTATCTGAGGGAATTTTTGAATTAAAATGGTGTTACATATTTTATTATACAATTTTGAGGCTAATAATTTTCAAAATATGTTAATGATTTTAAAAATTATGTTTCTGGAATGTAGCTGCATACAATATTTTATTAATATTTTTATTTTGGCGGGTTTTTATTAAGTTGTCTATTGTTTTATTTGTATAACCGCTATTATTAGAAATACTGTAAATTGTATTAATTTCCTGTTTTAAAGCTTGTTGTGATAAAGGTAAGGAAAAAGCTCTTTGAATCATTGAATTGATGGCTGCTTTTTTATGTTTAATTGGATGTCTTGAGTTTGCTGGTATTACTGTGTCTGTAAATGTGAGTTTTCTATATATTTCAAAATTGAATTTGTCATTGTGAATGGAAAAAGAGAGATCTAAGTATTTAATGTTTCTATTTCATGATTTTAGTTTCATGAGTAAATTGTATGTTAGGGTTTAAAAATAGTAAAAATTAATTTGTTTTTCTGTGCCCACAAAACCCGTTAAGATGTCATCAACATAATGACACCAGAACCGAATATTTTAAGCTAATTCTGAATTGAGGATTAAGTTTGTAAGGTTATCCATGAAAATTTTAGCTAACAATGAGCTTAAGGGTGATCCCATTGCTAGTCCTTCTTTTTGATATATTAAATTAAACGTGAAATAATTATGTTTTAGTAAAATGCTTATTTAATTTATGAATTCTGACTAAATCCCCGGGTTGACATTATTTTTATGAAATATTGTTATAATTAATTTAATGCAATCTTCACAGGGGATTTTTGAAAACATGTTGGATACATCGAATGAAACTATTTTTATATTTTTATCCAACATTTGTGTCTGTGTGTGTGTGTGTGTGGCGCTGTATCTCAAAAACGAATACTCGGTTTGAGATGAAATTTCAAACTTAAGGTTTTATCGTTAAAAAATGGAACTGAAAAGCTTTTGGTGAACAATCATAGACCGGAAGTGATGTACTCCAGACGTTTTTTTGTTTTTTCGTGATATTTTTCCAAATATGAAAATTAAAAAAAAAAACGGTTCAAACAATAGTTAAAGGGAATAAAAAGCTGAACAAGTTTTATAAAAACATATATTTCATAAAAATTTTAACTTAAAAAAATTGAAAATTTTAATATTTTTTGCCAATTGCTAATAAACTATTAGAGTTACGTGAAACTTTTATTACAAATAATTATAGAGAATTCAAAAGTGAATATATCATTTAAAATAGCCTTTTTGCGTAAACCTCATAGTTTTCGAGTAAAATATAGGGAAAGTACTATGATGGCCACATCACCATTTTTAGATGTTAATTTTGGTCAAAATTTCCGCATTTCCTTAAACACTAAAGAATATATGTAAGACTTAGTGCACCACTTTCTGGTACCACCCACTTTCTGTAACCCGACATTTCGTCCATTTGCTCTGAGCGGTGATTTCAAGATTTTTGTCTTTATGCATTAAACACTTATGAAATTAAGTACTAATATTCTAATAACATATCTCATGTGGACAACATGTTTTTAATTCAAAACGTGGTCAAGGTCAGGGTTAAGTAATTTATTTTTTAAGAGGTAGTCCAAGTATTTACATTTTAATGTACTCTCACAAGTCTGTTTCAATATTCTAAGATTAGATTTCTTAACATTCGGGAATTGCTGTTGATGACTTGGCACATATTTATATAGGTACTGTTTTTGCTCTTCTGAATTCGCAATCAAAGTGTTAAACTTTTTAGCCAATGCTACGGCTCTTTCAGCCGTGTCATTTACCACGCGCAACTGTGATATTCATATATATTCATTATTTGATTCCCACAAACTAGGATCAATGTTCAGAAAATCTTTATCGATTCCGAAACGCGAGAACAATTTTTCGTGTGATTCGAAACCAAGCCTCAATTTCACGGGTTTTCCACAACTCCAACTCTTTGACGCAATCAACCAAGTCGTAATAATAATCGAATCATTAATAGTCCTAGATTAGCCTGGATCACATGAGTGATTTGGTTTACATCCGGGGTGACAGTGCTTATTGCATTTTGTACATATTGTTTTATTTGCAACAGTTTTACCGCAGTTACCCGCACATAACATATTTCATATGTGCGGGTAACATTGTGATAATTATTAAAATAATTAGCAATGGATAAAACAATTATGGATAACACAAGTATGGAAAAAGGAAGAACAAGGACACTCTCTTTACACTGGCGGGACCTATCGCAGTGACTAACAAATTAAACAAACAAAAAAGGCGGCGTACAAGTTAGAAGGTGAAAATAAGGAGCTTAGGCAACGCCGCACTGCATCCAAGTCAGAATTCGCGCCGCGGACAATAAATGAAATCGTGGATATGAGATTCCAGTATCAGCAATGCCGAAGAATTGATAAATCTAAACAGCAATGAATTAAAAATGTAGAAATTGAGTACTTAGCTGCAATTTGTAAACACTTGACTTAGATATGGATCACGTTGGATGTTATTAAATTTTGGTTTAATACACTTTTTTTTACACTTACTTTCGTCGCGACTTTTAAGATTTTATCTTGACCTACAGTTCCGAAACTGGTATACATTTATAACAAAATGGCGTTTTCAGGTGAAGAAAAACGCGATATGCTAGAACTTTATTAAGCATCGCATCGAAATGTGCAAGTTATTGCGGAAACATACCTTTAGCGGTATCTAGAAAGACAACAACCTGCTGAAAATTATTTTCTCATTCTTCATATGAATTTAGCTGAGATTTGCGCATTTTCAAAGCCTAGAATACGTGTTCATATGCCCAACGGAAATTAAATGGAAATTTTACAAGTAAAAAGTTTCTGAAAATAACAAATGGTTATAAATTTAATTCTATTAGATTCAAAATAATCCATCTACTTCAACAAGGGCTATAGTAGAAGAAATGAATTTATCTCGTCAGGTAATGTGAAGAGTGTTAAAAAAATATAAGTATCGCCTCTTTAAAATTCACATCACGCAAATTTTGCATCCAGGAGACACTGAACGAAGAGTAACGTTTTGTAGGAACATCTTGACACTGTTATTGCAAAATTCCCATTTTCTTTCCATTCACGAATGCGTACAAGTTTACCAACACAGGCACGTTCGATCGTCATTCAGTGGTCCGTTGAAGATCCACACGAACACTAAGGACGACGACCACAAGCACGTTTTGGTCTAAATGTATGGGTTGGTTTATTTGGCCCGTACATTTACGAAGACAATTTGACTGCAGATGGGTATTTGCACTTTTTAATGACTTACCTTACCGATTACATCGATGACATCATTTGCCTCAACCGCCTAAATAGCCTTTGGTTCTAGCAAGATGGAGCTCCACCACATAACGCTAGAAGAGGGTTTGATTACTTGTCTCAAATATTTCCCGACAGAGTTTTTTAAAAATAGTGGGGACGCACGCTGGAGATTTTTATTTATGGGTAGCTATGAAAAACATAATTTATTATTCTCTAGAGACCGATATTAATGACGAAAGATCATTACAACTTTAAGGACCAAAATAAGAAGTGGGGATGTTTTAAGATCAATACAAAATTTAAGAAGACGCATACAGCTATACTTGGAGATGGGGGGTAAGTTATTCGAGCACCTCTTATAATTCTTTTTAAATTTATTAATTTCTCATGCTCTAATTTCATTCTATGTAATGAATTTGAATAATATTTTTGTACTTTTCATATCTTATAATGAAATAGGAATTTTGCGTTAGTTTTATATTATTGTTTAATAAATTACTTTATTAAATAAAAGTGTAGCTGTCATTTACAAGGCACTCTTTGCAATAACAGGATTTTTGGCATGTCCATTAAACTGCTAGACCAAAACCCAACACATGACACATCACCGTAATCAGAAAAAAATCTATATTTGAAAATGTAAAACTCCAAGATGGCGCCCAAAAGAAAAAACAAAGTTGATGATGTCAAAAATCAAAACCTCGAATTATTATTATATCACCACGCTGTAGAGTGTACAAAGTGGCAATGATAAAGTGTCAGTTATACCAGATGTCAACATATTAAAGATCTACTGGGAAGACGGGTTGCTACTGTTAAAGTACAGACGTCTTCAATTCGCTTTGCTATACCAAGTGTCTGTATGTATTAATCTGAAAAACATTAACTTTGATTCTTTTAATAAAGCAAAGACATATAGAAAAAATGCCTGGCGACTGTCTGTCACAAGGTCGGTGTGTGTTCGAGCACGTTAGTTCCGCAAGAGATCCATTTTTTATTTACCCGGTATTATGACACTGGCCAACAGTATATGGTAAACGGATTAAGAGAGTCTCGAAAGTAAGCTAAAAGCTGTTAAACACTCTGTAACAAGATGGAATTTCCATGGAAATGTAGTGTATGATTTAAGTAAATCTGTTTTATATATAGAATCTGTTGTTACTTTTAATGCATTATTTTATGGGTACTGTGAGAATTAGTTATCTGGTCTGAGTAGTTTTAATTTATTGTGCTTGTAATGTTAATTTATTATTAGTATTATGATTTTATTACTCTTGTCTGTCTTTTTTCTTTGTTGTCAGGGCATTTACTTCCGACAACTGTTTTATTAATTTGTATATTAAAGTTGTAAACAACTAAAATTTTGCAAAACAATTGTAGTGAAAATAAACACACATTTTGAAAATCTTAGTTATTTACAACTTTAATATACAAATTAATATGGATTTTCAACATCTCAGCGCCGTATCTATCAACCAACTGTTTTATTTGTATACATATACTTTTGTTGTTTTTCTTAATATATTATGTAAATATCTAAACGCCTAGTCTCTTTGTTGCCATAGTTTTTACACCTTTACGTAACCGTAAATAAAGGAAAACCGATTCTCTAATGGAGTGAATAATGACCGTCTTTTATTTATTCATTCTATTTTTATTTCATCAGGGCAGTTGAAGACAGTGAAACCGACGTTTACGATGGAGTTTTAAAAGTAATTTATATATTGTAAATATACCATTAAGGGGGCATTTATTATCCAAGGTGTGAACTAAATTTTCAATTTTTTTAAATTACAGTTAACTTTATTCACATGTTAAGATTACTAACTTCTCCCTAAGAGTACTATTTCTAGTAATAAGAGAAGCTGCAGTATTTATAACTTATGCGACAGGGCTTGTTGTATATTGGGCTGTCGCGAATATCGGAATACACCCAAAATAGCAATAGACTTTTTAGATGGGCTATAATTTTAAACAATTACGATTATACAATTTCATATCATCCTGGAAAAGATAACGCTCTAGCAGACGTATTATCAAGATTGCCACTTAATGATATCGAGTTAACAGAGAACGAAAATGTAGGTTTACCAAGAAGAGGACACTTACTCAACTTAAGATTGCCAATATCAAAACAAACTATGCATGATAAAACAGCAAGTGTTTCAATATTAAGACGAGTAATAAAATTTATTACATCATATTGGCCAGATAAAAGGTATTTAAGGCCCGAACTTTTATCATTTTTTGAAAAGAAAGAGCTCTCGGTTGAAGAAAATATTGTGTTATGGAAAGGAAGAATATGTATTCCGGCAGCACTACAAAAAAGAGTATTAGATATGCTGCATGACGGACACCCGCTCAAAAATGTACATCGTACCAAAGTTCCAAACAAAATAAAAAGGAAGTACCACTTTATCCATTGTATGCTCCACCAATCCCATGGTCATGTATTCATATTGATTTCGTGGGACCTTTTGAAAACAAAATGTTTTAATAATGTAACAGATGCATTTACACGATGGTTGGAAGTTATACCCATGAAATGTATAACTACCGACAAAAACATTAAAAGCACTACGTGATGCATTCGCTAGGCTTGAAATTCCAACGTTTGTAAAACGAACGGCATAAAACATATAAAAGTAACCCCGTACCATCCAAAATCAAATGGCATACCTGAATGAGCAGTAAGGAAATTCAAAGAACGAATGAACGCAAGTAGTAAAGAAGATCACTTTAATTTAAGAATAAATCAATTCTTACTAACTCATCGAAATACAATACATCGATCGACAGACAGATCTCCAAGTGAACTTATTTATGGTCGATCATTACGAACAGTATTCGATAATATCAATCCTGATGTGTCAAGAAACCAAGAATATGAAACTGCTAAACAGAAACTTTATCATGACAAGAAATCCAAAGAATCAACATTTGAAGTCGGACAGACAGTATGGGTAGATAATCCAATAGGTAGATGATCAACACCTGTGATAATGAAATCACAAAATGGAATCTATTCGTACTTGGTAGAGATAAATAATCAAATAAAATGGAAACATACACATCAACTGGGAGCAAGGAATAATGATGTTACCTCAGTCCGACCGGAGATCTCGAATCCAGTGATATATTTACCAACTTCATCAACTAACAAGTTACCCGACGACTTACACGACGAGAAACCGATTCATAAAAACAAGATGTCTGAGCAGTTCTAATCGAAAACAACCAGTTTGAATGTTGAAGACAAAAATCTAATAAAAGCCAGCCCCAGAAGAAATCCCCCACGAAATAGGAAACCACCGACCCGTCTTGAAGCTTGAATTGCTATGGGAGGAATGTTGTATGTTGGGCTGTCGTAGGCAGCATTGAAAACAGCGTTGTCAAACAGAATAATATTATATAAGTCCTTTACGTTGTAGAAAATTCACTAATAAATAGAAAAACACGAAATATTTTCGTAAAATCTACAACAAATGAGTCTTATTAAGACTTATTAAGACTAATAAATACGTTCAAACTAGTGTTGCTTTGATAGCCTTGCTATTTTGTAACACGCAAATTACTTTTGTATTATTCAATGTCTGTCGAAGTATTAGCTAGAGAAGTAGAATAATATTAGTGACGTTTTTGTAATTTAGAAGTTCACTAATAAAGTTTCCAGTTCTCCAGTTTTATACATCCGTTATTACCTTAAACAGAACTCACACACTTAACTATACTACAGGGCTTATGGTTAATTTCCTTTTTTTAGATTGAAGAAGAAGTTAGTTTATTTTTAGTTATTCTTAGGAATTTTAATTTGATTATTTCATATAGTATTGAATACTTTCATCCTGTGAATACCACAGAAACATTATTTGCTTTCTTCAAAAAAGTTAAATCAATATTACTTATTGCACGTAACTTTTAGGCCCAATTTGATCACTCTCTTACTTTTGCTATTATTATTAAAAGTCAAATAAACCGCGCTTTTAAGAATGGTACAATTGGAACTAGAGTCAATAACATCAACCTTGTTTTATAAATAGTTGGTTTTCCTTTTTTACGCGACTACTATTATTATACTTTAAACATGGCTTAATAGCAATGATGAGAGGATTGCGTTTTCTTTTAGGGTATTATCGTGGAGCAAATCTATTGTTGAGACAACATTTCAAAATTGTGAATAACCTATTAGGGGGAAGTGTATTCATTCTTCTGAATCGGTTTTCCGATTGTTTAAATTGGCCTCGTTAGGTAAACAATTTCGATGGACTCAACATAAATATGAGTGTAATATTAAATAACTTGTAATCACTTTTTCTACAGTTTATTTATTATAAATATTGCTAAATATCTACAAAGAAATTTTATATGAGGAATATTTAAAAAATCTATTAAAAACTGGTAAATTCTCATTTCGAAATTATTTAATGAAGCCAACGGTTGCGGCCGTTTTCTGGCAATCTATACTTACGTATAACCACAGAGTGATATAAATCTCAACAACATAACAGAAATCTGGTATTTATTCAATGGGTTGCTATAATTCTAATAAAATATATGTAAGACAAATGCAAAGAAAAATTAATACAAGGATCAAAGCACATATATTCCATTTAACATCATTTAACGAAGGAAAATCAGCAATTGCGAATCATTCACCAAATAACAACTTAAAAATGTTGTAGGTAATAGAGATGAAGAAATTTGAACCACATTGCTGATTTTCGATTTAAGTCCCCTTAATAATGTGTTATAAGGAATAATTAAAACACAAAAATACTAAATAGTAAACGTAAACATTAAACATTTACTATTAATAATATTTATTATAAAATGTTATCAGCAGTGTTGCAGGTTATTATTTATTTACTTTTAAAATAATTTAAAAAACAAGAAACGACGCATTTAAAAACAATTGAAACAAGTAATCGTGGCTAAATCTAATATTTTTCAAATCAACCGTGTGGAGGGGTGCCTTACACTAATCACACATGAAACAAGTTAAACTCTTATTTTTATGCGCGGCACATATGCACCAGTAACTATATTTACAATTTTGTGTTTTTTGCTATCTTTGATGTATTGTGACGCATCACATATTGTGATGTACTAAGGCCCTTGCTCCACATCAATTGTCTCTTTACTATCTTTAATCTATTCTTTGGTTACATCAAGTAGAAATGGTTTATACTTTATATTTACATTTGTATTTAGAATTTTCTAAACATGAAACGCATTATACAAGGTCCGACACAAAAGTCCGACGTTTTTTTAAAAAAAAATCATATCTCAGACAATTTTCAATTAAATCAAAAGTTTATTTGTTTAATAAATAGGTGTCGATTTGCCATTTCGTATGCATATCAAAGAAACGGTTAAAGAAACATTAATGTACGAACAATAATATCATCTAAGTGATCCACACACTCCTGAAGCCGAGTTGAGAAGTTGGTCATGAACACCTCACAAAAAATCGCAGGGCGTAAGATCAGGCGATTTTTAGGGCGACAAGATGTCCCCTCGTAGCAAAATAAGTAGTCCTGGAAAATGTTTTCTCAAAAATGCAATAAACTTCCTTGAGGTGGGATAAGTTGTTCCATCTTACTGAATTCGCCGTACTGGCTTGTCACTTGCACGAAAGCAAGCAAGCTGTAGTACCAATCGACGTTAACTTGCTTCCATAGCTGCCCTAACTTGAGCCACATTTATTGAGTTCTGATACTTCTTTCTCCACCTCGAGGTACTCCAGGATTCAACCATTGTCTAGTAAGACAGTTTTGCACCCACTTGAGGATAGTGTTTCTCGTAGGAAACGTAGACCGTGCCTTGCAACATTGAATTTTGTTCGAAATCTGCGTTGTGTAGCAACCACAGAACGCCCGGTTTCAATGTAAGTGTCATAAACAAATACGCGTTGCTCTTGGATCCATGATTCCATAATGACTAAACCAAACAAAATGGCAAGGTCTAGTGGTCAGGTATCAACCATCGGCTATCCCTGCGCTGAGTTATACGCTTTCTAAAAACATCATACTTCTCTGCCGGACCCTATATAATGCACAATTCAAAATAAACATGGCAGTCCTTTTCATCTATTTTTTTTTGCGACGTACCATCAAATAGTATGATAAATATTGATCTGAGCGATCTACGCTTTTCATATATATATTATACTTCCTTTGTGCACTAGTTGATGTTATGACTTTCGATAATGTCAGCAGAACTTTTGTGGATCTCATGCGTACCGTTCATTTCGATACCCAGCAATGGAATAAGACATCTTTTTGACCCAAAAACATTGATTTTTTAATTTTGCAGTTTTTAGGAAGGAAGTCTTCTATTTACGCGAATTATACCATATACACGCACCTTATTTTGTAGTAGTATTTGTATGCTACAAATTTAGATATGGCTGCAGTAAAATTTTGAAGTAGCAAATTTACCCTGATGTTTCCTCGCTAACCATACTTATCAGAAATCCTACTTTACAATTTTAGAGGTATTGCAAACTTTGGAAGATAGTCGACCCCTCCAAGGCATAATACTCTCGTCAAGTGACAATTCACTATCAGGATAGTAAATATCTCTAAACATTGGTAGAAAGAAGCTATTGAATTTTTTGCAATCGATCGCCATTAGGGTCCAAATTAGAAATCATAAATTTGAATAAAGCGGTCCCGGTTCATAACATTGTTAAAAATATGGGTTTGTATTGTGAAGTCCGTTGGCCAATATTCCTTACTTGACTACTTTCGCACTCTTTCCATTATCAAGAGCAAACCCAACATTTTATATATCTTTCGCAGATACATCCTGCCATTTGATATTATTTTTTGCTTCAAAAAATCGATAACGATTTTGGTCATGGTAGCGATTTGTTTCTTGCCCAAAAGACTCAAACAAATCGTCGCCAATAAATAATTTTATAACCCATATGACACTTTTCGCATTGCTGGGTATAATGTGATACCCCTTTGCCCAAAAAAATGGTTCAATTGTTGGTGGATTATTATTCATCACTATCACTATCTTCACTGTAACTATCATTTTAATTGATGATATCGTTTGCGTCATCGTCTGAAAAATTGTCGGCGTATACGTTATTTTCATTATAAATAAGTATATAACATTGTAATAAGGCCACGTTTTTAATTCGACCTTTCTACGATCATAAACAAAATTCTCAGCAGGAAGAAAAATGTTGATTATTTATTTCAAAATTATGAAATGATAAACATTTTCTCCTATATGGATATACATGAAAACAAGAATAAGCAAATGCAACGTTTAACTCTTGGTTAAAGCGGCCGAAGTGTGCGTAATTCTACCTGCACCGTCAGCGTTCTGTAGCGGGTATAAATACCCGACCTGTCCATAGGAGGCAGTTCGAGAATCGAGTATTAATACCCGACCCGTCCATTGTGTGTTAATTATTTGTTAAGGGTTACTGTGTTTTACTTATAGAAAATGAATGCTATAAATTAATTGATTAATGGTTGAGGCGTTAACTTCGTGATACATCTTGGAAAATTAAACAAAAACTTTTACTTTGTTGATATCACACTTTATTTATTTTATTTTTTTAAGTGACTCGAGTTTCGATCATAAACTGATCATTATCAATCTTAAAATAAATTAATCTACGACAAATGATTAGGCTATAAATTAGCCTAATAGACCGTTGGTAAAACTAAACTAGGCAAACAACACTTGTCGGATATTAATTATCTACTCACTCATGAATTATCATTTTAAATAATTTTATGATTCGATTTTATTGAATCTATTTTCTAAAATTGACTATTTTTATATTATATTGTCTTACTAATTAATTATAAAGTTATTCAGAGAACTTTCGTATATATTGATATATAAATATAAATCCAGACTAGACTTATAATGTTAGGTACCAGTAAGACTGAAAATCTATTTCAGTGCGTCTTAGATATGTCTACTTATAGTTAAGCATTTATAACAATAAAATATAATTTAATACTGATGACATAATTTACATCATAGATCTGTTATTATTTAGTTAATTTTTTAAAATTTAAATATTTATGTAATTTCCAATAAAGATTTATCTATCGGTATATTATTGTATTACATGTAAACTATAATAGCTAATCATGGCGCGACTGTTTTCAAATTTTTAATAATTTCGAGATATAATGAAGGATTTGCAACAACAAAAAACAGCTCACCGTATATTTTTCAGTAAACTTGGGATTAGATATGCAGCGTGAGGACTCATCCGGATTCAGTAAAAACCCTTTGCCACCTAATTTCGATGATGTATGCAGAGCCTTTAAACAATCGGTATTTTTCTTGGCCGGATTTTGGATTACTAAGTACATACATTACCGGGATTTACAGGAATGTGATCCTTCTCCTTTTGTCGTTCTTTCGCGAGGCGTATTTCTAAATGCCGCTGAGAATACTAAAGCGCCGAAAGAAGATATCATTCGATGAAGGGAATGATCCTCGGGGATTTACGTCGGTGGTATCTCTGAAGAATTTATGAGGTAATAGCTCACTAAATCACGTATCTAAGTTTATTTATAAATTATTCAACTTGAATATATAGTAACAAACATTATTACAACGCGATACATTATTTTTATAATTTACACCTATTATATATTTACAAGCTACATAAAATTTACATAGTTTTTTCCGTTAATCAAAAATAAAGATGCATTTTTAAGATTACGGATTAGTAATCAAAGATTTCAACTATTTTAGGGGTATTAGTATAAACTAAAAGGCACAATTATATGGATACATCAGTGACGGTTTCATTGATATAAATTTTTTTGTTTATTTATGGAAAATACTGTAAATTAATACTCTAATAGACGTTTGGTAGACTAGACAAGACTAGGCGAAACAACATTTGTCATATATTAATTATCTACTCACTCATGAATTATTATTAGAAATAATTTTATGATTTGATTTTATTGAATCCATTTTTTCAAATTGACTTTTATTTAATTATAATTTATTACTAAATAATTGTAAATGACACTTTCAAATAAATATATATTCTATTCTATTCTATTATGTAAAGTTATTCAGATAACTTTCGAATATATTGATATTTATATTATGGCGTCTTTTGCTTCTAAGATGGTATTAATTTAATTTTATTTTGATAATATTTAAGTTGCTTGACAATTCCCAGTGCTAGGCTAGCGCGCGAGGGGGGGGGCGCACAGTGGTCCCAAATGCCGAAAAGCTGGCCAAAATACCCAAAAATGCATGTTTGATTTAGGGACTTTTACACTTTAGTATCGTGGGATGGTACCCGGCCTATTAAAAATAACCAGTTATAATGGTCTAACCCATGGATGCACAGACCGCGGCCCGCGGGCCGCATGCGGCCCGCCGGTCGAATACCGGTGGCCCGCCGACAGCAAAAATAATACTCTCGTACATTCTAAAAATATTGAATTCTATTCCAGAATAAAACCAAAAAAAATATGTTCGAAAAGTAATTTGAATCTCGCGCGCGCGCTATTACGGTGCGCCGTACGTGCGTCGTCGGTAACAGCGGTCGGTAATGTTCGTGCTGATCTCGGTTAAATTCGTTTGCTTGAAGAAGCGCGGCGGCCGGCGGCGCGATGACGATCGCTCGCGTAGATAGTACACGACTCGAAGCTTCTAGAGTCGGTTTCGAGATTTCTCCAGACAGTTTTCGACTCTATACGCGCGGTATAAAAGCCACGTTTAATCGCCGCTAGGTGTATTAGTGTTCTGTGAGTTTAATAGAGGTTTTGGAAGGCAATAGTTGTACTCCACTAGCCGGTGTCATATATTTTGATCCACATTCAACGTAGATTTCCTGTTGCAGTGTTAACCGTCAAGTGCCGTGTATAATTGTGTTGTGAAATCGTAAGTAAAACTCTATTATTAATAAGTGTTTCCCTACCTATTTAATCAATTATTTTTGATAATTTAAAAAGGATGGGTAATTTAAGTAGGTACTGTAATTGTTTTTAGGTGCTGTGTTAATCCTAGCCAGGATTAGAACGCAACATGGACAAGCCAGGACCTAGTAAAAAACGTAAGGTTAAAGATGAAAATCGGCAATTTCAAGAAATTTGGACTGAGAAATACTTTTTTGTATGGTCGCATAACAAAGTCGTTTGTTTAATTTGCAAGAATTCTGTTGCAATTGCAAAGGAATATAATGTAAAAAGGCACTATGAAACGCAGCATCCTTCTTTTACCAAGTTTACAGGCGAATTAAGAAAGCAAAAAATGTTGTCTTTAAAACGGGAGCTTACGGGTCAGCAAGCTATGTTTAGAAAACCCATTGAAGATTCAGAAACAGCTACAGAAGTTAGTTATGAAATTTCTCGAATGATAGCAAAGCGAAGTCGCCCCTTCAATGATGGGGATTTTGTAAAAGAATGCATAGAAATTGCCGCTAAGAAAATGTGTCCAGAAGCAGCAAAAAAATTGAGAAAATTCAACTGAATCGTATGACCATCCAAAGACGAATTATGTCTTTGTCAGGTAATATTGCGGAACAATTAACTGAAAAAACTAAGATCATTGAATTTTTTTCATTAGCACTCGACGAATCCACTGATATTAGTTCCACAGCTCAACTTCTAATATTCATACGAGGTGTTACTCAAGATTTTGAAGTCGTAGAAGAGTTATTAGGAATGTGTTCATTGAAAGGTCAAACCAAAGGAGTTGATATACTCAATGTACTTTTGGATGAGCGTTCAAAAACTGATTTGGACTTATCAAAATTATCGGGAGTTGCGACTGACGGTGCTCCTTCGATGATTGGTGTCAATTCCGGGCTAGTTACTTTGCTGAAAAAGCATCTGCAAGAAAAAAACATAAAGGCTGAAGATCTCATGCAGTTTCACTGCATTATACACCAAGAAGCCCTCTGTGCTAAACAAATTGAATTTCAAAATGTCATGAAAGTGGTAGTTTCGACTGTAAATTTCATAAAATCACGAGGACTCAATCACAGGCAATTCAAACAATTCCTTGATGACATCGAAAGCGAATATGGAGATTTACTGTATTATACAGAAGTAAGGTGGCTAAGTCGTGGATTGACACTGGAACGATTTCTAAATTTAATAGAAGAAATTGGAATATTTCTGGCGGAAAAGCAAAGGAATGTCCCGGAACTTAAAAATGCTGATTGGTTGTGTGATTTGGCTTTTTTAGTTGACATTACAAATCATTTGAATGTCTTGAACACACGGCTTCAAGGCAAAAATCAACTGATATCCCAGCTCTACGCTCATGTATCATCCTTTCAATGCAAGCTGACACTTTTCAGATCGCAATTGAATTCTGGAAATTACAATCATTTTCCGAATTATAAGAAAATGGCTGAAAAATTCAACAAAACTGCGATTAATTTCAGTTATGTAGAAAAGCTAGATATTTTGATTCAATCTTTTCAAGACAGATTTTCGGAGTTTAAAAAAGTGAAACCTCTGTTGGACATATTCAGCAATCCTTTCACGATTTCAGTTGAAAATGCGCCAGAGTCAATGCAGTTAGAAATTATCGACATTCAAAACGACGAAGATTTACGCAACAAATTCAACGAAGGAGACTTGCTGAACTTTTACCGCTGCATTGATAAAAATATGTACAAAGAGTTGCGCATAAACGCTCTGAAATGTGCCAGCTTATTTGGTTCTACCTATATATGTGAACAAACTTTTTCAATACTTAATAATAATAAAACCAAAAATAGAAACCGCCTTGCAAATGAAAGTTTGGAAGCAGTTTTACGTGTTGCTACAAGTAAATTTGAGCCAAATATAAAAAAGATTGTAAGCACTATGCAGTGCCACGCTTCAAATTAATAAATTCCTTTTTAATTTTAATACATTATTATCAATTATTTATTGTCTTTAATTACCTACACTTCTGGCGGCCCGCCATCAGTTCATGATTTGCCCGAGTGGCCCCTAGTCTTAATAAGTCTGTGCATCTCTGGTCTAACCCCTCTGGGCCCTCATTGGCACCAGCGAGAAGGGTCGACGCGCGCTGCAAAGCGACCGCGATCCCGAGCCAGTTTATTCGTATGAACATGAGTGAATGCAGTCGACATGGATTCTCCCAATACAAGTAAGTATTTTTAAAGAATATGTCGTATTATAAATTAATTTGGTTACTCTTGGAGTAACGTAACGTGTAAAATATGCTTTTTTATGAGTCCCAGGTTTGAAAGTTAATCTTTAAATGCCCATTAAAAAAAAGTCCCACTAGATCCCACTCTCGAATTAGGGTCCCCTTATTACTTAACTGATTCTAAATAATTGCCCCGTAATCAGGAGGTGCTCAAATTTGCTCTTTTTTTTGTAATTGTAATTTTTGTAATAGTTTTCATTAAGGGGTTAGGGCACTCTGGACTGGGGGATTTTCTAGATTTTTTTAAACAAAATCTAAAAGTCCTATTAAAAAACTGTTTTTATATATTTATTGTATGCACATTGAACTTTTCTTCCAATTTTTTTTTAAAAGAAAATTTTCAAAAATGACGTAACAAAATTAAGAAAATGGAGGTCTCTCTCGAAGCGTAGGGCAAAACGGGCGAAAAGATCCTGGAAACAGCAATGGACCTGATATAAAAAAGTAAATGTTTTCTGAATCTCTGATGGATACTCTAAAAAAATACGGACCGGATTTTGAAAATTTTGATTCTAAACAAAATGGCGCACGTTTGAAAAAAAAGTTCATTTTTCGGGCTTAAATCCTCATAAAAAAGGAATTAAACACTTTAAAACAAAAAGCCCTCATATTTTTGTAGTATTTTTGCATGCCTGGATACGTTTTTTTAATGCCTTTTGCACATATCGTACAAACTGGAGATTAAGAAAGGGCACAATCGCGGCGAAGACAAATCGAAGGTCGAACTTTGCAAACAATCGATTCAAAAGGGATTCCGCAACAAGTTAAGACTTTTGGTCGATATGCCAAAACAGGGGTACGAAAGTACGAACGACGGAAACACTGCGCCCCGTTTTTTTTAATACCACACTTTCAACCCTAATCACTGGAAGTGACGTAACCTTGCACAAGAAAATTCACGTCATTTTGCAGGCCTTATATTGTGGCTTTCAAATCAATATACCCAAATTTGAAGAGTATTGTATAGACACGGCCCGTTTCTACGTACAACTGTACCCCTGGTATTGCATACCGACAACAGTGCTAAAAAATTCTGTTGCACAGCAGCAAGATTCTTGAGGCTTCCATTCTACCGATTGAGCAAATGTCTTAGAAAATTAGACGCCGAGGTTCTGCAGCTGTTAGACACGCCGAGGTATGAATGTGGGAGTAGTGACGACGGTTCTGTGAATTCGTCGGACGACGAATATTAAACATATACGTTATTATTAAGCTGTTATTACTAAAGATAAAGATGTTACTATTGAGATTTTACGATTTAAGAAAAAACATCCCCTGTATATGACATTTTAGGAAAATATTAGTATTTTTTAATTGTTGTCCGCTATATTGGGTCCGCCATTTTGTTTTTTTTTTCAATTTTGACTAAACATTCTTAATAAGCACCTAAAAAATCCCCTGTATACGAAGAAAATATGAGTATTTTTTAATTTTTGTCCGCCATATTGGATCCGCCATTTTGTTTTTTTCAATTGTGACTAAACATTCTTAATAAGCACCCAAAAAATCCCCTGTATACGAAATATCAAAAAAATATGACTATTTTTAAATTTTTTGTCCGCCATATTGGATCCACCATTTTGTTTTTTTAAATTTTGATTAAGGATTCTTCATCAGCGAGCTAAAAAGGCCTTATCTACGAAGTTTGATGCAGTTTGAACAACGTCTTCATATTATGACCACCTTTTCGGCATTTGGGACCACTGTGGGGCGGTTCAAATTTATAAGGCGCCAAGTAATCTTTATTTTTTTGCCCCCCTGGGAATTTGTCGCAGGGAAAATTACTAAACCCAGATGGAATTGAATTCAAAATAAAATTAAAAGCGTTCACAAATGAAAATAATAAATATAAATTTATTAATTAAATCAAAAATATTCGGTTGCCACAAAAATTACAATTAAAAAAATGGTGATGTGGCCATCATAGTACTTTCCCTATATTTTTCTCGAAAACTATGAGGTTTACGAAAAAAAGTTATTCTTAATGATTTGTTCAGTTTTAAATTCTCTATAAACATTTATTATGAAAATTTCATGTAGCTCCCATGGTTTATTAGAAATTGGCAAAAAATGTCAAAATTTCCAAGTTTTATTTTTTTTCTCGAAAGTTAAGAATTTTATGAAAAACATATTCGAATAAAACTTGTTCAGTTTTTCATTCCCTTTAACTTTTGTTTGAACAGTTTTTTAAAAATTTTCATATTTAGAAAAATATCACGAAAAAACAAAAAACGCCTCGAGTAAACAACCACTTCCGGTTTATGAATGTTTACCAAAAGCTTTTCAGATCGAGTTTTTAACAATAAAACCTTAAGTTTAAAGTTTCATGCCATTCGGATCATTCGTTTTTGAGATACAGCACCCACCGACAGACAGACAGACAGACAGACAGACAGACACACACACACACACACAGACACACAATTTTTTTTTCCAGAAATTAGTTTTTTGGGTTCAGGGGACCCCAAAACGGATATTTCCGCAAAAAAAATTTTTGAAAAAAAATCACGAAAACAATACTCCCCCTATATACTACGTGTATAGGGAAAGTAATAAAGGTAGTCGTAGAGCGGCTAGATCGATTACTTAAAATCTCCAAATTTAAACTAGAAAATTGAATTCAAGCTTAAGCATTATAAACCAAAGGTTATCAGTGGCCACTGTTAAATTGCCGGAATAAATAAACAACGTATGCCAACCACCGGCGAAATGGCACGCTCTTCGAGATGACACAAATAAATATCTTAAGCCTAGTACGGTAATTAATAATTATTCGAACAAAAATT
The DNA here is from genome assembly GCA_963969525.1 of Ontholestes murinus. Taxonomy (NCBI): domain Eukaryota; kingdom Metazoa; phylum Arthropoda; class Insecta; order Coleoptera; family Staphylinidae; genus Ontholestes; species Ontholestes murinus. The sequence continues at coordinate 53,489,324 of OZ018388.1, forward strand.
AAATAATAATAACAATTAACTAACTAACTATTCTCCTGCGTGTAGACTTAGATTCCAATCAACCCAAAAGTTTATAATAATCCACAATTATTCTCTTAGACAAAGAATTATTGACAAACACGTGTAAACTGCACACGCACACAAGTACGGTGTAAAACCAAAAATACAAAAAAAATCTGGCCTGTTTGTTCCTCCTTGCTTCCCTCGTGGTGGTCGTTGGAAATGAAAGAAACCCTCTAGCTACACTGTGTTTCCGTCGTGGCAATGGTACTTGCTACGCAGCGTGACGGTCCGGTCTCCAACGGTGGCTCTGCAGTTTGAATTTCGCGCGTTCTCCGAAACCCAAGAAAAATTCAACGCTCGGCTCGAGGATCAGCAGCCAGCTAATTTCACAAATTCGCTCTCTAATTACGTAGAGCCGGGGTAGGGCCTGGGATGTTATGCGCTCCGTTGTGTACGGTGTCGTACTCCACGTGCTTGGACTATTTGCACTTTGCACAATTTATTCTATTTCGTTAACAATTACTGGATATATTCAAAACTGCCGACGCGCTGCCCGCGCGTCAATGCCAATCTCCCGCCGCCGTCTTTTCTTTAAAACAATCTTTTGACGGCCCGCCGTGAATATCCACGGCCTACCATATTTCCCTATTGCCTCAATTAATTGCGCGAAATATAAATTGGAACGGCATGGAAATATGACCGTTACAATATCCAGACTAGACTTATAATTTTAAGAACAGTAAGACTGAAAATTTTTTTCAGCGCGTCCTTAGATAAGTCTGCTAATAGCAAATAATTTATAACCAGAAAATATAATTTAATACTGATGATATAATTCATTTAATATATACAGGGTGTCTCATTTTACATTACGGTCTCGAATAACTTGAAAACACTGCATTGTAAAGAAAAATGTGTCGAAAGGAAACTTACATAGTTGCGAAGGGGGGCTCGGATTCCGATGAAACAGTCCTCCACACCTCTAGGGGGGCTGGGAAAGGGGGTCAAAAATAAAGGTTTATTTTTTATTGCAAAAAACAGTAAAAAAATTAAACAAATTTTATCTGGCGACCTTTTTCAAATTCCATACAGATCGTAAAAATTAATTTTTTATTGAAAAAAAAACAGATTTAGATGAAAAAACTGTTTATATTTAAGATAAAATCCGTACATACTTGCATATTTTCCGCTACGATGCATTGTTTTCAAGTTATTCGCAATAATTTTTACTTTAATGCCTCCGTTCCTTTGAGCACTTACATTGTGGATTTACAGAACCAGTTTCCTCAAACAAATGTATAACATGGAAGACTGAACTGGTGTACTGTCACATCGTATGCCAAAACAAACAAATTATTTGGGATTTCATTCATGGAATGACTTCCATAAAACTATTTGACAATTTGTGTCTTCTATTTACTTGTTAATATTTTGAAGCCATGCAAGTCAATGCATATTGCAGTAGCAACCATGGTAACCAATAATAATAATCAAGATACTATACAAACAAATTACATTACTCATATTCAAAATTTCAGGGGACAACGTGTATAATATAAAAGCTTGTTTGTATTCATACGTATGACAAAAGAATCATAATTAACACTAATATCATTCATCAGCAAAGATACATACATAAATTATTTCGCAGGCCCAAAACTAGTCTAGGTGCTAAAGCTACAATCCGACCCGAACCATTTCCCTAATATTTAATCTCTTTCTTGATTTGCTAAGTGGGGGGATCCCATTTGTTTTTAAAAAGTACATGCGGGATTCCCCCAATCAAGTTTACCATTTAGGAACTAGCACCAAAATTACAATACCAAAAATACCAGTACTCTTGAGAGGAGTATTTAGACGGCATCCCGAAATTGCATTCCCTACTCTACAGCCCCGATAAAATAATTTCTTATGTCGTACCAGTACGATTTAAAAATGTCATACGGGTACGACTTAAGACACAGCACATTAAAATTGAAAACCAATTTAATATTAAATACAATTAAAACAATTTCGTTCTACCAAACGATTATGTAAATTGTACCGAACCTATATTTAATAAGAAATGAATTTATCCTGATTTATACTGTAACGATAATGTAGCATTTATTATCACCTGCAGACACGTGTTTCGATCTCTAGATTTCTTCAGCACAGTTTTATTTTAAAATTGATTGACACAATAATGAAATTTAATGGACTGATGGATAAAATATAGGTGAGTGGCTTGCTTCAAGCTACGACAATATTAGCTAAATACAGTTAAGCATTTAATTGGCACTTCAGCCCAGCAATACTTCCGCCTTTTAAACTCAATGTCCAATTTAATTTTAAAAGCCCCTATCTAAAACAATTTCCTCAGCAGCGCGACATTATCATTAGTTGCACGAAATTGGTGTTAATATTAATTTCTTAATTTTATTACAAAGAAATTAAGTTTTATGTTACAATTAAATAGGCAAATAAAATAAAATTAAGTAATAAAAAATACTAATAGAAATAAACCGTTACATATAGCTCTACCACGGCATCCCTTTTGGCAATTCGTTTTTTGTTCCAACTTGCCGATGACAGGGGAATTCATTATTCAAAAGAACGTGAAATAATTAAAAATGATTTTTACATCGGCCCCCTCCTCCTGGGTTTGATGACTTAAATAAAATTACTTTAATTAGAAATAATGCAATAAATCCATTTAATAAATGTAGATTTCAACTAAACAGGTGGAACTCTAATAAACAAAGGTTACTTGAAAATGTTCCGCGTGATATTAACGATTCAACTATATTATTCGGGTTACAGTGGAATTTAAATTTAGACATCTTTTCTTCTACTGGAACTCATTAATCTTGTAACTGCAAAACTTCTAATCCAAGAGTTGTGAAAGCAATATTTAAATTGAGATAAAAGTGTTCCGATAAAAATCCATACCAACTGGAAAACATTTAAAATTTATTAGGGAAATTTTAACTCTTGTTATGCTTCATGTTTTTGTTTCAGTTACCTGACACGTGTTTCAATTTTACAATCATTATCAACTGAGTTTTAAATATACCTTTGATAATGATTGTAAAATCGAAATACGTGTCAAGTAACTGAAATAAAAACATTTGCTCCATGTTTTAAAGAGTTTAAATTTACCTAATGTATACATACGTTCCATCAATAGTGTAGCGCAACAAGTATTGAATTTATTTAAAATTAAAAAACTAAAGATATTTTGATTGCACATCAATGTGGAAAATGTTGGATTTTCTATTGCACGTGAACGTGCTAATGGAGCTTGTGTTTATCGTTTTCAAATTAACGGGTGTTGGATGGTAAAATTAATTGTAGCGAGTAACGCCTTTAAAATGTCAATGTCTTCCGCAACTTCAATTATGCGGAGCGCTTTTATTAACTCGACTCGTAAAGGTTGTTGTGGACTCATTAACGGTACGCAATCTAAAATAAAAAAAAGTTTATTGATGCGATTCAATCATCATTAAATATTGTATTCGTATTAATGGTGGTAAAAAATTGGTTGATTGAGTTACGTGAAGATCAAATTAATTGACGAATAAAGCACTAATAACCTTTCTTCACAATTTTATTTGATTTACCAAATGTACATTGTGCTAATCCATTGATAATGGCCACTTTATGTCCGTAATCTACATTTGGACTATCCATACTCGATAAATGATCACATGTCTCCTCTAAGGATAACCCCGTAAATTTAATAACTAACGGACTAATGCCAGCCAAATTAATTAATTCAAATTTATGGTGGAATGGAGCGACCACGAGCGATGACCAATCTATAAATTAAAACTTATGAATAACTTGCCCGATATTCAGAAATCAAAATCTAGCGTTGTAAATTTCGCATTAATTTTTGATTTCGACTTATTTAGTATATTTACCTTATCAAAATTAAGTCGGGTCACAGTATACGTTTTAACATTTATTATCGCCTGTTGATGGTCCTCTATGTGCTAATTAAATACAATAGGCTACATTCTTATTAGTTAAAATAATACAAATGCAAACATTTCCTCCAATTATTATACACTAATGAAATTAGCAATAATAGTAAATTAATTAAATTATCACCATTTTTCGATCAGGAAAATGCCATAATTTGAGTAGGTGATAGAATGAAAAATTCTAATTTAATATTTTTGTAGAAATTTTCTACCATAGTATTGGTGAAATCCACTTACAAATTTAATTACAACATATACGGAATTTGAACTATATTCGCTACAGTGCACTTAAATGATTGGCCGATGTCGGCAAAAAAATCCATAAAAAAGGTTATTCGTAAATATGTAAACTTGTTAAAAAAATCGGCACCAACATTTATACCGATAACGCAACAAATTTTGTTACTGCTAATAACGAGCTGAGATCTCAAGAACATACATCTAAATTAATAGACACATTTTCAGTGGCATTATATTCCTTCTCGATTCAGAACTTCGGTGGACTTTAATAGGCGAGAAGTTAAGCGTAATGTTTCATTTATTTAGAATAATGAAAGATTGTAAATTGAACTTTGAAGAATTGATATCTCCAATGATCCTAAGGATCCCACCTATTTTACTGCTGGCCACTGCCTAGTTGAAGACTCGCTGACGTCGGTAGCCGATCCGGATTTATCCGGAATCAAAATGAATAGACTTTCCAGATGGCAGCATATTCAATTTATCAGGCAGCAGTTTTGGAGGTGTTAGACGAACAAACAAAGACGCAAGCTCCGAGAATAGGTGAAGTGATTCCCATCAATAAGAGAAATACAGTATCAAAAGATTGTCGTCAGTCACTTGGTATATCTCTTTCTACCACAGAGGTATAGCTATTACAGGTTTATTTATACTATAACTCAAGTTAATGAAAAGTCCGTAGGCTTGTTGGATCGCTTCGGTAGCTATTACAGATTTCTTTATGACTTGATTTTAGTAGTAAAATACAGGGAAATACTATGAAGGCCCGAATATCATCATTTCTATATACCGGGTGTGGCACTTAAGACGCCTCGGACCATAGCTCCCTTACGATAAAAGCTATCGAAAAAAATCTAAGAGCAAAGTGGTGCATAATTACCGTCGCTATGTTTCAAAAATATTTCTAATCATCAGTGGCGTGCCGTGCAAAGTTATTTATTTTTTTACACATAATTAGTCAAGACAGGACAGAAAGACCGATGGTCGATAGCCCAAACGGACAGACTAACACATTATAAATCATCTGTAAATGTTTTTAATTTTGTATTTATCCATGTTCGAATAAAGATGTTATTCTCTCTCTCTCTCCAGAATTTGTCTTCAAAGTTTCAAAATATTTTATTTCATTTGTTTTTAACAATTGAACGCTTTATTCGATTTGAATGAAATTTGTTAATTATAACTACCATAATATAATACATCATTTCAGTTATTATGGCCATTATTTATTGACAGGAAGTATACAAAACAGTATTACCACCAAAACCTAAAATATTTTTTATTGGTGCATCCAATAAAAACTAAAAAAAAAATACTAAGATTACTTAATTTAAAAACTTTTTTATCTCTTAATAATAATTGATATCTTGTATAGTTTTCGCGCAAAAAATAAAATATGAATATAGTATGCTCATTATGCACTCGTTAATAAGTAAATCAACTTACATAATTGAAAATATAAATAGAATGGTTGCGACCGTTACTACGTGGTAATCCATACTTACACTGAATTGAAAAATTCACTATGTTTTAACCACAAATAATTATTGCAAAAATATTACATAACGTGTAGGCACAATTATATAAATCTAAACAACACAGCACGACTCGAGTTTCGACGTTTTATCGTCATTATCAAGTGAATTATAAATTGATGAAATTGTGATTTTATACTAACTATTTTGGGGTGAGGGAATATACCTGCCGCTAATTGTTTGCGGATTATCTCGGGAAGGTAGTACCAGATTAAAAAGTGGTGAAAAGATTAGTTCGGTCTGCTCATTAAGAAGATTTACTGACGGACTACGGCCCTGTTTGAAAATTTCCAATGTCTCCAGGAGATTAAGCTTAGCGCCCTTGTTGGAATTATTCAAGATTTTTAGATTATTTATATCCGGGAATTGGTGTTTGCATTCTAAACAATGATTTGAAAAAGAGCTAGTGTCTGGATTAAGACGAAAAGCACGATGATGTTCGAAAAAACGAGTTGATACACTTCGTCCTGTTTGACCTACATACACACTATTGCATTCTGAACAACGGATCTCATACACACCCGATTTTTTAAGAGGATAGACTTTATCTTTGGCATTGAATAGCATGTTTGATAATTTTCCAGGAGGTTTAAACGCTACTTGATGATTCTCTTTTCGAAAAATATTAGCAATCTGTTCGCTGGTTTTTCCAAAGTATGTGAGCGAAATGAACGATTTATTTAAATTAGCTATTTTCGGATATATTAAAACCCTTGTGGTTTGATGACGTTTTTTGTTTATTAGGTTTTGAATGAGGTTAGTGGGGAAACCATTGTTATGGTTTACCAAAGAAACACAAACCCGACAGACTACTCCAACCAATCGTCAGTTCCTTTGGCTCACCCACACAAAAATTAGCTAAATTTTTAGCCAGACAACCCCAACCGACAGCTGAGCAAGCCAAATCCTATGTCAAAAACTCTTCGCACGTCCTGGAACTCATAAAACAAATAAAACTACCTAAGACGGACATTCTGGTTAGTTTTGACGTTAAATCTCTCTTCACCCAAGTTCCCATCAAAGAAACAATTGAACTAATTAAACCTTATTAAAACACTCACTTATTTTGATCGAAGAATCCAAACATGCAATAAAATACAGGGTGTTCCTTTAAAAAAATCACAACTTTGATACTTTTAGGGTTTTTGGGACCCCCTGTATATAATGAAATTAATTTTAAAAAGTAGCCCTAGTAGACCATATATTCATATATCGCCAAAGTAAAACTTTTTGAAAGTCGTATTTTGGCCACAATATTCCGTGCCGAATAGATAGATAGTATTTATTTTATCCATTGTACTTACATAATAAAATAAAAATATATATTACAAACATTTCTTATAAAAATTTTGATCGCACATGGAATGGCTTGAGTTCATAATAATATGATCTTCCACTCTTGCCTACTGTTACTTCAATAACACTGTTGCCACATAGGGAACCTTTGGTAGAGGTTGTTCTACCATTATCTTGCCGAGTTTGGCTTATTTTCCTCTGAGAAGAGGACTTCAATTAGATTTGTTATGTCATTTCATAGCATGAACCCTGTATATTGTAATACCATAAATAAATTATTATGATTATTATTATTATTATTATTCTCTCTTCGCTCGGCGATTATTAAACCGGTGTCTTCACTGTTGACGGGTTAAACCAAGTCTCACAAGTGTTCTATAGTAAGAAGTTTCGCGTAATACTGCATGTTTTTAAAATGATTGCCTTTTAGATGTGTAGCTCTATGCTAATCTTTTCAGATTTCAGTTTGAATTCTTTATGAGTAGTACAGGTGGTAGACATGATGAAAGGTGGAACATGTGCGGTCTCGTTTCCATATTCTTTCGATTTCTATGGCCAGGATTATATATTTTTCGATATTCTCTATGTATTTTTTGGTGGAATTATTTTTATAATAAAATACTGCAGATAGATCCACCTCGATAATACATCCTTGTTGATTAATTTTATTTTGCATTGTCACTAATTTTTCTGATAGAGTGTCCTACTATTGACTTTCACTGCTTTATTAGATATACAAAAGTTTAATATGTGGACTACAAACAAAATAGTGATGTGGCCATTGTAGTACTTTCCATATATTTTACTCGAAAACTATGAGGTTTAATTTTTTACGCAGAAAGCAAAGGTTGGACTCTCAACACACATAATATTTATTTAATGCCCAATAATGATTGCATCATGCGCCATTTGCCATTCTGCTTAGCTTGTGGTTTTTAATAATATAAATAGGACTCATCGCCTTAATTCATAAGTATGAGACCATAATTTAACTGGCGCACTTGGTAGGATCTCTTAAGAATACCCTGAAGGGATATCAGCCTTGTCCTTCCATTATAACATCGTTTCAAGCATCGAGGGACCAACACCCCGAGGGCAGCAGAACGAGAAACACCTTATCACCAGCTCCAAAATCCCTGAGGGCATATCAGGCTAATAGACCGAGTGATTTCGGTTACTTAGTAAGCACATAATTTTTAGAGGTTTATTTCTTTTCCTGTGTATATATTATGTAAATTATTTTATGAATGGGAATGATATATCTTTCAACTCGAATTCACCAATAATTTTTGATACCCCAATTCGCGTTCATTCACCTGTAAATTTCGTACTCGAAAAGTTAATAGATAATAAATTACGTAATTTAGAAATAAATCAAATAAAAATGGAGCACATACATTATGAATTATTAAAATTAAATGTGGAAACGATTTCTCAGTTTGACAGGAGTGGTGAATTAACAGAAAATTTGATCTCTAGATTCTAATCCGTTTTAGCCCAATTTAGACCACTTCGATCAAGATTATTTTTTTGATGGAAATATGTTCAAATTTAACTAGAAGGTTTACCATTCTTAAATCAGAAATTTTAAAATATAACACCCCTTGACCTAGGATGAGGATGTCACTACTTAATTTTTTTTTAAATTTATTTAAACTACTAAGAGTTAACTATAGTACACTAAACCACATAAAAATATTTAGGTTGGGACCTCCACCATAGCAAATTAACTTAGAAATATAGCGAACAGAAATGTGTTTGTTAAATTATCACAGTTTAGACAAAGAATTTCTGTTTTCTATAACTAGTAAGAAGTAATTATCTGTAACAAAACTAAAAGACAATGAAAACCACAAAGAAACTACAAATAAGTAACAAAATGAAAAGGACAATATAAAGAAACAATTACATTTTATAATTTTGCAGAGTATGATAACGCTCGAAACAGTCCCCGATATACATATAGTCCTGGCTTTCGAGTACAGCTACTGCATATATAACTAGTTTGACGTCTTCCAGCTGCCACTTTTCTGTCGGAATACTCCAAACAGTCCTTTTTGCTCCCCTGACCCAATACGAGCAATTCCCCTTCCTTATCAGTTGATGATAGTCTACCAAGAAGTTTAGAGGATTGACTATAATTTCCTGTAAGTTAATCAACCAATTGCCGAACACATTTTATAACAAATATGTATTAAGGCTGCATGACTCAAGTCCCCCAAAAATTAATTTCCGCGACCATTTGAGCGATTTTTGCAAAAAGCAATATGATGCCGAGTATGAGTCAGCTCTATCAATACCCCCGATATATTAATCGAGGGTTTTTTTCATTGTTTGCAAATTTTCCCCACGTACTCTTCTGTTTATTGGCTGAGTACCCGAATGCAAATGTATTATCTTCGGAAAACTACTGTCTGCTTATAGAAGATCGGGTCTTACTAAATTTTCTGATATCAAGCTTGCACATTAGGTTAAAATGGAATATATATATCTAGTATTAGCATTTTCCAACATATATATCTTCATTCCCCACTTTGTTGGTTTATTTGGGTTATACGTTAAAAAACATATTCTGTCTCATGCAAATGAAGCATCCAACACATTTGCATGAATAGCTCACTTCTAAATATGGCACTAAAGAAAGGTATTTTGGCATTTAGGTTTTGGGACCAATACTCTTACAGCGGGCTAACAGTTATTGTACCCATAAATATGGGTATGGAATAACTCCTAGAAAGACCTGTAAAATCCACCCATGTATTCCACGTGGATCGCTTAATAATATTTTTTGGTTTTTTATTGCGACCATAATTATTAGTCTCTTCTACATTTTTTTTCCATTAATTCATTCGTAAAATAAATGTTTAATAAAGTCAATGGGTTTTGTACAGTTTTCAGAAAGTCAGTGGATCCCCAATGTGCTGCAAGAACAGTCAATATTATAATATGCGACACGAGGCTGTGTCGGGTCGCAAAAGGTTGTCCACAGGGGGGAGTTCTTTCCCTTTTACTATGGAACCTAGTCGTCGACGGGCTACTGGAATCACTGAATTCTACACAGTAGGTTACGTCAATGATATGACGATCCTACTTTTCGGCAACTCGGAAAGTATGTATCTTGGCATAGTAAACAAATGGTACATAGACCAAAGACTATTTGTGAATCCGGCAAAAACGGAACTGGTACTGTTCACAAGAAGGAGGAAAATCAAGGATTTAATGCCACCAAGAAGTAAAATATTTGTGCATTCTTGTAGATAACAAACTGAACTAGAATGCCCATCTGACAGAGAGATTCAAGAAAGCATGCACGGCCAGATACTGTATGCAACTGACCAGTGAAAACCCAGTGAATGTTGTACACTAAGACTACACTTTAGTTCAACTTGTAGAGGGTACGAAGAGGAAAAGGAAACCACCAAGCATTTGCTTCTGGAGTGCCCGGTTCTATCCAATTTACGTGAATCCGCAGTAGGATAGGGATGTCACTCTTCAGATATCCTAAGAGTCTTTCTTGCTGCGATCCTGAGTTTTGCCAATGGCTTGGGTTGACTCAGCCGTAGCAAGGAATGAGGACTCAAATGGGAGGAATGGGAGACCATACAAAAGGTTCACTGGGGCTTATGTGCAGCGGACCTCTCAGCCCTCCCATCGTACAAATCTAGATCCAGATCCAGAGTTGTCAAGAATCCGTGGTCCTTCAGCTTTTTCACCAGAAGTAAAATCGGTCATGTGCGGCATATTATCCTGCGTTGTAACATTCACTTATGGGCCATAATTGTTTTCTCTTGCATATTAATTCTTTTGGTAACTATAATGTCACTACCACCAGTATCACTTCCTGCAGCTTCTTCGCTGAAGCCTTCGTCACTACTTTCATTGCACTTCAATTCTCGATCATAATACTCCATATAAAATTCATGGTCACTGTTTTCTCATCAATTTTCAATGTCCCCTTGTAAATGTCGCTTAGGCATTGTGAAGAAAAAAAAATTATAAAGTATTATATAACTATAACACAAAATCGTCTCGGGTGGTGTTCGTTATGATACTAAACTAAATTTGTAACCCAAAAGGGAACGTCTATAAATATTTGAAAAAGTGCATTTAATATAAACGTATCCTGATGATCAATAACGCATTTATTTTATTGAATTTATTTATTTTATATAAACTCGAGCGACCATAATATTTTGCTTATATAAACAGAAACAAAACTCCTGTCGCTATTTTATCCACATGATGACAGATATATACCTACAAAAGATAAAATAAAATATGAAGCCGATGCAGCGACATACGAGCGTAGAGACGAGATATCCCCTATAGGCCAAATATATATGACTTTGCATTCAATTAAACATATAATAATCGCTCATATTCTAATTCAAATATAAACCGCAATGTTTCAAATAATATACGAACAGGCCCCAATTACATAATCTAGATGAGCCGACCTGCTCTATGAATATTAGTTCACGTACTAATAGTGTTATCATACCATAATTGGAATCTAGTACAAAGTTTAGACAATAGACCTTTATGGTATTATCGTATCCATGGTTAACCCGGAGAGTTACATACCTCCTAAGAAAATCTCGATTCCCTGTCTCCAACTGCGCTACGCTGATGAGATCCAAAAAGATCGACCACTATTTAATAGATAAAATTACTTCCAAAATTAAATAGTAAACAAAATTTGAATAATATATTTGGGTGCCAGAATAAGACTTACAAATAGAGTTCTGATCGTTGGTTTAGATAGGTAGAATAATTTAGACAATTAGCGCAACCTTGATGCACGCGACAAAAAAAGAATTAATGAAATTTTAAAACAAAATTTGGCTATATGGTAGTACAAACATTAAGATAATTCAAAATTTTAACAATACAGTCAGAGATATTGCACATAATCAAAATCTCCTTAGAGTCCGAATAATGCAACTTCACTTAACTATAAAGAAAGAACTTTTAGTATAAGATTAAAAGAACATAGAAAAGCCATATTAGACAATAAAGGCACCACCGGTTTCGCCAAACATTGCATCGCACATAACCACTTCTTCGAAGAAAATAATTTTAAGATTTTGCATGCATGTAACAAGAGCCGTAAACTAAATCTCAGAGAGGGATTAGAAATTAACAAAGCGCTAAAACGGGGAAAACACCTCGTAAACGAAAACGATGAAATCTGGAGTTCCCCAATTATGAGCGCCCTCATTACCTGAATGTATAAATTTTAGTATTTAAGCAAAAATATTTTACCTACTGTACCATTCCTAGATAATGATGTAAAAATCGAAACTAGTCGGAATAAATCGTAAAAATTGTGAAAGAAACCAAGTGCCTTTCTATAAACAACCCTTAATATTAAAAATGTTTCACCACGTGATAAACGAGAACCAAATTCAACAAAAAAACTACTTTACAAGACTTAAATTAGATGATGTCACAGTATATTCCCAAGTGCACCTTATTGACAGAGCTAGTGTATGTACAAAATTTATACACCTTATAATTTCATTATGTGTTGTTGCCCTAATGCTAATATACCTAAAAGAAAGACAATAATTCGCCTCCCCGTATGTGCCGAATCTGTTATATTTTATCACTTAATTATTCATCTCATATGATTAATTTCTTATTTATTTAATGCGCAATAATGATTACATCATATGCCATGTCTTTAGCTTGTAGTTTTTAATATTATAAATAGGATTCATCGCCTTCATTCAAGAGCATTGTTATATTAGAAGTATTATAGTCGTATTGTTAATCTCCATATTATTAATCATATTAATGTAAACTTACTAAAAATTAAGAAGTAAATCATTTTTTTTAAACTAAAAAGTGGAGTCCAAAATGTAACGTATATGTAAACAACCTTAGAGAAGTAACACCGTAAAACCTAAAGTCGAAACGGATATTGTGGGTGAAGTAACATGACTTATTTGATGATGTAACAAGTTCTAGAATATTAAAATTTGATTTACTTTATTAACAAAATTCTATAAGATTTTTTTGGAAGGGGCATATAGACATTTATACATATATATCTATTCGTCTATTTTATTTTATTATAGGGAAAATTACAGAATGTAAGTAATTTGCTTAGGTTAGGCTTAATACGTCTATACCACTTAAATCATTAATGATATCATCATGTCACTTATGAAACTGCTTAAGTATTGATAATTTTAGTGAAATAGTGAAATAGTTTGAAATTTTTAACGATTTGGGTTGTATATGCGTACATTCCTGTTTATGAATCAGGATATTCCTTCGTATGAAGAAAACTATATGAAGGGATCTTTCAGCCTTAATTCGCTCAGATGATGAAAGAGCAGATGATTATATGACGTGCATGGATAAAATTGGATAGATCGAGGGTATTTCACACCTTTCCTTTGAACCTTATTAAATTTTCTCCTATCTCCGGGATCGAGAGCTCTCGAAGAACTTGTCCTATTTTTAGCTGTGTTTTCAAATCTTTCCTTTTGAAATTATATATACGTAAATTAAATAAAAAAAATATTTACGTCGTAAATATAATTAACAAACCACGCGGAGTATAACCCGAAAACCAGCTACAACATATATATATATATATATATATATATATATACGTTTCGATGGTATAATTTACAAACCACGCGGAGTATAACCCGAAAACTATATATATATTATATATATATATATATATATATATATATATATATATATATATATATATATATATATATACCTATATATACAACTTGTCCACGTAAGTATGAACCATATGGGAAACGTTTTTATTATTAAAAGTTGATGCTTGATCTTAAACATACAAACAAGGCAAACCATTTTTATAACTTTTGCACTTTTCAAGCGAATTTTATCAAGTATTTTCAATTTTGACATATCTGTATAAATTAAGACAGAGTGATTAACTTTACCGGACAGAGCAGAGTTGGTGAAAATTTGTGGCGATAACCATAAAACCTGCAGAGAAGCAGTTGAATTACTTAAGGGCAGGCACCCCGAAAAGAGAATCAGTGTCAAGAATTTTAAAGCAATTTCAAAGAGCCGAAAAATTTAAATTGCATTTTAAAAAAGAGCGTACTAAACCAGTGAGAAATATAAAGAATTCGTTGGATATCTTGCAAAGCGTGGTTGAAAATCCTCAAATGTCTGTTAGAATATGCGTCAGAAGTTTAGGTTTGGAAAAATCAACAGTACATAAGTATTAGCCGCGAATTTAAAGCATTTAACTAAGTTTAGTTCAGAATTTTGTAAGAACATGAATACGACAATAGTTCTGAATTTTGTTTCATAGGTAAAATAGAAATGTATAGAACATTTCCTAATATCCTGCCTACCGAAGAAGCTACATTTACTACAAATAATGTAGTTTCATCACAAAACTGTCGTGGGTGTTCAACAGAAAATCCAGAATTCCGAATTATCTGCAAAAATCAAGATTCTCGAAAAATTAATGTTTGGTGTAGAATTTCGCCAACATAATTTTCGAATTCCATCCACTATGACGTTTTAGCGATGTTATGTCTCCTCCGGAATCAATTAATATCGCTGCGGAACAGCGACATAAACAGTGTCCAGTTTATAAAGGTGGTATGAATATGTATTTGCGAGTTATGTGAAGTTTATTATTTAATTAAATAAACACAGTTATATCACTATTTTATTTAATCTTTAAATGTACATTTCGAACACTATGTGTGTAGTAAGAAATATAACTGTGTTTATTTAATTATAAAGGTGGATTGGGAAGATTTAGAAAAGTGAGTATTTGTTTTCCTATATTACCAAATCTATTGATTCCAACATTTTCAACTGTACGTTATTATCCATTTTGGTATTTTAAGGTTGGTGTTGTACAATATTCCGGGCGAAGATTCATATAGTTCTTGCAAATTTCTAAATATTTCCCCGTGACCATAAATTTGCGCGTTGATTTTGTTTTATTATCATTTATTGTTATCAAAAGAGTTGAGTCAAAATTGTACACGTCATTAAGTTGCAACTTGGGTAATTCGGACCTCCTGCATGCTCCCATAATCCCAAAAATGCATACTACCTTTGACAATAAATGCCGTTTATCTAGAGCTTCCACAAGGATTTTTGTATATCATTTGTAGAAAATGTTTTAGCTTTTTCGGCGTCATACCCTTCAAATGTTGTCTTTAATAGAGCATGCAATTTGTAATATTTACTTATCATATCCATGTTATTTTTAATTGCAAGGTTAACTTCAAAATTAAATAATGGGTCCATAAACTCGAGGATTTAAACTTTTTAGCTAATTCATTAAAATAAACAATTAAAACATTTTCAGAAAAACTGCTGATCTTCTGCAGGACTAGTCCATAAATTGTGAATAAATTTTTCGTGATTTATGCGGCAAGTGTTTGCCGTTATATTAGCACGTTAAGTTATTTCCGGCGTTGTTAAGTATTCCATGTCACTATCTTCAGACATTTTTTACTGATAATATAGATAATGAAAAAATTTCACAGTGGAGCCTGTTTATTAATGATCTTGATCTATCAAATTTTATATTTCTGCTACGCGCAAGGCAACTTTGATTTTAAAGTGAAGTCGACTTGCGATTTTATTGGTTAAAATAATATAATGAATTAATTACTCTTTAGAAAATTCGACAATTAATTTTTTTTGCATTTTATTATAGTCTGGGGTTCTGAGAGTGTGTTTCGAAAATATTAATTTGAAATTCGTAGAACTCCCATAGTTACTCAAGCTTAGGCTGCGGCGCGGTACTTATACCGTCGACTGTTATACCTCGACTGTTTTTCTGTTTTATGGTCCCCCCTTGTCTCTATGCCCCCCCCTTGTATATATGGCCCCGATACAGCTGATTAAGCGTAAGTTACTTAAATCAGTTGTTATCCACCGTAAGTTCAACTGTACCAGTACTAAATGTATTGCAAACTTTGAACGCGTTTATCTCGGAACGACATTTTGGAAGACGGGCGCACGTTTTTATCAAAAACTATTGAACCGATTGACTTGCGGTTTGGCACACATATTGAAGTTACCTTCACTTATGATTGGATCTAGGATTATTTTGATGGCTTGTATATTTCACTTTCAATCTGATGTTTTAGTTGAAAATTTTTCGGAAAAATTGAACTTTTATATTTAAACAGCTGCTTCTATAGAAATAAGTGTACTTGTTTAGTTCTAGTTCGGACGATAACTACACGTATATAGATTGAAAAAAAAATATTTTAGACGATTAGCATCGCCACAACCCGTGCGCCCGATGGGACGAGCGTCTCACGCCGCGACATACATAACAGCGCATAACTTGTATACGTTTCGATTAAGTAATTCAATGAAATTTATATTGTTAGTTTAAACATGTCTTAATATGAGTGAAGAATCCCAAAACTGTAGGTTTGATAGTTTTCACAGAAATAATTCCTAAAAATTATTCTCAAAACGGGCTTCAGGAGAGTAATACCCCCTTAAAATACAGTTATTGAAATTTTAATTGACATATTAAAATCTGAAAAACAACATTATAGACTAATATCCAGATGTCAATGAACGGTTCGCCCGCCGGGTGCGGGCGTGCAGCTTGTGCACCACAGGGGCGGCATTTGCAAGGGGGCGACAAATCCAGGGATCTCCTCATCGATCTCATTCACATAATTTAATAAGTCATTATGATTTTTACTTTGACTATATAGAATAGGCCAGTATTGTTTTCGTGCATGAAAATGTCCGTGGGCGCTTTATCTCAAAAATGAATGATTTTAGATGAAACTTTAAACTTACGGTTTTATCATTAAAAACTGGAACTGAAAAGCTTTTGGTAAACATTCATAAAATTAAAGATAATGTTTCATCTCAATATTTTTTTAAATTTGGAAAATATTACAAAACTTTTTAAACAAAAGTTAAAGGGAATGAGTAAAGGAACCAGTTTTATTAAAATATGTTTTTCCTTCAATTTAGTAATAAGAAATAAATCATAATCCAAATTTAAGTTTAATATAAATGACCTTTTATAGCTAATCTTATGTAATTTAGATTTAAAGACTACCCACCCATTTACCTTTTAATTTTCCTTTTCATTCAAAAAGTTTTGTAATTAATTTTACTCCAGACCGCGAGACGATTAGTAATTAAAATTTATATGTATATGTGAGGTAGGTGGGTGGCCTCTATCCCACCCTGCAATCAGTAAAACATCATCAAAAATTATTTGAATAAATGGTGATGTTTACTCGAAAACTATGAGGTTTACGCAAAAATTCTCTACAATTATTTGTAATACTTACTTCCATAACCGATCGTCCCCCATACCATCACTCCGCGTGTAAGAGTTAAGAGTTGTATGGCTTTCCACTGCAAACTGTAAATTTCATCGTTCTCCTCTGTGACGTCTAACCATTTTACGAACATCATGGGTAAACAAAAAATATTTCGATTCATCGCAAAAAATAACCTGCCTCTATTGATCGACCCAATGTAGTCTTGCACCATTCCAAATGGCACCTCTTATCGCGAGGAGTTAAGGGCAAACAAAGTAAAGGACGATACGACTTGAGACCAAATAAGCGAATTCTCTAGTAAACTGATCGAATGGAGATTCCTTCGTTAGTTGAACGTCTCAAGATATCTTCAATGACTCTTGTTGTTGAAAATCGATCCTGGACAGTGACGAGCTCGATCTTCACGTTGTGTAGTGTTTCTACGGCGCCCAGTTTGTAACCTCCGCCGTTGTTCCTGTCCCTCTACGCAAACATCAAGATATTGTACTAACACTTCTGCTAGTTCGTTGGGCAATATCACGAATTGACGAACCTGCTTCTCTGAGCCCGATTACTCTACCGCGTTCAAAATCGCTAAATTGTTAAAATACGCCAGGCTGACAAACTCGGGGAATCTTTTGATTTAAATGGGGAACCAGTTAACTGATTTGCACGATAAAATTGTAATGTCACTGCTCAGTTCATTTAACAAAATAACAATAACATTTCTTTCATGTTTTATACTCCAAGGTAAATTGATCAAAAAGTTACCATGATCATTTCTTAGTGTGAATTATTTACGTATTGTCTGAAATTTTCATAAAAATTCTTTTATTTATGGCGGCCAGTATATTTCCGAGTATGTCACCAAAAGAAGTAAGCCCTATCATTAAGGCTACTCTAAATTTGAACGGCACTAATCTCATTACCTCACCCAGAAGAGAATTACTTTAAGCACATTATTTGCCGAAATATTCATGAATAATTAATCATTTATTGAAAAACATAGTTTGTTCAAAAATTGCTTATACGGATAGGCAACTACAATCGTTTTTAAAGTACATCAATAGTATTCTTAAGAACATAAAATTCACAATCAAATTAGAATCCAATCAATCAATAATTAAATTAGATTTAAAAATGAGCGAAGTGAACAGGAAATATGAACTTAACATATAATAGAACCCACTCATGATGATACAACCATTCACAACTATAACCAAAATGGAGCCAAAAGAAGGAATATAATAATAATTATTAAAACAAAAACGAGAAATACACAAAAGGAAAAATTATTATAAGAATTAGAGTATAATTTAAGGCAGACATGAAGAGAAACATAAGAATTAGGATACGAGAATTACTAGATAGTAAGAAAATCAGCAGAGACGACAAAAAAGGTAAACGGGGGAGAGATCTGTAAAAACTGTAAAACAGTATACACTGCTCTAAATATTACTTAGTTCGTCGAAGCCTCTTTTTAAATTAATACGATTTTTTTTAATGTATGTGATATATTTCAAGAAAATTTCTCTTGAACTTGTTTCTCTCTGAGGTAACAATATTGGTGTTATCATAGTCTGGTACGTGATCAATGTCATTGCAATGCACACTGAGACCTATGGATCGAGGTTTATGATTGACATCAATTTTTCAACGATGTATAACATGCCTGAAATATTTTTAGTTACAAGCAAAATTTTAATAAAAACGTAAATTAATATTTAATGTGAAATTAGTAGGCTTTGCAATTCAACACCAGTGACAAATGAAAGTGAAACTACATTCTAAGTAATAATGTAGAATAAAGAAATATACTGAAATCTAATTTCGTTATTAACAAAAATGCAGGTTGTACAATAAAATTAGTAAGCCATGGAATTAAAGACCAGTGTAAAACAATGAAACAAAATACTAACATGTCAAAGTACAATTAAAGCTGCAGAGATAAGTTAATTTAAACCGTGTATCTACTTGTAGTTAGTGATGGCACATACATATTCAAATAAAGAAAATATACAAACCAAAACATTAATTAATATCACAAAACCTACGTTACTAAAATTTACTAATAATAGTGCTAAGACAATGTTCCTTCCAATGAACTCTAAGAACCCTTATCTATATGGTCAACCGAAATTACACAAGGATGATATAGGACCAATAAATACGACTTACGATAGCCCAACACACATAATTGCCAAGACTATCAATTACATTTTCAAAACCAATATACAGTATAACCCTAAATTCACCATACGAAACTCTATAGAACTTATTGAAAAATTAAAATCAATTAAACTACCAAACAAATCTACACTTCTATCTTTTGATATCAAAAACATGTTCATTAACATACCGATCACAAAAACTCTAGACATAAACCAATAATACAACAAAAAATAAACAACGTTACAGACGGAGACAATTTAATACTACTATTAAAACATATCAACAATCAATTTTATAAAATAAACGACGAACTCCCCATGGGCTCCAATATTAGTTGTTTACTAGCTGATTTATTCATAGATAACTTAGAAACCAAAATCCATAACCTTCCATTAGCCAATTTATATCATTTTTTGGGGTCGCTATGTCGACGATATTATTTGTATTTGGAATGCCGTAGACCTAAATTCCATATTCAAATTTCAAACACACATCAACTCATTGCATAAAAATATTAAATTCACTTTATAAGTTGAAAATAATAATAGAATTAACTTTTTAGATCTCGCAATCATCAAAAATAATAAACAATTACTCTATGAAATATACAGGAAACCCACCTCCACTGACCTTATTATATCTGCCCACTTAACACATGACTATACTCAAAAAATGGCATAAAAAGCGTTTCAAACAACTATTACCTCCGCTACAAACAATATTGACTACAAATATTAATAATAATATATACAATTTATCCAATAAAATAGCTCGACTTTTTAAACAGTACAATATCACTCCAGCTTTCCAAACTAAGAATACTCTTAAAAATTAATATATAATTTTAAAGACAAAACCGAAATAATGAACAAAGGAGTTTATTCCCTCTCCTACAAGACTTGTGGAGCCGCATACATAAGCGAAACAGGCCGAGCAATGAAAATACAATTCAAAGTACATTTAACGAACAAATTATATTCCAACTTTGGACGACATTTATATACCCATAACCATGAATGTGTAACTCCAGACAATATAAAAATTTTACATCAACAAAACAAAGGCCAGAAACTCAGTTTGTTAGAACAATACCAAATTGACAAATTTAAAGCAATAAATACCAACCTACAATGTCTGAATGACCAGATCTCATTCCAACATACACCATTATACAAATTCCTAAGTAATCCATATAACATATAAAAGTATTAATTTTAATTTCTATATAATCGTCATATTAATTCAATTTTTAATTATTCACTTTCATAATTTATATCACATTTAAAAATTAATTAAAGACTAATACATACAATACAATTTATAACATAAACTACTTCACTCTAAATTTAAATAGTCACTAATAATATCGCCTCCAATATAACAATAGATAGACATGTGCATCTCTTGAACATGTGATCACTTCGCCATTTCAACTTGACCCGTCAGCAGAACGCGAATTGGTAATTCGAATAGAATTTAAAATTCTAATACACACAATAAGTGTATAAAAGTATATGCATTTTAAAACTTTATTTATTTTCCGCTTTATTAAAATTATACACCACATCCCCAAATACCAATTTGGTTTTCTTCCCAGACGATCAACTTCCCTTCCACTCACTATTCTTGTCTCAAATATCCAAACATCCCACCTCGAAGGCAGAGCTTCTGCAGCCCTATTTTTAGATGTCCAGAAAGCTTTTGACTCTGTCTGGCATCAAGGCCTATTATACAAGTGCTACCTCCTTAATATCCCTCCTCATATCATTTTCATTATTAAACAATTCCTCTCCAATAGATCCTTAAAAGTCAAAATCCACAATTCTTTCTCCTCTTCCTTTACTCCTGAATAAGGACTGCCCTAATCACACATGCTCCCACACTACCAAAAGCCCTCCAATTCCTCCAAGAGCTTATTGACTCCCTTCAAAGGTGGTTTGCAAAATGGCGCATTAAAATCAATCCCCACAAATCCCAGCTCCTAATTCCTTATCATCGCACCAATAACTCACCTTACAAAGTCCATATTTCTCAAACCATGATCCCTCCCACAGCTTCCGTTAAGTACTTGGGCATAACTAAAGGTAATATTACTTCTAGAGCAAAATGCTTTAGAAGTTTAACTTATAAAAACAGTGGTATTAACACAAAAACAGCTGTTAAAATATACAAAATGATATGCCGTCCACTTCTTGACTATGGTTGTGCCCTCTATACCAATCCCAGCAATCCAACATCCCGTAATATTGAAGTTAGCGAGGGAGCATCCCTCCGTACCCTAACCAAACTACGACATCCTCTTAATCTTTTACATAATCCATCTAACCAGCTCCTCTATGATACCACTTTAGTTGTCCCTATCCTAGAACTCCTTCGATTCCTATCAGAAAAATTCTCCAAAAATCCTTTCAACTTCCATATCTTATCCCAATATTGTCTTCCCAGAAACCCTAATATTAACCCTAAATTTAAAAATCCCAATTCAACCATATTCGATTTCATTTTATCATTTCATCCTTTTACGCATTAACGACTGACGCCATATGACTAGACAAAACAAGGCAGAAAGACCTCTGGTCGATAGCCTTTCGACAAATTAATACGTTAACACCTCATTCATTCTTCATTATTCCAATGTAAATATGTACAAAATTTGTCAATAAATATATGTTACTACTAAAATTAGACTTTCACTAAATGATAGTAAAAACACATTCTCTAACCTATATATTTCCATACAGGTATTTTCTGATAATAAGACATTACTATTCTAAATAATAAAGGATTTAAAACATAAATCTGGTTGAACGACATTATTAACTGCAATTTAGTAGTTAATATAATCAACCAAGGCAATATAAGAACGAATGCCAGACTTCGTTTTTATAACACTAAGATAACCATGACGTGTAAGTCTAAGAAAGAATTTTATAGTTAATTTCCAATTGATATACACCTTCAATTCTCCTTACATTACTAATTCATTTACACACAGTTTACAATTATAAAATTTCCCTTGAAAATAGTTAATTCATAAAACTAAAAATACTGTCTGAATTAAATATTATAAATAAATAATTATATTATATATATA
This sequence comes from Ontholestes murinus, assembly GCA_963969525.1. Lineage (NCBI taxonomy): Eukaryota > Metazoa > Arthropoda > Insecta > Coleoptera > Staphylinidae > Ontholestes > Ontholestes murinus. Next base: position 53,511,915 of record OZ018388.1, read on the forward strand.
TTTAATAATCTGTTAATTATTATTGTATTACGTTTATTTCGAACTTCTACCTCAATGTATATTATTTAGTTATGAATACCTCTGTTATAAGATAAAAATTGATTAGCTATTTTAAAATTATTTAAGTTTTATAGTTTTCTGCTGAAGATGGGTATAATACTCCACGAAAGTAGTACAGAAAATAAAATTATAAAATATCATACTGGAGAGAATCTCAATTGTCACACCTTCAATTAAGTGAATTAATGACTATCACCGAAGATTGCAGGTTAGCAGGTGGTACCTTCAAAAATTCAAAGATGACGCTAATTTTCCTAGGAATATACTATGGACAGATGAAACACGATTTGCCAATTGTGGAGTATTCAATAGAAATTACTATCGTCATTGGTCTACTGAAAATCTACATTTGGTAAAACAAAGAAGATTTCCAGTTCGATTTGGTTTTAATGTCTATTGCTGTTTAATTGGTATGGAATTTTGTTTATATTTTTATTTTGTTTTTTAGAGTTCTTTTCGTTTTAGATAGTCACTTAATAGGTCCTTTCATTTTTGATTACAATTTAATTGGCAACAGATATTTGGAGCTACTAACAAATAAGATAATGCTTGGTTTGAGACAAATTATCAATCCCGAAAACATCTGGTTCCAGCAAGATGGTTGCTCGGCCCGAACACTCGTAACGTGCAACATTGTTGAGAGTAAACTTTAATAAAAGAGTGATTTCAAATAATGGACCAATGCAATTGTCTGCAAGATAACCCGACCTTACCCCCATTGACTTTTATTTATGGGTGCCACTAAAAACGAAGTTTTTTTTAGTTTTGAACCACCAGAAACTCGGGAAATTTTAGAACAAAAAGTAATAGATATGCTATGATTAGTAAACGGAAACACACTACGTAGAGTTTGCAATTCTTATAGAAGATGTCAAAATTCTGTGGAACAGAATGGTTGTCATATTGAACAATTTCTTTAAGTGAATATGCCAATTAAGTACTTTTTATTTCTTAAATTTTGTTATCGTTTCGTTAGATTAAAGTATTACTTAGAAATATCTTTTCACTTCTAACTGTCATATTTAAGATGAATTTACGTTTTTATTAATATTTTTCTTGTAAATAAAAATTTTTCAGGCATGTTATACATCTTTGAAAAGCACTTTTAAAGCACTATTTAATTAACCTAAAATCTAATACAGCCACCATAAGAAAAACAAAAAAAGAGCGCTAATAAACTGGAAACAAATGCGAATCGGTGGTTTCTGTTTACACCAAAAAATTTGTTTAAAAAAATTACTGAATAATGTAAAGGTTTAATAGCGGTCGCGTTAGGCATTATCGAGTTATTGAAGAAAATTAGAAAGGCAAATTTTGTTTTTTCAAAATATCTTAAAATTGAAAAATGTTAAGGTAAATTTGAAATAGGATTTGTTATGAGCAATGATTTCTGCAAAACATTCCCTATTTAACCGTTGCTCTATCTCTTCTAATAACAGAGATACCAATGGTAAGCAACGAAATTGGGACACCCTGTATAATCAACGGTGCTTTGAAGTCTCTAGAAAAATATAAGAAATTTACACAACGCAATTTCAATTATTTGGATAATTAGAATATAAGGACATCATTGTTATTAATTTTTATTTCTAAAATTCCTGAGAAATTTTATTACGATGTGTTACATAAAGGATAAATAGGTTTAATTGGGGATACGTATATAGATAAAAAAGGAACCCTCGGATAAATACGGTGCCAAAAATAGAAATAAGAGATCAATAGTTGATTTTACGGAACACTGAATACCCAGCGGAATATTACTTTGATATTGAATAAAAAATTAAAATTCGCTGAAGCTTCATTATTTTCCGTTTTTTTTTAAATTAGCGGTTGATATCCCTCTTAATTATAGTATTTTCTAGAATTAATTAATGATTTCTACAAATTTATTTGACAACATATTCCAATTACCGGTGCTACTTCATTATACAGGAAACATTTTAATAAAATATCTGAACGTGACTAATCCTCAATAAACTAAATTAAAGGACACAGTGTATGGGAGTTGTTTATAACTGATAATCAATAGATTAAAATAAAATAAAAACGATGATTGAATGAGTAAATAATATAAATTATATTATATGTATATATATAAATTATATTATATATACAGCCACGAATAACGACCATTAAAAGTTTACAGGGTTCCTGCAAGAGGAAAAATCTGAAAAAATTCAACATTCTACGGTTGATTGCGATCTCCTCATGGAATATATTTTTGACTTTCTATCACTTCCAATTGTACCGGAAATGGCTACCAACTTTGTTATTTTAAATGGAACATACTGTATATTATTTTATTTTTAAATTCCTTGTTCGATTGCCTACCTCTCCATATGGGTTTATGTCCACTTAACTTTTACAGTTTTTGATTTAAAAATTTATTTGTCAAATATTGACCTCAAATAGGCGTTTAGAAAAATGCCTATAACTTCTAGTAGGTACAAGATAGACACACGAGCGGCATCTTGTATTGTACCTAATGGATTCCTCTACAAAGGAAAAAAAATGACATGTGTCAATTTTGACAGTTGGTATTTCATCATATTTATATATTTTATTTAGTTAAAAATAAAATAATATACAGTATGTTCCATTTAAAATAACAAAGTTGGTAGCCATTTTCGGTACAACCGGAAGTGATAGAAAGTCAAAATATTTTCCATGAGGAGATCGCAATCAACCGTACAATGTTGATTTTTTTTCAGATTTTTCCTCTTGCAGGAACCCCGTAAACTTTTAATGGTCGTTATTCGTGGCCCACCCTGTATATATATATATATATATATATATATATATATAATATCCAAATGGTAACGGACGTAGTGAATATTAACTCTTTGAAATTAACGGGTGAGAGAAGTCCAGTGTAGTGTGTTAGAGTGTATTCTTTGCTCCCTACACTTTAACACACTACACTGGACTTCTCTCACCCGTTAATTTCAAATAGTTAATATATATATATATATATATATATATATATATATTTAAATAAATTCGTGCTTGGTCTGTCCTCAAAAATATTATTTCTGTGGAGCGGCTCTAGTCTTCCTTAAATGAGTTTTATAAGCCAATGGTACATCACATTTACGGCTGTTGCTACATTATTATTTCAAAGACTTCTCTGAATAAAGATTATTAGTGATGATGAATAGGGGGCGCGAGGTGATGATAGAAGACGTATCCTCTCCAAGATTAATTTTGTATAAAGGAAGGGGACATTTATCATAATTATATATAAAGTGATTAGCCTACACTTAAAGCTAAAAAAAATAAGTTAATTGAACTTAAAGAATTTATACAATTTAATTTTTCTACATAATAATGTAAAAGCTCCAGCTAACAGTTAAAACAACTACTCCCCATATTCAATTCCCGGCGGTGCTTTAGTGCGGGAAGTAGTTGTTTTAACTGTTAGCTGGAGTTTATACATTATTATGTAATATATAAGTGCAGAAATACTCATATAGAAGATTTATTTTTCTCACTATTTATTAACATTAAAGAATTTGGTAATTAACAATCGACGTATTCAAGTTTTTGAAATTGCTCCTTTTGCGACATTAAGAATAAATCAAAATATAGTTGTAATTTTGATTTATTCTTAATTTAAATTCTAATAAAACATATTAAGAATCTAGTAAACTTATTATCAGCCTTAACATAAAATACCGATATATAATAGTAAACAAATGGTGAATAAACCAACAAAAACGGAACTCGCGAAGAACTTACCCAAAAGAAGAAGTTAAATACTTCTTCTAGACAACAGACTAAACTGGAATGCCCATCTGATAGAGATATCTAATAATGCATAGACCTCTGGCAATGCAGACGAACTGTGGGGAAAACATGGGGACTACCTCAAAAGGTAGTCTTATGGATCTACACGGCTATCGTGCGACCAATTTTGGCATGTGCATCAATAATGGTAGCCAAGAACGATCACAAAAACAGCCGTAAAACTAATAAATCACGTTCAACGAAGCGCTCTTTTTAGCGCAGCAGGAGCAAGGGCAACAGCTGCCATGGAAGCCCTGCTGAACATGTTACCCCTGGGCATATTTATCAGAGAACAGAGTCGGCTTTAAGACTTGGAACAACAAAGAGTTGATTTGTAAGTAACGGAGAAGGTGAACACCACAACATCTTAGAGAAGAGGATTTTTCAAAAGATTCAAATATATCTGAGATACAAAGACTCAGAAGTAGGAAGCAAACACAAACACATTCATATATACACTGATCAACGAAAGCAGATGTAGGAATTTCCTGCAAAAGCCGTCCCTGAAAAATAAAACTCACTAGGTAAAATAATGAGCACACGAACAACGGTGGAACTTGTAGGTATACTATATGCAGCAAAGGCAATCTCTGATAAGAAGATATGCATCATAATGGACAGCAGAGCAGCAATTTTGTCCATTGCAAGCTCTAAAATTGATGATGAGTAAAAGGATACAATAACAGCAGAGGTAACAGAATAGCACATGGTTTGGTAAGGAAGGTATCCGGACGAACGATATGCGGACCGGACTCCTCCTTGCCGCACTCCCTGCTAGATTTGATTATCTTATTGAAAATTGCATCAATCCGATGCCACAAGGAATGATGGGACAACATATCTAGCTGTATGGTCTCAAAAAACTTCATCGCAAGGAACACCAAAACGGCCAGACACTGTATGCAACAAAGAAAATCTACGGAAAGTTCTAAGGCTTCTAACAGGATATTGCAATTGAAGGTCGCAAATATACAGGCTTGGACTACAAGCTAGTCCTGCCTGCAGAAGGTGTTAAGAGGAATAGGAAACCGCTAAGAATGTACTTAGACTGCCCGATGTTATTCAACGTGCTTGAATCCCCTTATGGAAGAGGGATGTCTAAAGTCGTCAGACATCCTAAGTTCCTTCTTGCTGCAGTTCTGGCGTTTGCCAGTACCTTGTGTTTGCTTGATCGCAGCAAGGAATGAAGAATCAGATGGGAATACGTACAAAAGGCCCACTGAGGCTACGTGCAGAGGAACTCTCTGCCCTCCCATCGAATAAATCCAGATCCAGATCCAGAATATAAAAATCAATTTTGGCTAGGATTTTGGGATACAGTACAACTCGATTGATTATTTTATGAATAATATATCAGAGAATAATAACAATAATAACTATCCTTCGAATATGTCTTCTTCATTTAATTTATTATACCAAATACTAAACTTGAAGAATTACAAATGTCTACATTTCTATCGAATAGTAACGTCATCGCACTGTCCGAGACGTGGCTCAATGATAACGTCTTCGATGGTAAACTAGGCATGGCTTCAATATATATATATATATATATATATATATATATATATATATATATATATATATATATTTGCGACATATTTAGTATAAATTTTGAAACCTGTCTAGTGCCGTGAAAATTACAACAATTATTAGAATTGCTGGGATGAAAGGGAGGAAATCTGAAGAGACTGTAACAAATGTGTTGCAAGGATAACAGTACATCTAACATCAAGCGTAAGCTTATAGTTACCAACCCTATAAAAGCCAAAATCGTAAAGAACTGAGCAGTGGATCCTGATTCAAGATCTAAATTTTCTTAAATTATTATGGAAAAGTGTAACGAGGATAAGAGTGTGTATTTTACAGATGAATGTACTTTCTATTTGGTGTCTGAAAATAAATAACAAAATAATCGTTAATGGTCTCAAAACATTCTTCATATTGTAACATCAAGAGGTGAATATCCACAAAAACTTAATGTATGGGCATGAATTTTAAAAATAGCGTTGTTAGTTTTATTTTTATTGAAATCAAATTAAAGTATTTATCGGTTTCACTTTATGTTTATTCTTTACATAAGCATTATTTCTATTTTAGAATAGTATAATAATTATAATTTAACTGCATGCGGTTGTGAAATTTTGTACAAAATAAATGAGAAATACTAAAAAGAGTTTCTGTTTCGGGCAATTGTACCTGACTTTTCCAAGCACTGAACTTTTCTTTCTGTGTTGTAAACACTAATTTCGAATTTAGTTATTTATTTGTGGGTTATACAATTTAGATGACAAGCACTGACTTTTCACAGCAACTACTATTTTGACGATTTTATTATCAAGTATTTGCTTACACATTTTAATGTATATTTTGACTAAAAATAAAGATGAAACAAAAATAAAACCTCCAAAATATCTTTAGTAGGTAAAGGAATCATTCTAATTTTATTCGGATCATTTTCATTCAATAATAGAGATAAAAACTGCAATTGAAAATTTTACATGGGAATTCCCTATGATGCGTCTTCAAACGGGACACACGGTATACATATATATATATATATATATATATATATATATATATATATCGCTGCGTTCGATGATTTGCGGTAACGGGCAAATCCCGCAGGTATGGTGTTTTAATTACCGTAGTTATTTAAATTCCTACGTGGTTATCGGTTCCATTTTCATCTCACCCGGTTCCGCGGTGGGCGTCTATGAGCAGCACTGCTCATTCATAGAAAATGTGTGCAATTTGTTGACCGACCATCGTTTATCTATTGTTGGTAACTATAATCTCCTGAATATCCTTTGGGAGAATTGTGAATTCGGAGTTTTTACGAAGCTACCAAACCCAACTTTTTTAATCATTATTGATACTTACGGGATGATAAATTCAATGCAGCTTTATACCATAGTAAACTTAATTTTTAAGCATGCTACTTTAAGTGACCAATTTACTATAGCTGCTGCTGAGCAACTACTATTTGCTTGTGATCATTTCGCTTTGTTAATCACTATTTCCTTCAACACTGTAGCCATAGTGACTGGTTTCCTGAATTTGACATGGCAGATTTTAATAGCCTACGTGAAGTATTTATGATAATAATAATAATAAGCAATATTTATTCTTATATAAATATAGATATAGAAAAATATACATAAATACTTAATAAAATAATAGGCGTCATATGGAAATGAAAATATTTCATATAGTAACCTTATTTATATCATTTAAATTACATTTTAGAAACTCATATAAGTTATATGGTTCAATATCTGTTACTAATGTACGTACTTTTGATTTATATGTCTTCAAACAACGTTCAGTTTATGTTTGCTGGTAATTTATTAAATAATTTAATGCAAGCATAATTTACACCTTTTTCGGTAAGTGTATATCGGTCTATTGGGTTATTTAAATTATCCTTATGCCGTGTATCGTAACGATGTTGTTGAGTGCTACTTGAAAATAAGTTTTTTTGTTGCCACATAAAAGTAAGACATTCTAGAATATAAATTCCAGTGACTGTTGATAAATTATTTTTTACAAATAAAGACCTGCAAGATGTAGTGATTTTAAGACCCAACATGGTCCGAATGACTCGTTTTTGGATAATAAAAATTTTATTCATTTGAGGAGAACTACTTCAGTGAATTATTCCGTATTTTATTATGGACTCAAAACTTGCAAAATATGACAGTTTCAATATGTCCAATGAAAAGTGAGGTTTTAAGGTACGCAACATAAAACTTACTTTAGCCTTTTTTTTGTAAATACTCGATATGAAAGTTCCATTTTAGGCTTTCATCGATATTAATTCCCAAAAACATGGACTATTGGGAGAAGTTAATATTTAGATTACCGATGGTAATAATACTAGGAGTTATAATGTTTTCATTATTTTTAAATAAGACATTTAGTTTTATTTTTATTTAGTAATAAGTTATTATTTTTGAACCATTGAGTGACAGCATTTATTGCGTGTTCTCCATTTAGAATCATATCATCAAATGAATTTCCTATGCCACAAAGACCGGTGTCATATAAACTACAATTTTTAACCTCGGAGATGATAGCTTATAGAGATCATTTATAAAAGCATTAAAATGAAAAGGACCCAGTATACTGCGGAATGCCCCTGACTATATCTAAGGCACCAGACTGTAACTTTTCACCTTTCGTTATTAATTCTACCTTTTGGCTTCTGTTGGAGAGATAAGATTTAAAACAAATAAATACAGTATCAGGAAAACCGTAATTATTTAACTTTGATAGAAGTAAGTTATGATTGATACAGTCAAATGCCTTGGACAAATCTAGCAGTATTCATCAAGGAGCCTGGCTCCTCCCCAAGGCACAAAGAATAAAATGAGTAAAATCATATAATGCTGTGTTTATATTTTTATGTTTGGTAAAGCCATGCTGATTATCGGACATAATGTTAAATTTCTGTAAAAATAATTTACTTTGTTTTGCAACAACATATTCCAAGAGTTTCGAAAAGATCGTTGAAAAAAAAGTTATTTTACTACCGTCCAATTTCTATTATAAGGTACATTGTGAAAGTATTTAAACGTCTTGTAACTCTATCGCCACGTCGGGAAAATTCGGATAACGTCGGCCTGAATCGATGGATGCGGCGCGCGTTATTGGTTTGCTTCAGACAAACGACGGCCAGAATCGCTGGATTCATCACGCGCTATTGGTCCCCCACGCTATCGCAGACGGAGAGGGAAGCTGCTCGCGTATATTCGGAGATGTTCGGCCCAGTCACAGGGTATTTAAGGCCGTGCAACCAGCTAGAATTGTACTCCCAGGGTTCAGCTATTGACAAGCGCTCCCTTGGCTGGTAACTCCAGGTTGTGTTCTGCTATTAACAAGCGTTCCTACCGTTCACCATAAATAGGAGTTGTACTCCTCGCCAAGGGAGCGCTTATCAATAGCAGACTCCAGGTCGTGTCCTGCTATCGACAAGCGTTCCGACCACCCGCCGCTGAAGCCGTAGCACATACGAGGAAATTGAGGCGACCGAAAGCGTATAATTTTATCCCGAAATTTATTATACTAATCCCTGTCTCTCTTATAAACAATTTACAGAAGGGATCCTAACCAGAACCGTTTCACAGAATAGTCCACCGCCGCCACATTGAGCCATGAAGAGGACCTGTAATTACCATTATAATTTTCCTGCTTTATTTTACATTTTTTTTCTATTTTTGTTCTGTTCCTTAGTTTTGGAAATATATTTTTTGTTGAATTAATAGAGACAGTTAAAATATCCACCAATTGTTTTAAAACGTTACATGGCGTCCGAGCAGGGACCAGAAAATAACCGCTAACCGATAAATAAAGCCCGATAATCAAGCAATAAATAAGGCAATTTAGAATGGCGACTAAGGAAGTTGGAGAATCATCAGACTACTCTGTCGAAGATGTCGACGTATCCGTATCATGGGTATACTTGAAGAAAAGAGGGGAGTTAATTGAACTCGCTAAAAGATTCGAAATTGCACCAGAAGAAACCGTCGCAATTCTAAGAGCTAGGATTGTAAACTTTTTAAGGACTGTCGAAGGACCAGAAGAAACGCAAGAAAGGGAACGGGAGGATGAGTTCAAAGAGCCGAAGGTCGAAAAGAAATTACCCCAACTACCTACCACTGCACAGATATGTGAGAGTATCCGAAAGTGGAATTTCATTCTCGAAAGGATTGGGGAATTATCTACAAGTTATGGATACGCACCGGACTGTTTTCTGCCAGCATTACCGAAATTATTTAAGGGGAAAATACTGTTATAATACCGAAATAATAAACACTTTTGGACGACACGGACTGAGTATGAAATCAGCTTTAGGAAAACATACCTACCGCCACAATTTAATGTCTGAATGGAGGAAGAAATACGAAAAATGACGCAGGGATATCAAGAGAAAATATCCGAATACATAACTGCAATCCAGATCTTAATGCGGAAATGAGGAGGTTATTCTGCAAGTGACCAGTTAGAACGGATTTAAGAAAATCTCAGACCGGAATATAAACTGTATATTCGCAGGAGGGATTTTTGTACATTGCCGGAACTAGTGGAGATTGGTGAAGAATTTGAAGTAACACAACTGGTGAATGATTCCTTGATAGCTCCACCGACGCCAACGCACTCATTCGTTCCAGAGACCGCCTTCTTCGAAAAGCAGGCCAAGATAAACGTCAAACAAAATTTGTCCACCGTCACCTGGAATAACTCGATTGTAGATGCAGTCGTTCCTGTAATAAATCAAGGGAATTCCGTGAATACCGAAGAAAGGAAACCCATGTTAAGCCAAACCCTTAATACGAGCACATACCGTACAGAAAATGTTTGTTGGATATGCGGAAAACCAGGTCATTTCTGGATAAACTGCAACCGAGAGGGGAATATCTTCTGTTTGTATTGTGGAAAACCAGGAGTGATGACCCGAGACTGTACCTTCAGTAATCAGGGAAACGAGCACCGCCGGTTGGAACATCGAGGCAAGTCCTCGATATATACCAATAAATAGAGACGACACTCGACTTTGCGTAACAATTTACATTCACGAAACAACATTTTTAGCTTTAATAGATACAGGAGCAACAGAAAGCTATATAAGTTGGAATGTCTGGCAACATTTGAAAGAATCTAACTATCAGCTAAATGTGGAATGTAGGAAATCGGTCAAGCTGGCAAATGGTTTTCCTAATAGAACCGAAGGAGAAATTACATTTCCGGTCGATATAACCAATTACAAATATGAGGTAACATGGAGTGTATTTTAAAACTTATCAACAGCAAAAATTGACACCGTGCTTCGAGAAATAGTCTTGCAGAGAGATGTCACCAATAAACGTTTCAACTTAAATTTAAATGAATTGGTGGGTGTACAGGGATTATCAAGTGATCAGCAAGGTAACTTAAAAATGGAACAATTTTGGAACAATATACCCAACCAGTAGAAAACAAAATAAGTGGTAATAATACGCCGGAGCACCGAATTACACTAAAACCAGGTCGTGAACCGATAAAACAGAGATATTACCCAAGGAATCCAATTATGCAAGGTATAATTAATGACGAAATTGGTAAAATGCTAGCCAGACATATTATAGAGCCTTCCAGTAGTAGTTGGAGCTCGCCGGTTGTGTACGGAAGAAATCCGGTGAATATCGTTTCTGTGTTGATTTTAGAAAGGTAAACCAGGCAAGTAAATCAGACGTGTATCCGTTGCCGCACATTCAAGGGCTACTAGACAAATTGCGAGGAGCAAAGTACTTGAGTACAATAGATTTAAAGGACGGATATTGGCAAGTTCCGCTAGCTGCAAATAGCCGTTCTATAACAGCTTTCAACGCGGCAGGACGAGGATTATTCCAATTCAAGGTGATGCCCTATGGACTTCACTCAGTCCCAGCCACCTTCCAGAAATATTTGGACTCTAAAGTGGGCCCCGAATGTGACAATTACGCTCTATGTTACTTGAATGATATAATAGTCTTCAGCTCTATTTTCGAAGAAAATCTTCGTCATCTTTAAATAATTATGGGGAAACTAAGAACATACAGTTTAAAAATCAACAAGGATAAGTGCAAATTTGCACAAAGATAATTGAAATATTTAGGACATATAATAACTTCTGAAGGCATACACACTGACCCGGAGAAAGTCCAGGCTATCACCACCCTCGAACCTCCAAAAACCATCAAAGCAGTAGAAGATTTTTGGGAATGGCATCATGGTATAGGAAATTTATTCCAGAATGTTCAACAATGGTACAACCGTTAACGACACTACTAAAAACGAAGCAGCCTTTAATCTGGGGCAGCGCTCAAGAAAACGCGTTTTAGAAATTGAAATTGATTTTACCAAACCGTTCACCGTCCAGACCGATGCGACTCAAACAGGAGCAGTGTTAACACAAATCCAGGAGGGCCAGGAAAAAGTAATTGAGGAATTACTCAGTAATAGAACAAGAATGTTTAGATCACCGCTATTGATTCGAAAATAGAAAGGTTAATTAGAGGGTTAGCACTTTAAGGTCATGACGGATCAACGGAGTCTCAAGTGGCTTCAATCCATGCAAAATCCGAGAGGTCGACTCGCCAGAAGGATATTGGAACTAAAAGAATATAACTTCGAGGTTATATACAGAAAAGGCAGCGAGATCAAAGTAGCCGATGCATTATCCAGAAGTACGCAGGTTGATAAGTCAGAATGCGTGGACATGATTCCCTTAAACGAAAAATAACAGAAAATCCAAGTAAATTCCCTCAATTACCATACCAAAAGTATCCAGGAAAATCACTCACCGAAGGTTTCCACACCGATTGGAAACTCTGTGTGCCGACACCGCGGCGCACCGCAGTCCTGAAAGAATGCCATACCGCAGGGCATTTTGGAATCTAAAAAATAATCACGTGAGTGATGCCAAGATTATTGCTGGCCAGGGATGTTCCGCGACGTGCGCAAATATGTCAATACTTGTACAGTTTGCCAGCAATATAAGGATAGTCAACAGCCCCCGCTGGGTGAAATGTTGTGGTCGAAGGTAAACGGGCCGTGGGAAGTCGTGAGCTCTGACTTAATTGGTCCCCTTCCCCGATCAACGAAAGGATACACTTACCTGTTGGTATTTTAAGTTTTACTAATTGGACCGAAATTATACCGATAAAAACTGCGACTGCTAAAATAATTGCACACAAATTTAAAGAAATAATATCCAGATTCGGAAAACCGAAAATTTTTATATCCGACAATGGAGTCTAATATTAAAACAAATTAATGACGAAAATTAGCCCACCGCACAGTCCAAAGTAGAGAGAATGAACAAAGTCATTGGGACGACACTTTCTCAAATGTGCCGTGGAAATCAGCGCACGTGGGATCAGTGGATCCCCGAACTTACATATTCAATAAACAGCGCAGCGCATGAATCAACCGGTTTCTCCCCAGCAATATTAAATTACGGAAGAGAGTTGATCGCGACCCACTCAGAACGAGAAGAAGCCGAACCTACGGATTTACCTGCAAGAACGCCAGACGAACTAAACGACCAACTCAAGAAATTAGGAGAAATTAATGAGCTGGTATACGAGGGTAGATTGAAAAGCTTCCGGAATGGGCAAGAAAACGCAGTAATTAAACAGGTTTATTTTTTATTTTTCAACATAGTACCCTTGCAGGGTGATACACTTTTCCCAGCGGTGCTCCAACTTTTTAAGCCTTCGGAAAAATATGATTTCGGGAACTCTGCAAAATAAGCTTTAGTGGCGTCGATGACCTCCTCATTTGACGTAAAGCGCTTGCCAAGTCTTCATGTTTGTGAACAAAAAGAAGTCACACGGGGCCAGGTCTGGAGAGTACGGGGGATGCGGCACCACCTCGTAGCCCAATTCAACCAATTTAGCATTGGCGATTCAGGATGAATGGACCGGCGCGTTGTCGTGGTGGAAGAGCACTTTATTCCACTGCAAATGTGGCCGTTTCTCCTTCAATATGCCGTTGAATTAATCCAATAAATCGCTGTAGTATTGTCCCGTGTTAGTTCTTCCCTTCTGCAAAAAGTCGATGTGTATCACACCTTGCGAATCCCAAAAATCGGTGGCCATGACCTTTCCAGCCTATGGGACAGTCTTTGCCTTCTACGGAGCAGATTCACCTGGAGAAATCCACTGTTTCGACTGCTGCTTGGTTTCTGGTGTGTATTGGTGGATCCATGTTTCGTCCACGGTCACGAATCGGCGAAAAAATCCGTTGGATTACGCTTTAACAAAGCCAAACACTCTTTCGAAGTGGTCACACGATTTCGCTTGTTGTCCATAGTCAGCAAACGCGGCACCAATCGTGCCGGCAGCTTCCTCATGCCCAAATGTTCGGGCACGATATTTTGCACACGTTGATATGAGATGCCCGTGGTCTCTACTATTTCGCGCAACTTCACTCGTCGATCGGCTAACACGAGATCATGGACTTTGTCGACCATTTCTTCATTTGTGGCCGTTTTTGGACGTCCACTGCGTGGTTCATCCTTAGTGCTCGTACGGCTACGTTTGATCTCGCTCACCCAGAAACTAATAGTCGAAAATGAAGGTGTGGATGTGCCATGAACTTTCTGCAAAATATCTCGTATCTCCGTCGCCTTTTTCCCATCCATCCAGAAATGTTTGATGACTGCACGAAATTCGTTTTTATCCATTTTTGCAAAAGTGCCTGACTTGCTTCACAAGATATCCTAGTAAATAAAAACGGAACGACTCACGTGTCTGAAAATTTGACAGCTTACCAAAAATAGGTTAGCCTTGACAACCATCATAACAATTTCACGATACGCGCGCCATCTCTTGCCCATTCCGGAAACTGTTCAATCTACCCTCGTATTATAATCTAAGAAGGAGACCATATCGTCCGCAAGTTGGAGATGTAGTTTATAAAAGACAACATCCTCTTTCCGACGCAGCAAAGAAATTTACGGCCAAGTTAGCGCCCAAATGTATTAGCTCCTACAAAATCCACCGAATAATTCAGGTTATTGCAGAATTGATAAATTCTCGGGATGAGGTGATAGGAAGGACACATGTGTCCGAAATAAAAATAACTAAATAACTGCACAGTATAAATACCGGACCGCTTAAATATCATTACCAGAATAAACCTCTGGAGACCGGAATGGGAAAACTCCAGGACTCCACCTCACACCACCGCTGCGTCCGACGTGCTCGATCCTACATTGCAGTCCGATACCCAAGCTACAATCACCGATGGCCGACACACTGTAATCTAGTGTTATAGTTGCACCTTCGTCACGAACGAGACAATTTAATTGCAAATAATAATTATTTGATTGATATTTGAAATTAAAGAAAAAAATAAAGACTATTTCCACGTCACTAGGTCAATAGTGTCGACTTACAAAAGACACAAACACGAGTTGGTAGACCACGGATGGGTGATACACAAAAAACAACGTTATAGCTACTAGTCTTAAGGCGGTAAGTGCCTCGAGCTAGAGTTAGACCAGAAGGTCATCGGTGCGTGGGGAGTGAGTCGTAGGTCGGCTCGTTCTAACTTCCTTATTCCGTATTCAGCGCCCCCTCTTCCGCTCTCGCATTTTTAATCGATAGGTCTCTTAAATTTGTGCTGCAGAAAGTAAATATATTTCCTTGTATAAAAGCAGAAGGGCAAGTGTATACCTATACCAGAACATAGAGTTTAATATTTCGATTTACGTGAGACTAGCCCAGCGCTAGCGAGGGATAGAAAAATTAGATGAATTAAAAATAAACTAATTAGTATTACAAATATTGCATTCTCTAATTAATTACTTCGTCCACTATTAGAGTTAAATACGGGTTTGTTAAGTTTAATTTAATTGTATTAATAAAAATGACGTAGGTAAAACAAAATAAAATTTCTGGAAGATTTTATAGTGTAAAATATAATTAAGGTAGAGGAAGCATCATTAGATTTTAATGAACAATTGTTTTGAATAATTGAAATATTGAAGCAGCTTTCAAAAGACGGATACAATGAATAAACTTTTAATTAAAAGCGTGGAAATTTATCTCTAATGATAATGTTGAAATCATCATTAAATTTCTATCAATGATAAAGGTATAAAAAAATAAAAATTAATACGCCCGTCTTAAAATTAAGATGCCGACGCTGTGTAATTATTTGTGCTTCCTTGAGTTCTCCTGATAATATTGTTTTTAGAAATTTAATTTGTTTAAAATAAATAACTCGATGATATTAACCAAAAATATACCAAAAATTACGGAGAATCTACATGATGAAATTACTTTTTTTGAATAGTAAAATGAAATTAAACATATTTCACAAATAATAAATATAGGGAAGTAAAATGAAGTTATTCACATTGCAATAGTTGTTATTTTTTTCTTTGTATACTCTTCTGTATTTATTGGAGTCTATTATTTCTGATTACAGACAATCTATAAAACTAAATTTAATTTATTTTCCATTTTAGATGTTCAAAAATAGTAATCCTTAAAAATTTGTTTAAAATTTTCGCCACGTTGAGTCTAAAAACTTATTTTTTTCAACCGTATAACTTCCTCCAATGATACATCTCTTGCAGCTTGTAACCCTTGTTCTTCTACGAATCCATCCGGAATAGCTGCTAAAAGAGGCAATACTTACAATGTGGAGACTGTTGTCCTATCGTTTGTCCAATTCGTGTTTCTTCTTTTCCTAGTGATATTTCTCCATTTAGAATACCATACTTTGTGCGTTGCAAGGTAATGTTTTTAAATATAAATTATTTCTAATCCTCATCCTCGCATATCACCAAAATATGATGTGGTTACTTTTTATGGTGCTCTAAATGCCACAAATTTGACATTAAGTACTTTCCTGATTATGAAGGATTTTGTAATGTGTTTTTTTTTATTTAATTTCATATATAAGTGTTAGGTTTTATAACTAAAAACGAAACTTTCAAAAAATTTTGTTTGCGATTTACCTAATAGTTATATATAAAATAAACTTTCAACAATTAATAGCCAATAAAATCAAAATATTAATTTCCAAATAAATTTGTTTAGGACTCAGGCAGTCTCATAGCAGGTAATTTGAATTATTGTAATTTTATTACAGATTTTCTTGTTGAATACACTGACCCCTGCAAAAATTATGACCAATTACAGCTCCTCCACACAGTACCTAAAATGATCGTTCTTCCCATCCCCATTAATTTCGCGATTAGGTAAGTGAACTGTTCACAGAATTATTATCCACATTATAGAATAAGAAAGAAGAATGTTTTTTTCTTTAAGTTCATGACTTATTTTTCATGGGGATATTTAGACAATTAAATTGAGGTTATATCGTTCATACCGTTTTAATTATTCCATTTGTTGAATACTATTTATTACAAAAATATCCATTATTTTGCAATGCTTATGTTCGCCGAAAACATTACTTATTCAATGTCCTTTAAGAGTTCAAATTATGGTTGGGCTTGTATGTTTAATATTTTTCTATATATTACTGTCTTTGTGTCCCATTTCAAAGATTATTTTTATAAAATAAAATTTATCACTTTTATTATAATTCCTTTGGGAAACTATATATAGCATTTTTAGTATTATTAATTTATAGAAGAAATAAAAACTTTTACATTGTTTAAACAATTTTTTCTTAATTAATGTAATAAATGACAATAACTTAAATAGTAAAACATCTCAGTTGAATACGCCATTTTATGGAAACTAATTAAACAACTGGTAAAAAAATTCAAGAATAAAAAATAAGTAATTCTTAAAAAATATATTAATGCATGAATTATCTCCATATTTAATCATAAAACACACAAAAAATAAGCAATTTATAAATCACCAAATAAAAAGGAAACTACTCTCTAATTTAATCGACTTTTTTATTTCTCGCAATTTACGGTATCCGAATAGTAAGTTGTAAAAAATACGACCTAAATATGAATTTACCTGTATTTCTTGTCGTGATATACAGGTCCAGCATTTCGGTTTTCTAAGGGTTCAGAAATTTTTCTTGAGTAGTTTTGTAACTAATGATTGCGATATTCAATTTTCTTCACTATTATATTTTTGTAGAGACGGCTACTTAAAATTTCTTAAAACAACTGCTATCGCCGTCAGCAAATATTGAGCAAAGTTATAGGCAATCAAAATGGTAGCGGGACTTTTGCCCCACCTTGTATTTTGGTCCCTGGAATAAGTAGTCCATATTAACGGGACACTACATATTTCAATTTCACAAAATTTATTTTATACAGAGAACACACAAGAATCGAATAACTTTTTTTTAAACGTTCACTCGGGGCCCTAGAATATACCTGAATACAAAAATATAATTGTGCACGCTTAACGTAAAATACCATCTATTTTACGCAGGTGGCGTAACTTTACGGCACTGAAAATACGAAATTTAGAGGTCTAGCTCATAGATGATGGATTTTAATTTTAATTTTATTTAGTGCAAATCATTCATAAAGATACAATAATACCATAAAGGTGTCATCTATTGTCAAAACGTTGCACTAAATCCCAAATGGGTGGATAACCACCGACATTTAAGGGACAAATATAACAATAATAATGTAAACATTAATTATTATTTCCATCTCTTTGGATCTAAAAGAGATATCAAAACACAATAATCCATATCTATCAAAAAAACCTCAACCCCAATACAAAGTCAGACAATCAACTTAAGCTGTAAATCTCTTTCTTAAAACAAGAAAAATAATACAATTGAATTATAATGGTTTCAATACACGATTAGCAGAAATCAAAGTTTATACAACTCTGTTCAGGCAATTGCATTGTGCCTACAGGAGACACACTTTCACTTGAATTTTACGCCATCTTTAGGAGGTTTTACTTTTTTCAGAAAAAAATATGACGGAAACGAACGTGCGAGTTGTTTGTCGCAAATCTTGTATCGAATCAAGTATTAGTATACTCCATTTAAAGCGGTTGCTGTCCTACCACAACCAAATACTCTGTATCTATCTCCTAGGCATATGTTTGTTCTGGCTGACCTTAAATATCTCTTTGGCATTTTGCCCTGACACTTCATAGTGATGTGTAATAGTCACATGTGGGGTTCTACTTATTGGAATATTAGAGGCGGTCTTATCAAAAATATAATTGAGATAAACGACATTGTTCTGGCGAATACAGGTAACGAAACCCATATCTCTTTAGCAACTGGAACTCTATCATGTATTGACATTACTTTTACATCTCGAGCATTATTGACCAGTATAGCATGGGGAATGATATCGGACCTTTATGGTAGTGAGCACTTTCCGATCCGTGAAATCGAAAATCTTATTTCCAGTACGCAATGTTGTTTCTATCGGAGGAACTCAACGACTCAACAGTTGATCTCGTGTCGTTGGAGACCGCTATCAAAAATGCTTTCACCACCAGGCAACATTTGGTTGCGGTCGTCTTGCATAGGGCGACACAGAATTCTAAGAATCTTACATAATTGGGGCATTCGTGGACATCTGAGTTTTTTCTTGAATAACTTTTTATCCGCGCGTTACTTCCAGGTAAGAGTTAAGCTTAACATTATCAGATGTGTACTAAAAAGAGAAAGGTGTCCCTCTATTCTCAATGTGACATTATTTAATGATGCAATAAACGGGATTGTTAATATGATCAAAGATTCTGTTGAGGCTCTTCTGTACGTAGACGATATTTTCTGCTCGTCAAAATCTATAAGGCAACTACAACTCGCCATTAACAGGATATTCAAATGGACGCTTAGTAATGGGTTTCGACTAAATGTGACTAAATATTATTGTTCAGATTTGCTTCGACTATATTAGATTTAACTGAGAAGGAAATTCTTTCATTAATAGATTTTTTTTAATGTTCGAGATGAAGTAACTCTGTTAAATTTAACATTTGATTTTGTGGATCTAGACAAGTATCTTTAATTATTGTTTGTATGTGAGGTGCATCTGAATTTTCAGTTGTGGGAATAAAAATAATGTTATTTGTTACTTTTGTTAAGTTGAAATTGAGTAAAGATTTATTTTGTTTTTCAATAATAACTTCATATCAATAATTCATCTTTCATCATTTCGTTTTTTCACATTCATGTTCATCTTCTGATATTTTGGAATATGTTAAAGCATTTAATTTTATTCTTGACAATGCATCTGCATTTTGATTTTTTTTCGGGTTTAAGAATTATTTCGTAATTAAACGTGCATCTTTTACTGAAAAAAGCCAAGTAAGTGGTTTATGATCTGTAATAATGTTTAATTTTCTGCCATATTATAGATAGTAATTCTTTCTCTATTGTACTATAATTTATTTCTGTTCCATTTAAAGTTCGTGATGCGTAAGCGATTTGTAAATCGTTATTAATTTGTCCCTGTAACAAAACTGAACCTAATGCAAAATTGCTCGCATCTGTAGTAAGTGAAAATTATTTTTCAAAATCTGGATATTATATTGTTGTCAATTAAATTGAATATCTTAATAGTTTCGTAAGTGGTTTAGTTATTTTTGAATAATTTTTATGAATATTCGGTAATATCCTGTAAGGTACAGAAATGATATAATGTCTTTTTGATTTTTTGGAATGGGAATATTTTGTATCGTTTCGATTTCCTTTGGATTTGGTTTAACTCCGTCTTTGGTTACCAAGATATGTCACTTCCTTGCGTAAAAATTCGCATTTATCCGGTTGTATCTTAAAATTGTATTTTTGTAATCATTCAAAAACTAAATTTAATCTTTTTATGTGTTCTTCAAGAGTTGTTGAAAAAACTATGATATTGTCCATATAAACTAGACACATATCATTTTGTAAACTTGTCATTATATTGTCCATTGCTCTTTGAAAAGTGGATGGTGCATTCTTCAAACCGAATGGCAACCTTAAGTATTCAAAATGACCGTTTTCTACTGAGAACGCCATTTTAGGAATAATGTTTTTATTAACGTCAATCTGATGAAAACCAGACGTTAGTCTAGTTTAGAAAAATATTCGTACTTTCCGAGTTGATCTAATAAATCTTCTACGTTTTGTAAAGCATACTTGTCTCCTACTGTTACATCATTTAGCTTTCAATATTCGATGACTATGTGTCACTTTTGCTTATTTCTTTAATCATTCTTCACCATAATGGTGAAGACTAGGGACTGGTAGACGATTGAATTATGTTTCCTCTAACATTGAATTAATTTGTTTATTTACCTCTTCCTTATGAATATGAGGGTATCTGTACGTTTTCGTAAATATTGGTTTTGAATCTTGAGTTTCGACCTCGTGTTTAATTTCGTTTGAGAAGGTTAATTGATTCAAGGTTTTGTATTTCTTTTCGTTCTTCGTAATTTAAATGTCCAAGTCTTCTTGTGTCTTAGTTTCAGGAATTGGTTCTAATTTAACTGGAGGTAATTTTAATTTTGGTTTATTTATTGAGTTATTTAAGATTGGAGTAATTATTTTATTGTCTTTCATTTTTAGGATTGAGTTTGGGATTTTTAAGTTTTTATATATTATTATTTCTTGTAAGAATCCTTAAGTTAAATAATTAAGATTATTTACGTTTAATTTAATTGTTTAAATTGTTCGCGATTGAATTACGATTTCGAAATATTTTGTTTCATTTAATTTATTTGTTTGTGTTTGTAATTACTTTTTTATTTATTTCATTTCGTTATTGAAAATGTGTTGGCTTAATTTGGGGAAAAATAGATTTTTTGCGGGTGTATTGGAATAGGATAATCTAGGAGCTGTGGGGTTCATAGGGAAAAGTTGTGACTTTTTTGCATTGCAAAATAACGAATTTTGTACATTAATTAGTGATTTTAATTTTGTTTGTAATTTGGCGGTGGGGTCCCTTTTCCTCTTCTTTGGATGTCTGCATTAAAATGTAGTACTTTGTATTTCTTAAAATTCTTGAAACGTGGGATATTTATTTGACAATAAAATGTCAGAAAAGAGTCCCACCTAAATTGGGAATAAATGAGTCAAAAATGGCTAGAATATTGTCTAAATGGCAAAAAATGCACATTGGATGAATTTGCGTCATCTAAAGTTAAGAGGCACCTACAGAAGATTAAAGTTATTGGGTCTGAGTGGAAGAACACATAGTTGTGAAATGTGAACTCCGCCTGCAAGTCCTGTGAGCAAAATTGTTGTGATGTTTTTTATATAGTTTAAAGTTGTATATGTATAACAGGATATTGTAAAGTTTCAATAAATAAATATATATATATATATATATATATATATATATATATATAATATATATTAAAATATTTTTCGATTAAAACTAAAGTTGAAAGTTGAAAGCTGCAAATTAAGATTCCATACCACAACACCAAGAACCAGCCGAATATTAAACAAAGCAAGTTTGAACTTGCTCAAAGACCTAATACAAACTACCAAAACAAATTTTGCATTGACACCATCATCAATGATATTATATGTAACATTGAAACGGCGATCAGGAAACTTAATCCAGACGACGCGGAAATAGTTAGACAAGAAACGGCACGAATACTCAGAAATGCAAAGCCACCAAAACCCAATATCATCCGTGAAGAACACCGAGCATTAAAGGCACTTCGCGAAAATGATGGAATTATAATTTTACCAGCAGATAAAGGCAATGCAACAGTAATCCTTAACAAAGTGGATTATCAAGCAAAAATGAGATCTCTACTAGACGATCCAGCTTACAAACCAATAACAACTGATCCTATCACTTACCTAGAAAAAACAACAAAGGCCAAGATTAATGCCTCACAGTTTGATCCAGAAACAGAAAAATCGACCAGAGAGAAATCATCCAGATGTCCAAAATTATATGGATTACCAAAAATTCACAAAAATGGAATTCCGCTAAGGCCGATCGTAAGTTCATTTGATTCACCGATACAGCCATTGGCAAAAGTTCTAGTTATCAACTTCAACCTCTTGCTGAGTCAGCAGCATCGTATGTAAAAAATTCCATACACTCTTTGGAATTAATCAAACCATTAAAAATTAACCAAGAGGATATATTAGTCAGTTTTGATGTGGTATCACTGCTTACCGAAGTACCAACAGATGAAACAATTAATATTTTAAAACATTCAATACCCGACCATACACTTGATTTAGTAAAACACTGCACTTCGAATACATATTTTATATATGAAGACACAAAATACAGACAGATAGAAGGAGCGCCCATGGGATCACCACTATCCCCAGTTTTAGCTAACATAATTACGGAGGAGTTCGAAACAACAAAAGGTATTTTTTTCTCTTTAATCCAATATGACATACGACATAGTTATTTCTAAAAATAAGTGAGTTATAGTCATTTTAAGTTTTATTCATAATAAAAAATAGGTAGCCATGAAAAAGATGAAAGTAAAACAATTGCAGTTGTTTATAATAATAGCAATATTGTAATTATTGTTTTACAAAGTTAAACAAAAATAAAAAACCAGCATAAGAATAGTAATTTTGTAATTATCAAATGGCCTTCTGTATGTGGTATAAACACATTTGTCAAGAGGATAATACGTTTCTTACAAAAATATTATGAACAGATGAATCGCGATTCACTAATTGTGGTAGTTTTAATCGCCACAATAAACATTGGATGAACTCAAGAGAATCCACGACAAGTTTCACAGAGAAAACTACAAATTAAATTTGGGTGTTTGGATTAATAATTCTCGGTTCATATATTTTCGAAAGCTCACTAAGTGAAAATGATTCCTTTCATTTTCTTCAGAAAACATTTGAAGAAACGCTCGATTGTTTAAATTTATAATGACAAGCAAGACTGAAATGGTTCCAGTATGACGGGGTTATACTGGGGTTATGTAAAAAACAAAGTATATGAAAAATCATATTAATCCGTGGAGAATCATAAACTAGCTGTTATTGAAACATTTAATTCAATTTACATGTGAATAGTCAAAAAAGCCATAAATTCAATTTTAAAAAGATATAATTTATGTCATAATAATATTAATAGTGGACTCTTTGACCATACTTTTTTAATATTAAAATTTCTCTCCCATTGATATATTGATAATTACAGAATTACTTTATGTTGGTGTTTCATTTTGGTTTATCTCTGTAAAACTAATAATTACAATATTTCTATTATTATAAACAACTGCAATTGTTTTACTTTCATCTTTTTCATGGCTACCCACTTTTTATTTATAATAAAAATTAAAATGACTATAACTCACTTATTTTTAGAAATAACTATGTCATATGTCATAATGGATTAAAGAGAGAAAAATTATCTCTTGAATGACGCCATAGCCAACTATGGTTTCTATTAAAAAAATGTAAATTTGCGTCATATCTCAAAAAATAATGGCGATCAAAATTTTCTAATTATTTTTTATTAGTCTGCATAAAATTATCTAAAACTTTGTCTCTTACAGTTTTTTACTATCTGTTATAATAAGCGAGATATATAGATTTGAAAAAATTGACCCTTTTTAGTTCTTTCAAAATATCTAGTTACCCTTGCCTTTTTTGAAAACCTTCAAAGTGGAATTTTATTCGTCTCATAAATCTACACTTCTTTCCCTATTTAACCGTTTCTCTATCTCTTATAGTTTCCGAGATCCCTATAGAGTACATCTAAAAAAATCACCCTGAATATACACATTCGCATCGGATTATATACGGCAAACGGCAAAATATTTTTTAAATCTTTCTGTTGAGAGCTATGTAGGTTCATTAGAAGCACGTTTTAAAATTATTTTGATATGTACAGGGTGACTCAAAAAAAAGTTACACACTAAAGTTAAATAAATTTCTTAGGGACAACCTGTATATTCTTTCATATTTTGATAGTGCAGGCTAAATAAAGGTAAGTTACTGTTATGTTTCCTATACCTAACTCCAGCCGTTTTTAAGATATTTGATAATTCTTGAAAATGTAGACCAAAATTTAATATGCTTGGGTGTCTTACATATTTAAGCTAGATATTTTAAGTTATATTTATCTTTTAGTCTAAGTATTAGACTTGGCGATGAAATAAAAATGATCCCTAAAAAATATATAGGGTGGGTAAAAATAAACATTTGATATCAGCTATCATTAACGTTAAATAACTTTCTTCTTTTAAATGGAACACCCTATATTTGTTATCATATTTAGATTCTAATTTTAATCAGTTTTAAAATTATATTAAGGTTTCCTATATCTAGTTCTTATAGTTTCCGAGTAATTTGGCATTTTCAAATTCAAACATTAATTTGCTGCCATATATGTTTCAAAAGTAGTCTTTAGCAGAGGTGACGCTATTATTCATCTAAAATAAACATTATTTGACAGTGACAGTACTTCTTAGTAAAATTATCATTGTTGGTTGAGGTTGTTTAAAAAAAAACATTTTATTTGAGTTAAGAACTTACTCCCGAGAAGAAAGAATTAGTATCATTTTAGTAATAAATTTAAAAATACGAAAACATTTCGTGAATCTACAACAATGAGTCTTACTAAGACTACAAAACAAATTAATTTGAAACAACTACTTCTCTAGCTAATACTTCGACAGACATTGAATAATACAAATTAATTTGCGTGTTACAAATAGTACAACTATCAAAGCAACACTAATTTGAATGAAATTATTTCTGTTGAACAAACTAATAAATGATAAAAATGTACTTTGGATTGTTTAAATGTAACTATTACATGAAAAATTATGAAAAATGAATTTTAAACTGATTTCATTAAATTAAATTAGCAAAAGCAATTAAAAAATCTAGCATTCAAGTTTATAATCATCTGCAGACACGTGTTTCGAACTTTCGCTCTCTTCAGTACAGCTTTATTATAAATTTGATCTTAAATACAAATAAAAACACTTACTAAAATAAATATAATGAAATATGATAATAAATATGATAATAAAGTTCGAAACACGTGTCTGCAGATGATTATAAACTTGAATGCTAGATTTTTTAATTGCATTTGCTAATTTAATTTAATGAAATCAGTTTAAAATTCATTTTTCATAATTTTTCATGTAATAGTTACATTTAAACAATCCAAAGTACATTTTTATCATTTATTAGTTTGTTCAACAGAAATAATTTTATTCAAATTAGTGTTGCTTTGATAGTTGTACTATTTGTAACACGCAAATTAATTTGTATTATTCAATGTCTGTCGAAGTATTAGCTAGAGAAGTAGTTGTTTCTAATTAATTTGTTTTGTAGTCTTAGTAAGACTCATTGTTGTAGATTCACGAAATGTTTTCGTATTTTTAAATTTATTATTTAATTTTCTACAACGAACTAAAGGATTTTAATACATTTTATTATTCAATCATTTTAGTAATTGATGAGTGTGAGGAATACTGCGTGTTAGCATCGACAGTTTACGCTCAAAAACGTCATCCTGACAAGTGTTCATTAGAAAATTTGCTACAAGAGTTTAGAAGAACAGGATGTATATCTTATATCTTATAAAATAAACAGAGCGATAAAAGCAAATTTCTGGAAATGAATAAAATGAATTCTTAGTTATGGGACCTTTAATTGAAACTCCACATACAAGTCAGCGAAAAATTATTAAAATAAGTAGACGGACCATCAGAAGAATTATAAAGAAACACAATTTTTTCCAGCATCATATACAATTTCACCAGGGACCTGCGGAAGCAGATTACGGTCTACGCCTCGAATTTTGTTTATGGGTTCTAGAAAAGTCGTGAGATGATTAACATTTCTTTGATTATGTAGGTTTCTTCGATGAATCAACTTTCCATTACAATGGATTAGTTAATAGACATAATTCGCATTATTACAGTGATGAAAATCTCAATTTCTTTAGAACCCTGTATCATCAGCACCGATAGACTGTTGGAATAATTGAAACGCCTGTGTTAGGTCCATAAACGGCGAAATGTTCCTTCAATTTATAAGTGATACTTTTGGAAAATATACCACTTAATATTCGAGAAAGAATTTAGATGCAACTAAACGATGCTCCTGCACACTTAAATACTCAATGTCCCAATAGGTGGATAGGACTCGGAAATCCACAGAATTGGCCAGCAAGGTCTCCAGACTATTTCTTATGGAGATAAAAATACTGTTTATGACGCTAGATATTTTGATTAAAGTGAAACAGTGATTCAAAGAAAGACTTTACCTATGCGTTGAAAATGATGGGCATCATTTTGAACATTTACTAAAACATTGGTTTATTTTACATTTAAATTTGTTAACCCTAAACAACAACGATGGTTTAACTAAACTAAAAAGTACTGCTGACAAGTCACTGTCAAATATTGTTTGATTTTGATGAATAATAGCGTCAGCTCCACCAAAGCCTACTTTGGTGGAGCTGAAACAAATGTCAACAAATCAATGCTTCAATTTAAAAACACCAAATTACTAGAAAAATATAAGAAATAGGTTTTTTAAGATAAGATTTTCTTATGGTGGCCATATTGAATTTTCGGTTTATTAGATATTGGTTAAAAAGTGCTTTTCAACGATGTATAACATGCCTGAAAAAATTTTAGTTACAAGCAAACTATTAATAAAAACGCAAATTAATCTTTAATGTGAAATTAGTAGGCTATGCAATTAAACACCAATGACAAATAGAAGTGAAACTACATTCTAAGTAATAATGTAAAATAAAGAAATGACATTTAATTTCATTATTAACAAAAATACATGCCTGAAAAATTTTTAGTTACAAGCAAAATATTAATAAAAACGTAAATATGACAGCTGAAAGTGAAAAGGCATTTCTAACTAATACTGTAATCCAACGAAATATCATAGCACATCTATTACTCTTTGTTCAAAAATTTCCCGAGTTTCTTAGTGGTACCCCATAAATAAAAGTCAATTGGGTGTAAGGTCGGGTGATCTTGCAGGCAATTGCATTGGTCCATTATTTGAAATCACTCTTTCATTAAAGTTTACTCTCAACAAATGTTGCACGTTACGAGTGTTATGGTCCGGGGTACTATCTTGCTCGAACCAGATGTTTTGCATGTCTTCGGGATTAATAATTTATCTCAAACCAGGCATTGTCTCATTTGTTAGTAGCTCCAAATATCTGTTACCAGTTAAATTGTAATCAAAGATTAAAGGACCTATTAAGTGACTATCTAAAACGAAAAGAACTCAAAAAACAAAATAAAAATATAAACAAAATTTTAAACCAATTTAACAGCATTAAAACCAAATCGAACTTGAAATCTTCTTTGATTTACCAAATGTGGATTTTCAGTAGATCAATGATGACAGTAATTCCTTGAATTTTTGAAAGTACCACCTGCTAAACTGCAATCTTCGGTGATAGTCATTATCACTTAAACCTTGTGCATTTGTTGGTTTGTAAGGTTGATACTTGTATTTCTTCAAGGTTCTGTGAAAAGTAGCTTTAATCTATTTCGACGTGTATCAGCATCATTAACTTCATAGTAAGCTCGTTTTTGTTCGAAGTTTCCAAAGTTCTGTAAATTGCTTTCTATTTGCTTTGAAATATACGTCCAACATATCAACTTTTTATAAGTATGTGCCATTATTAATACTTATAAATCGTAATACTTAAGAATAAGTAATTACAAATCACTAACTACAAGTAGATACAGGGTTTACATTAACTTATCTCTGAAGTGCTAATTGTATTTTGACTGGTTATTGTTTTGTTTCATTGTTTCACACTGATGTTTAATTCCATGGCTTACTAATTTTTTTGACAACCTGTATTTTTGTTAATAATGAAATTAAATGTCAGTATCGTTTCTTTATTTTACATTATTACTTATAATGTAATTTCACTTTCATTTGTCATTGGTGTTTAATTGCATAGCCTACTAATTTCACATTAAAGATTAATTTAGGTTTTTATTAAAATTTTGCTTGTAACTAAAAAATTTTCAGGCATGTTATACATCGTTGAAAAGCACGATCTAATAAACTTAAAATCTAATATGGCCACTATAAGAAAAACAAAAGATTATTCGTGTGGCCTGTCCGGTTGAATCGTATGTCCAGCGTGTGATACAATGTTTTCGTTATCGACATTTAAGTACGCACTGTAAATCCAGCTTCGAACGATGTGATAGATACCTTCGCGATCATTAAGAACTCTTCGTCCATTTGCCGTATTCACTGCGATGGTTAGCAGAAGTCAACAGAACACGCGGTATGTCCAGAATATCAACGACAGAAATATATTAAAAATATAATGAGTACGGAAAATATTTCATATCTTCAACTGCGCTACGCTGATGAGATCCAAAATATATCGTAACCGGTCGGTGGTGTTGTTGAGAGGGAACAATAATTTAATCTATGTTTGTTGACAGCATCACGTTATAAAACATGTATGTTTCTTTTGCATTATTTTTTAAATGGAAGTACTGCGTTATATATTGAAGTATGCTGACAATACAGCTAGAGAACATAGTGGCTGAAAAATATTGACATGTTTCTGCGTCAGGTGCACCAAAACACTCAATAAGTACGTATATTATCGTAACGCAGACATCGCACACATTGAATATATGAATTAAGTAGACAAGGCATTAAAAAAAATTAAATCAGACAAGAGTTTTGGTCCTTCAAAAATTACTAAGGAAAGACTGTTTGCGATTTGAATAGCTTCACCAATAATAACTGTTTGTCAGCTCAATCGTTTCGATCCTAAAACTGTAAATTGGTCTCCGGAAAATGGTTTTATTACTTCTACCTAATTCAGTTTGCGGTATTGACCTGTCGATTTTTTTCATAACTCCGAGTCTACGTACGATAAATTCAGAAATAGACACTGTAATATTTTTATTCCAATTTAATCAATGTATTCGCCGGTGAAAATGTTCACAAAGCCACTTTGATTTCTACCTATGGACACAATTTCTATTATTTGGTTGTCAAATTTCCTTTGAGTATAATTAATCTTTTGATTATCGGATGAAGTCTGCGGAGAGGAATTTATTAGATTGCTAAAATTACTATTTTATTTCGTGATTTGAGTTTTTTTATTGGATTGTCTGAATTATTTTTACACAAAAAATGAGATATTGGTACGAAATGTCTCTACGTAGAATAGGCCTACGGTTGATTAATTTCATCCGTTTTATTAACACTTATTATTGATAATATTCAATGATCGCTGAAAAGAATTGTGGCGACCATTACTATGAGGTAGTTCATTTTAAAGAGTTAAATAAAAGTAATTTCGATGTTTTTATACCACTATTTATTGTATTATATACAAAAACAAAGTTTTTAATATATATTATCAATTAACACAACTAGTTTCGAACATTTCAGGTCATTTCAAGTATTGCATTCAAAACTCATCGATCTCAAAGATGATATGACACTGGAAGACGAACAGACTATAAGGATACTAGTTTCCATTTAAAATAATTATGTAAATAAAAAACTACTAAACAAATAACTTTGTTCTGCAAAATCAGGCAATTTTAATGTATATTCTGATTAATATTTTTTTAGAAAATCGCAAATCGTAAGTACTGACTTTTGATTGGTGGCGCCGAATAAAAAAGTTAAAAAGAGATATGATGTTTTGAAGGTAGTTAGAGAAAACAGTGAACTAATTATTGGCGCTATTCGCAGACCTTATCGAGTTGGCATTTTTATATAACTGTTTAAATTAAAATTTATATTTAAAATATTATTCATATTGGAAAATTTTAAACTTTTGTTCTAAAATAATTAGATTGTTTGACTATAAAATAAAATATTATATTACAAACAATTTTGTACAATGTTATATTGAATTACGCCTACAATCCATGTAAAACATTATTTAACTTTGCGAGTGAAATAGTATATAATTGAAATTTTCTAAATCGAACAAGTTTAAGCGTTATTTGCAAATAATATAGGGGGTTAAAATATAAATATGCAAGATCCAAAGGATTTCATGCATTTATCGAGTGGATATGTATTTTTTCTGAAAATTTATTTTTTTCCTTCAATTCCTTTAATTATTCAACTCCTATTTCTCTGGCTATTATCACGATTTCAATTACAACTTGCAAAAATAGCTAGAGTATTTTTGAAAGTTTGGTCTATAAACTTTTTTATTAAAGATTGTTACGGGTTGAAAGTGACAGTATAAATTATGTACATTCTTAATTAGAAATTGATTAGTTATCTTCATTTACACGCGCATTAAGTTGCATATATTGCTTTTCGCGCTCGTCTGCAAACGCAAAAAATAGTTTTTTATGCGTTCTTCGTTAGACGTCTGTCGCAGGAGTGGTGCACCGGAGGATATTGTAATTCCTTCTTGTTTGGATAGTAAAATTTCCTCGAAGATTATCGCATTTGTAAGAAAAATTACTACAGTGAAATTCGCTGTATTGGGTTTAGTGTATTTAGGAGTTGTGGAGTGAATACCGGCTGCCGCCGCATATATATAACATGCCGTCCGGAAATTACTCGCAAGACAATCGCCTGAAATACAGGGTGAGTTTTTTTTAGATGTTCTCTATGGGAATCTCGGAAACTATAAGAAATAGATAAACGGTTAAATGGGGAAAGAAGTGTAGATTTACGAGACGAATAAAATTCCACTTTCAAAGTTTTGAAAAAAGTCAAGGGTAACTAGATATTTTGAAAAAAGTGTCAGTTTTTTCAAATCAATATATGTCGGTTATTATAATAGATAGAAAAAAACTGTAAAAGACAAAGTTTCAGATAATTTTATGAAGATTAATAAAAAATAATTAGAAAATTTTTATCGCCAATATTTTCCGAGATATTACGCAAAGTTACATTTTTTCAATGGAAACCATAGTTGGCTATAGCCTCACTCAAAAGATAATTTGTTTCTCTTTAATCTAATATCACATATGACATAGTTATTTCTAAAAAGAACTAAGTTATAGCCATTTTACGTTTTACTATAAATAAAAATTGAGTAGCCATGACAAAGATGAAAGTAAAACAATCGCAGTTGTTTATAATAATAGCAATATTGTAAATATTAGTTTTACAAAGTTAAACAAAAATGAAAAACCAGCACAAAGAATATTTTTTTTATAATTATCAAATTGCCTTCTGTGTGTCGTATAATATGTATCTTACAAAAATATTATGAACAAATGAATCGCGATTCACTAATTGTGGTATTGCCACAATTAACATAGATGAACTCAAGAGAAATTCTTGGATCTTAACGGCGTTCACTTGGTGGTACATTTCAATATTAAGAATAAAGAAAATACGTTTACTTTTTTATACAACTTTATTTTTGAAAGTGGAAATGATTACTTTCATTTTCTTCAGAAAACATTTGAAGATACGTTCGATTATTTAAATTTATCATTACAAGCAAGATTGAAATGGTTCCAATATGACGGTGCTCCACCTCATAACATGTTGGCTTTACGAATTGTTTAAATGGTGCTTTTCCTAACTCATAAGTAGGAAGATTTACTGGAAGCCCTTGAAATCTACAAAGCAAAAATTAATCCCGGAATTTCCCTCATTAACGACCAGGTTGACCTAATGTACACCCCACTGTTCGAAGCGTTGTAATAGGTATATAAACAGTTATTATTCGTAATTTAAGTACTTAGTTTGATAATGATTATCGTGTAGTCGAAACTAGTCACTGAAAATAAAACTTAAAGTGGTATAAAAAAGTAAAAGTGTTTTCTTTATTCTTAATATTGAAATGTAAGTGAACGCCTCGCCGTTAAGATCCAAGAATTTCTCTTGAGTTCATCTATGTTAATTGTGGCAATACCACAATTAGTGAATCGCGATTCATCTGTTCATAATATTTTTGTAAGATACATATTATACGACACACAGAAGGCAATTTGATAATTACAAAAAAAATATTCTTTATGCTGGTTTTTCATTTTTGTTTAACTTTGTAAAACTAATATTTACAATAGTGCTATTATTATAAACAACTGCGATTGTTTTACTTTCATCTCTGTCATGGCTACCCAATTTTTATTTATAGTAAAACGTAAAATGGCTATAACTTAATTATTTTTAGAAATACCTGTCATATGTGATATTAGATTAAAGAGAAACAAATTATCTTTTGAGTG